>SJXQ01008750.1:64364-103631 GCA_006408695.1 Aepyceros melampus
GGGAGTTGGTGATAGACAGGGAGGCCTGGCGTACTGCGATTCATGGGGTCGCAAAGGGTCGAACACGACTGCGCGACTGAACTGAACTGAACTGGACTGAATGTAAACAGATCTACTCCTGTCTCCGTAGAGGATGTGTTTACATTTGAAGAATAAAGTTTCTTTACCTAGGAGAAAGTTTGATTTAAAGATAAGTTTTCTTCTTGGCTTGGGAGTGACACACATCATTCTAACCCACATTTCCTTGGTCAGATTTCGGTCACTTGGCTCTACCTAAACACAGCACAGCCTAGAAAATGTAGTCTTCTTGTGTTTCCAAGAAGAAAACTAAATGTTTCAGTAAATAGATATGGAAAATTTCCTGTGTTTATGCAGACTTGAAAGTAGGAAGCACGGTGCTAGGCAGAATTCAGAAATACCATTCAGCTAGCTCCAAGCTGGAGTATAGTTACCACATGCTCTAATCACTGAGCAAAGAAATTGAATGGATCAGAGTGGTAACCATGTGTCCTCCTGGGGAAGACAGGTGAGAGGAATGGTCCAGGTCAGGTATGGACCCCCATCTCTTAAGCAGGGAACCCATTGGCTTCCCCCATCCTGATTGTTTCCATGCAGGCATTCTCAATATTTAGAGAAAGCTTGTGTTAAGGTTCTAATAACCGAGGGGATGCTCACTGTGTTGGAAGCCCATCTTTTTCTTTGAAATGATACTTCCTTAGAGAGGAGAGTGAAAAAGATGATTTCAGTAAAATGAATGTGTCTTGAGTCAGCAGTGGTGCTGGGGCCCAGCTTACACAACCTAATGTGAGTTAAGGTTAGGTCCTGAGAGTGCAGGTAGCCTCAGCAAACCAGGTCTGCACTGTGGATGGGTTCTGGTGGAGCCTCTGCAGGAAGCTGTGCAGTGTGTGCCGTATGTAACAATGTCCAGATGATGAGTAAGTGTGAACCCAATCAGCTGCCTGTGCTCATTAAGCCTGCAATTGGGTGCATGAAAGCAACTGCCTAGCAGAAGGGGGACCTTTTGGGTTGCTAAAATGTTGGTCAATTTGTCAAGCTGTGCACTCACAGAATGCATCAGCCTGAAGGGTTGCTCTTCCATTTGGCCCACCCGGAGAAAAAGACATCTTTTCCTAATAACCACAAAGATGTCATATAGGCTAGTGAGGGGACCCAAACTCCAAGTTCTGTAAATGAGAAAAATGAGAGCAGCCTGGGAGGCAACAGGAGCAGCAAAGCTATAAATACAGCCCAGGCAGCGTTTGGCTGCAGAGGCCTTAAGATGCAGAAAAGAAAAGAGTGCAGCAAAGCAGGAGTGCACCAGAAAACAATCCATATAGACTGGGTGACAGTACAAAGAGACTCCAAAACTTCAGCTGCTTATAAGACAAGTTCCTTTTTCTCATAATAGTCCTAGGTGGGGACTCCAGGTCAGAGGCAGCACATTGCTCTTTATAGGTTGTCTATTATATGTAGTTATGAGTATATGTTAATCTCAAACTCCTAATTTATCTCCCCTTTTCCCCCTGGGTAACCATAAGGGATTTTGAGTAAGGAACTGGCTGACTTCCACTGGCTAGAACCTAGTCACATGACTACACCTAACTTGGAAAGAGGCTGCAAAAAGTAGTCTGGGGACCAAGAAAGAAAATGACAGATTTTGGTTAACAGCTCACAGTCTGTCATATGGACTCAAAGATTCTTAGCAATAACATAGGGGAGAGTAAATGCAGAGAGAGCTTGCCAATGTATTAATTAAAAAGGGGAGAGAAGAGATAAGGACAGTTGGCTTACCTCTGCACTCTTAAGCTTCTGTGTGGGTCAGGGCTGACCAATACAGCTAAATTCATATTTCATCAGTACTACACCTGTGATTTGCTCTTCAGTGTGACTAGCTGATCAAAACCTCTATTGATTTCAAACACTATGTAGGAGCTCTGTTAGGCAGAATAATGGTCCCAGAAGATGTTCACATCCTGATTTCCAGAATCTGTGAATATGCTACTTTACATAGCAAAGGGATTAAGGTTACAGACAGAATTCAGGTTGATAATCAGCTGCCTTTAATATCAAGATAGGAGATTGGACTATCTAGGTACATTAATATAATCACAAGGATCTATGACAGTGAAAGAGGGGCAGGAGGTGAGAGTGATGCGAGGTGAGGAGGGTTTGACCACTGTTTCTGGCATTGAAAATGGGATAAGGGGGCCATGACTGAATGAATGAGGGTGGCCTCTAGAAGCTGGAAGAGGCAAGAAAATGAATTCACGCTTAGTGCCTCCAGACTGATTACACAGCCTGCTGACACCTTGATTTTTAATCCATGGAGATCCATGCCAGACTTCTGACCTAAAGATGATGAATACATGTTTTAAGTCACTAAATTCGCAGTAGTTTGTTACAGCAGACACTATAACAGGCATTGCTCATGTAAAACATGGAGTGCAGGGAGCCTCCTGCAGTGCTGGACACCAGAAGAGCTGCCCAGGTGGGGGCGGCTGATCCCGCGAGATGTGCTCATGCAGAGGCAGTACCATCGTCAGAAATGGTTCCTAAACTTGCTGAGATAAATCAGCCCCATCATCTTGTGCCTAAGGTGTGATTTTTATTCCCTTTTTAAACGCAGAGCTTCTATAGTAGCTAGAGAAACGAAGGTCTCCAGAATCCAGCTGAAAACTGATACTAGGTAATATCACATACGGTTCAGCTTACCTTTGTATCCTTTTCACTGGTTTATGTTAAAAATAAGGAGTTAATAAAAACCATCAAAGTATGAAATTGAAATTTATTGCAAACAAATCTCTTACCTCATGTACGACATGAATTCCAAATGAGTAAGCCTATGCCTGCAACTCTAAAATCTTCCATTTACTGCCCTAAAAGAACTCCATGAACTAGTATTTGTCTCTTGTTTTATATTCATGCCAACTTGCCTGGAAAATCCCATGGGTGGAGGAGCCTGGTAGGCTTCGTGACCATGGGTCGCGAAGAGTCGGACACGACTGAGTGACTTCACTTTCACTTTTCACTTTCATGCATTGGAGAAGGCAATGGCACCCCACTCCAGTACTCTTGCCTGGAAAATCCCATGAACAGAACCATCAAAGTATGAAATTGAAATTTATTGCAAACAAATCTCTTACCTCATGTACGACATGAATTCCAAATGAGTAAGCCTATGCCTGCAACTCTAAAATCTTCCATTTACTGCCCTAAAAGAACTCCATGAACTAGTATTTGTCTCTTGTTTTATATTCATGCCAACTTGCCTGGAAAATCCCATGGGTGGAGGAGCCTGGTAGGCTTCGCGACCATGGGTCGCGAAGAGTTGGACACGACTGAGTGACTTCACTTTCACTTTTCACTTTCATGCATTGGAGAAGGCAATGGCACCCCACTCCAGTACTCTTGCCTGGAAAATCCCACGAACAGAGGAGCCTGGTGGGCTGTAGTCCATGGGGTTGCAAAGAGTCTGACACGACTGAGCGACTTCACTTTCACTTTTCACTTTCATGCATTGGAAAAGGAAATGGCAACCCACTCCACTGTTCTTGCCTGGAGAATCCCAGGGACGGGGGAACCTTGTGGGCTGCCGTCTATGGGGTTGCACAGAGTCGGACACAACTGAAGTGGCTTAGCAGCAGCAGCAACAAACATGTATATAACATAGTTACATACATTTATAAAGAAATATATAAATATAAAATATTTATATGAATATATTTATATAAAATGTAAATATATGACATATTTACATAAAGTACATATTTCTTCTCACAGTGGTTGATCTTAGTATTCAACTTCAAACTGTTTTGTTGTTCCTACCTGTGAGAAAGCTGTTAGCAGGTTTAACAGATCCAGGGCAGTACTGTCTGAATGTTGCCTAGAGTGTTAGCAGTAGGGTTTTAATCAGTGTTGAACTTTCAGAAGAAAGATGCTAGGTAAACAAAGCGGAGAGCATGAAAATATATTCCATTCTGCTGGCCCAAATATGATATACTTCATTAGAGTGGAAAAGTAAAGAATTCCACTTAAAATTATCATACTTTTTCTGGAAAGTTAATAAAAAGAAGACAGGGAAGCAAATTACAAGAGTATTTTGTGTTTGCTGCCATCTCTCATATTGACAGAATATTCTGTTTCATAGAGTACCTTGATATGACTAAAATGTGACTTGATTCCATCAAAAAATAATAAACTGTGCAGTGAGGAGAAAAAATATTACAGGCAAGATCGAGCCTGGTTTTTGTGTAAACAATTTTTACATCCAAAGAGCACACAGTGAGACAATAATTTGATTTTTCTTTCATGATTATCAAGTATTTAATTCCCAGGAGACTTGGTCTTGAGGCAGTGCCACCACTGTGATGAAAAGTTCTAGCCAAGTTAATTTCTTTCTGGTCTAAAGCAGAGCAAGAGTTGATTTTTTTTTTTTCCTCCAATGTGGTCCATTTAAATTTAGAGCTATTCTTTCCAAAGGTTAAGGTAAAAAAATTTAAAGCTAACTGTTAAGATCACACATATGAAAACAAAGTTTACATTAATAATAGCTGAAAACAATTTTTAAAATAATTACCTTTTCCATTTTTATAGCATTCTTTTGTATAAGAATTTTAAGGTCCTTCAGAACATTAGGAAAAAACTAGGATCCTTGGAAAAGAAGGCTGATGCAATGTAAATGAAGGTCTATTTGTATTATTTTTGGAGATATAAATAGAAAATTAAAGGCTGTTTTCTATTGGGTTGACCAAAAAGTTCTTGCAGATTTTTAGAACTTATGGAAAATCTCTAATGTACTTATTGGCCAACCCAATATATGTACCCTGGAAATCTATATCTAGTTTACATCCTTATTCCATACATATATATGTAGTCTTCCCGCCCCTCCACCATCTCCCTAGGGTACTTCTGCCTGAGATGTAGGAAAAATAAATCATGTCACAACCATGGTCATCTCATGTCTCATCAACCTCACCTGGGAAATCACTAAACCTTAGTCACATGCATCTTTCCTTTCATCTTCAAAACCACTGGTCTTTATCCAAACTATTACAGGCCATTATAGTCTTCCTTTACCACTTAGGAGTAAGTGGGAGATCCTAGCTAATTAACATAACACAACCCCCTTGGCTCCTTATAAAAACTGGAGAAGCTAAACACGAGAGAGAGTTCCTGGCCTGCCTTTGAGTTGGCCTGGATGCGCATCACCATTTCCCCAGTGACTCAGCGGTAAAGAATTTGCCTGCAGTGCAGGAGATATGGATTTGATCCCTAGGTCTGGAAGATCCCCTGGAGGAGAGCATGGCCACCCACTCCAGTATTCTTGCCTGGAGAATCCCATGGACCAAAGAGCCTGGCGGGCTACAGTCCTTGGGGTCACAGAGTCAGACACAACTAAAGCGACTTAAGTACATGCGCAGGTGCATCACAGTTCTGATGGACGATATGGAAGAGGACGTCTCCTGATGTCACATCTCCTTCCTGCCCAGGACACAGGGTGTCATGAGATACAGCAGCCTTCTGGTGCCCATGCTAGATGTGGCAGGCCGATTATAAAGTATCTCCCACGATCCTCACTTCCGCATGTTCATGCTCTCCCCTTGAGTGTAGAAGGGACCTTGCTTCTGATAGATTACAGCAAAGGTAAAGGGACGTCTCCCCTGTGGTTGTGTTACGTATGTGCCACGTGCTCACTCGTGTCCACTCTTGGCAACCATGTGGACTGTGGCCTGCCAGGCTCCTCTGTCCATGAGATTCTCCAGGCAAAAATACAGGAGTGGGTTACCATTTCCTTCTCTAGCAGATCTTCCCGACCCAGGGATTGAACTCCTATCCCCTGCGTCTCCTGCCTTGGCATGAGGATTCTTTAGCCACTGAGCCATCAGAGAGGCCCCATGTTACATGGGAGGGTAGCATCTTTCTCAGACTTTCCTGCTAAGTTTGGTGACGAGAGTGGCCATGTGGCAAGGAATTAGAGGGAGCCTCTGACCAATAACCAACTAAAAACCACTAAAAGCTATGGCCTCCAGCCAACAGCTAGTGAAAAACTGAGGCCCTCAGTCTAACAATCCACAAGGAGCTGAATGCCCCCAACACCAATGCTCAGAAGCCATTCCCTTTCCTTAGTCTGACTTTCAGATGGGAACCTAGCTTTGGATGCCCATGCTAGATGTGGCAGGCCGATTATAAAGTATCTCCCACGATCCTCACTTCCGCATGTTCATGCTCTCCCCTTGGGTGTAGAAGGGACCTTGCTTCTGATAGATTACAGCAAAGGTAAAGGGACATCTCCCCTGTGATTGTGTTACGTATGTGCCACGTGTCCACTCTTTGCAACCATGTGGACTGTGGCCCGCCAGGCTCCTCTGTCCATGAGATTCTCCAGGCAAAAATACAGGAGTGGGTTACCATTTCCTTCTCCAGCGGATCTTCCCGACCCAGGGACTGAACTCCCATCCCCTGCTTCTCCTGCATTGGCAGGAGGATTCTTTAGCCACTGAGCCATCAGAGAAGCCCCATGTTACATGGAAGGGTAGCATCTTTCTCAGAGACTTTCCTGCTAAGTTTGGTGACGAGAGTGGCCATGTGGCAAGGAATTAGAGGGAGCCTCTGACCAATAACCAACTAGAAACCACTAAAAGCTATGGCTTCCAGCCAACAGCTAGTGAAAAACTGAGGCCCTCAGTCTAACAATCCACAAGAAGCTGAATGCCCCCAACACCAATGCTCAGAAGCCATTCCCTTTCCTTAGTCTGACTTTCAGATGGGAACCTAGCTTTGGCCAACATCTTTATTGGGAATGGCTTAGCTATAAGGTCCTTTGCAAGACTGCTGACTCCTGACCTACAGCAATTGTAAGATAATAGAGGTGGTTGTTTTAAGTTAAGTTTGTGGTAACATTGTTGCACAGCAATAGACAACTAAGACACCAAAGGTGAAGGAGCAGATAGAGGATTCTAGTTCTCTAAAGACACTCAGAGCTGCTGCCCAGTTCTGGACTGCCCATTGTCAATTTTTATTGAATGAGATAAACGCAACCCTACGGACTTAAGCTTTTCTGTTTCTCAAGGTTTTCTCTGGATTGGTCTTGTTGCAGTCCATACTACTATAAGATGGCTTGTACCCTAAATTGATTGCTCAGCTGTGAATACAGACTTCCTCTTGATCATGACAATTCTCTGGCTGTAGTGACTATTGCCATAACTGTCTCAAAACATGCCACAGTATTATGGTTCTAACTCTTCTTTTGCTCCTGTTGTTAAGGTGAGTTAGGGGAAGGACTCTCCTTCAACCAATATTAAAAGAGGAAGGAAAGGGAGAAATGGAAAGAGGAAGGGAAGTTTATTTTTTTCTTAGAAACCAAACTATGCATCCAGACCTTTTGGGTTTATTACAAACATATAATTACAACATGTTGTGAGTCTCATCAAAATAGATGTATTTATGACATCTTTGACTTGTGCCCCAACCTCCAGGACTGACACACAAGCTCCCACAGAGTATTCCTTTTTAATCACCACCTTCCTACTGCAAGTCCTTATCATTCCTCAGCCTCTTCTCACCTTTTGGAGACGAGGGCTCCCCTTTGCCCCCATGACTTGATTATTAAGTTTGGAGATTTTCCCACCAGCCTTATCCTCCGTCATGGAAACCGAACTTAATTAAGTATATGGGAGTCCTCACTTTACACTTGAAAGTCTGACCACAAAGGTGAGCCCATTTGCATGAAGATTCTCAATACGTACCTAGTCAAGGACATGTAGTGTTAGCTCCATTATGGAGACAAGGAAACTGAGGTGCAGAATCTGCAAATTTTAGCTTTAGGAGAGACTCTTGAGAGATTCTGATGTTCTTCTTACTATACACCCCTTCTTACTATAGGGGTGTATTTATCTCATTCAATAAAAATTGAGAATAGGTGGTCCAGAAAAAGACGCCTGGGAGGAAAATGAGTTATGAGTATGATTTCACGTCTTGTAATGGCTCAAACGTGGCAGTCCTGTGACTTTGATAAAATCTGTTACCCTAATGAGACCTTTTCTCTGATGAGTGATATGCCTTGTCTCCTCCATAGTGCTGTGGTATAGACTAAAAGGATACATGAATATGAACAATTTTTGAAAGGTTTAAGCACTACAGACAGCATAAACTGGAGATGCAGTTATACCAATAATATTTGCAAATACAATTTCACAAATCCAGTGGATAGCGTTTTTCATGTTTACATTTTGGATTTTTGAATTGTCTTGATTTTATATATGTTTTTGGTCTTTTGGAAATATTTTGCCTGTAAATTGCAGTTTTTACTCCTCAGTAATTAGATGTCAGCTGTCTGCTCATAAAGAAAGGGACAACTCAGGATTGGTTCACAGCTGACTTCAGATAACACTTATTTAATTCTCAGGAACACTAAGTGTAAATTACATTTATGAACTCTTTTATTCAAAATATCTGTCATGAGTATATGACCTTTTAGCTGTGGTGTAATTACTTACATATTGACTATTTTAAAATACAACAGAAAATAGTTCAAGAAGACAGCTTGAGCCAAGAATTTATGAATAATAGACAAACGAAGGACTTTTATGTTGATTTGTTCCTCCTTTGGGCTTTAGGCTAATCAAAGAATGTCACTTGGCCGCTGATATATAAGGACATTCAACACGGGTTCTGACTGTAATGATTTACGTCTCTTGGTGCGTTTCTAGCAGCACAGGCACACATGAGGAAAACTAGTCTAAGAAAACCCTTCAGAATTATTCCATGCCTCTGTTATTGAAAAAAGTTTGAAATCAGTATAACACTTTGCTTCATATTACTCATTATGTAGTATACCAAAAGATAAGTTTCGCTTTTTGTTGTTTTTTTAAGAGTAGGTAAACACAGGGATTTTTGTCTGTCTTCACCTCAGATGCTTAGCCTCAAGCAGCAAAAGAAAATGTGAAGCCTCCTCAACTCTCCCAGATTCTAAAACCAGCTTTCTCTTTCTGTGTTAGTGATTAATACAGTCCCAATTTGGAATTTTCCTTTTTCATTGCTTTAAAGTTGGAATTGTGTCTGTGTGTGTTTGTGTGTGTGTCTGTCTGTGTGTGTGTGTGTGTGTGTGTGTGTGTGGAGTGATGGAAGGGAGAGGAAGGTGGCACAAACAGTCCATGAAAACCTGAAATTGATGTATTCCAACTTGCCAGCCTTCTGTGAGAACCAATAAGTTGACATCCCTATGGCTTCACAATGTTAACCAATTCAGCTTGAAGTGTCATCCTGCCTCAGAAGGGGAAAATGCCCAGAACTCAGAAGAATGTTTGCACCTGTTCTGCGATGCTAGTAGCCTTTGTTGTGAGAACCCAGACATTAGAGACACAACAGGCTTATCCTGGAGACCAGCTTCTCCCCAGGTGACGGGGTGTTGTGCAGGTGAAGAGTTAGACTAGGGCAGGCTACATCCTCCTCCCTGTTCCTGTTGAATCTCTTTCCATCTGCCATGAGATGCTGCTCGATGAAACACTGGATCAATAGTGTTGAAGATTAGAAAATTAAAGGCATCGGAGAAAGAGACAAGATAAATCATGTAAAGCAATGAGCACAATGCCTTGCATATTAAATGCTAGGTGAACTTTAGCTGTTGTATCATTTTCAATTATGAAAGTAGCATTTTCCTTGAACCATTCTTGCTGTTTTACCTCCAGCTTAAAAGTTGTTTGCCATGCAGGCCATGAAACATTCATTCAAAAGTCACAAATGTGGACATTTCATCTGCCACTTGTTCAATCTGGAGCCCAGCACAAGTTCCTACTATGTTTTTAGTTATGTTCATTTGTCCTGTCAAAAAATAAGATCAATTTGAATGCCTACATTTAAAGAAATGCAAGCTCTCAAAAGTAAAATATAAATTGTATTCTGAATGGCAGTTGTCTCTGGCATCTAATTATTGGGATTGAGATATAATTTGAAATGGTAACAGATTTCTGTCACTCATAAAAAAAGGCATTTAGACACAAAAAAATAGTGTGGAAAAAATGTGATTTGCCTATAGAACTAGAGCCTTCTTTGGTAATTTTGTTTGCAAAAGAAACAACGGTTCTACGTGCTTATGAGCTATTTATCATGTAACTGCTTGAAGATTCCAACAATACTGGCAATGAAAAGTAGAGATGTTTATGAGAACTGACATCAGTGGTTGCAATGAACTCTACTTTCTTCATTTTCCATTACATTCAGAAAACAAGGGAACCAAAATGTCTGTCACTAACAGCTTAATTTAAGAAAGTCAGGCTTTGCTTGACTGCCATTTTGAAACAGTTGCCATTGATATTCAGTTATTTCATAATCTTATTTCTTGTGTGATTTTAGAACGTGGAAATACCATTGATTCATATTCTCCTCATCACCTTCTCTCCCTCTATTTTAAATGTAATTCAAATGTCAATACTCCCATTTATCAGTCACCTGTTTCAAAGAATGTTCTTGTTGGATCTTTGAAGGAAAAAATAAGAACTTACTATGACATGTAAGTAGAAAATGAGCAAAAATAGCTGGAAGTGGAGTTTTTAAATCATTTTAGCTTTGTATAGAGAAGCTTATTGTTCATATATTTATTCGTGATAGAAAAAAAAGGTTGCTAGAGAGAAAAATGACCCCAGGGAAAAATGAGTTCCAATGCTCATTAAGCCATAAGCCTCAACTTCCTTCACCATATTTATGACTTTGTACCAGGTGGGTCAACTACTGAAAATCTCTATTTTATATCCTTACTAAAGCTCCTATTCTAAATGTTTAAAATATAAAATAAAATATATAAGAAATAAGCTCTTTCAAAAGGAAAGTGGGTGATAAAAACTGTGCCTATGAAATAAAAAACATGAGGTTAGGTAGTTATTCAAGGTGGGAGACAATTGCCAGGAATGAATAGCAGGGGGGTTATCCTTCCAGGATCTCAGAATCTAGGTCAACGGTCAACATATTTTTTTCTGAAAAGAGCCAATAGGAAATGTTTTCAGCTTTGTAGGTTAAATGACCTCTATAGGGGCTTCCCAAGTGGTTCAGTGGTAAAGAATCTGCCTGCCAATACAGGAAACACAAAGAGATGAAGGTTCAATCTCTTGGCTCTGAAAGATCCCTGGAGTAGGAAATGGCAACCCACTTCAGTATTCTTGCCTGGAAAGCCCCATGGACATAGGAGGCTGGCGGGCTACTGTCCATGGGGTCACAAAGAGTCAGACACGACTTAGCAACTGAGCATGCACACAGTCTTTGTAGCATGAACACTCAGTACCATGGCAGCACTCGATACTGCTTTTGTACTTTGTGGAATGAATGTGCCTGGGCTCTGATAATATTTTTCAATCATTTAAAAAAGTAGAAACATTTTTTAGTTCATGAGTTATAGAAAAGTAAGTGGTAGGTCAGAGTTTGCCACTTCTCTGGTTTAGTGAGTTGGAAAGTGGCCTTAGTTCTATAGTCAGAGGCAAATGCTAGAATCACTGTTATAAAAGGGGATGCACCTCTCCTTTAAAATAGGGGAGTAGTGTTTCCCCCCATACAATATTTGAAAATTTGTCACAAAACCTTTTGGGGCTGTCATTTGGAGATGTTTTCTGTGATAGAGATTTTCTTATTCAGGCACAAAAGGAGATCAGATGTGGAAAAGTCAGAAAATGGCAGATAATTCCAGCCAAGGAAGAATCTAAAAGGCTTTGCCTTCAATTATCTCCATAGGAGGATAGTTTACCAGTGTACAAGATGAAGAGAATTAGGCAGTAGCTGGAATGTTGAGGCCAAACTGTTAGCAGGATTGATTTTTAATTCCAAACCTAAGATTCTGGACAAGTCTTTAAAGTATCTGACACCAAAGTAAACATTTCAAGGGTGTTGGAAAAAGATGATAATCAAATCCTAGAGTTAACTAGGGCTAAATTAAAAACAGTCAAAAATTAGGAGAAAAGGGAACAATTTTTTTCTTTACCCTAGACCTATTTAAAGGCTTGCTGTTATTGCAAATTCTTAAAACCTAACTGAAAATGATATTAAAAATAGATGTATCAAAGTATTCTATTTTGACTTAAGAAGCAAAAGGTGTTTCATTCCCTCGCTCCCCATCTCCCCCTCCTGCTCTCTCTCCCTCTCTCTTTTCCTCCTTCCTTCTTTTTTCCTCTGTTTTTCCTTCTCTCCCTGTCTGTTTGAGCCACTGAAATCTGATAACTCATAAAGTGACATCCAAACCAGATAATCAATAAAGTCACCTAGAGTCGTCTTTTGGAACTATGAATTCCCTGGTCTAAAACTAACTGAATCAGAATCAAGAGGGTTGACATGATATCATCTGTTTTGTTTGGTTTTTTTTTAGGTTTTTTTTTTTTCTGTTTTTGTTTCATTACAAGCTCTGTAAGTTATTCTTGGCGATAAATGCCAAAATTTAGGGCCGCATTAGAGCGGCCCTAAAACTTGACTGAACATCAGAATGATCTAGAGAGCTTATTAAAACACAGATTGCTGGACTCTACTCCTGTGGTTCTTTAGCAGGGCCCAAGAAAATGTATTTCTAAAGAAATCTTCAGCTGCAACTGGTGCTGCTGGTCTGAAGACTACATATCTATTGAGAATTGCTTCATGTTGTATGACCAACTATCCCACCTCCAGTTAGCCACTTATCCTTAGCACAGACTCATGCTTTGAAATGCTTCTTAAAAGTATCATCTGCACTTGTAAACATGTAAGGGATTATACCAAGCATCAAGCCTGCTAAATAGTTCCTAAAGATGAACACCAAAAGCTGGAGCTTTGTTGCTCAACCATTTAGTTAATAGAATATTCACTTAGCAAAGCACCATGACACCATGTAAATGATTCTTATGACCAGTCTGGTTAGAATGCTCTGAAGCTGAAATGTGTCCACAGGCATTTGCTCTTGTTTGAGTTCAGTTCAGTCACTCAGTCGTGTCCGACTCTTTGCAACCCCATGAATCACTGCATACCAGGCCTCCCTGTCCATCACCATCTCCCGGAATTCACTCAGTCTCATGCCCATCGAGTCAGTGATGTCATCCAGCCATCTCATCCTCTGTCATCCCCTTCTCCTCGTGACCCTAATCCGTCCCAGCATCACAGTCTTTTCCAATGAGTCAACTCTTCACATGAGGTGGCCAAAGTACTGGAGTTTCAGCTTTAGCATCATTCCTTCCAAAGAAATCCCAGGGTTGATCTCCTTCAGAATGGACTGGTTGGATCTCCTTGCAGTCCAAGGGACTCTCAAGAGTCTTCTCCAACACCACAGTTCAAAAGCATCAATTCTTCTGCGCTCAGCCTTCTTCACAGTCCAACTCTCACATCCATACATGACCACAGGAAAAACCATACATAGCCTTGACTAGACAGACCTTTGTTGGCAAAGTAATGTCTCTGCTTTTGAATATGCTATCTAGGTTGGTCATAACTTTTCTTCCAAGGAGTAAGCATCTTTTAATTTCATGGCTGCAGTCACCATCTGCAGTGATTTTGGAGCCCCAAAAAATAAAGTCTGACACTGTTTCCACATCTATTTCCTATGAAGTGATGGGGCCAGATGCCATGATCTTCATTTTCTCAATGTTGAGCTTTAAGCCAACATTTTCACTTTCCACTTTTGCTTTCAGCAAAAGGCTTTTTAGTTCCTCTTCACTTTCTGCCATAAGGGTGGTGTCATCTACATATCTGAGGTTATTGATATTTCTCCTGGCAATCCTGATTCCAGCTTGTGTTTCTTCCAGGCCAGCATTTCTCATGATGTACTCTGCATAGAAGTTAAATAAGCAGGGTGACAATATACAGCCTTGACGTACTCCTTTTCCTATTTGGAACCAGTCTGTTGTTCCATGTCCAGTTCTAACTGTTGCTTCCTGGCCTGCATATAGATTCCTCAAGAGGCAGGTCAGGTGGTCTGGTACTCCCATCTCTTTCAGAATTTTTCACAGTTTATTGTGATCCACACAGTCAAAGGCTTTGGCATAGTCAATAAAGCAGAAATAGATGTTTTTCTGGAACTCTCTTGCTTTTTCCATGATCCAGCATGTTGACAATTTGATCTCTGGTTCCTCTGCCTTTTCTAAAACCAGCCTGAACATCAGGAAGTTCACGGTTCACGTATTGCTGAAGCCTGGCTTGGAGAATTTTGAGCATTACTTTACTAGCATGTGAGATGAGTGCAATCATGTGGTAGTTTGAGCATTCTTTGGCATTGTCTTTCTTTGGGATTGGAATTATCAATGTTAGTAAATGTTTAATTTTGTATTTCCTTATGTGTAAATATTTCATATTCTTCGCCTGTTTAGTCAGTTAAATCTTATGGATTTTTAAAATTTATTTGTGTAAATGCTCTGTATAATCAGAAAATTAACTGCTATTTACTGCAACCTTCTTTTGAAGCATGTAGTTTACCATTGAATTTGGTTCTATTAGGGAGGATGGGTATTTGACACACTGAGGTTTCATTTCTTGATCTATTTAAATCTGTTGGTCTGTTATTCTCATTTCTTCAGCTGCTTCTGGATTTACCAATTCCATCTTTGTTCAAGTGTTTGACAAATATTTATTACTGTTTTCTTTTAATTTGCTGTAGTTTGAAAGTTTTATATTTTCACTATTTTCCTGTATGTTGTAATATGAAAGTTGCATTCTTTTGTCTGTAGAGGTTTTAGTTCAGTTGGGTTTTTTTTTTTTTTGCATACATTTGCTATGCATTGTGGTACGTGAGTAGAAGTGTGGCTTATAAAGATGAAAGCACATAGTATAAATGATACAAGGCAGTGGTGGGAAGGAAATGAGTTTGGAGACAGATCCAGCTGAATTGGAAAGCTCACAGTGCTAATAGTTCCAGAATAGACCAATCACTTAATTTCCTGAGCCTTACTGTCTTATCTCTTCTTACTAGGAGGGTGATAATATTTAACTTTCAGGTAAGTATTATAACTTATTCTATAGGGTTGTTGTGAAGATTAAATGAAAACCATGTATAGCACAGGGTGTGACGTACCGTAGATGATCAGTTCATATGAGTTCTCTTCCTTCATTAACTGTTCATACAACCCTGACATTAGGTATCACAAATGGTACAATCCTCAATTGCTTGACTAAAGATCAAGTACATTCTTAGAATTAAAGATTTTTTTTTCTTTGGTGTATAATTGCTTTACAAAGTTGTGTTAGTTTCTGCTGTACAATAAAGTGGATCAGCTGTATGTATACATTTATCGCCTCCCTCTTGGGGAGGTGATCACCCCTTTAGGACATCACAGAGCACTAAGCTGAGCTCCCTGTGCTATACAGCAGCTTCCCACTAAATACTTCTAAAATACAAGCTTTTGAGAATTTAAAAATACAGTGTTGTCTCTGTAGTTTGTTGACCTTATGACAGTAATGAACAACCCCCAAGTCTCACTGGTTTTCTGTAGTGAACAGTTTTTTCTTGCTGTGTTCCACATGAGCAGGTGAAGGTGGCCATGTGTCTACTGCTTTGGCATTTTTCTGTGTGCTTCTCATTCCACGACCCAGGCTAAAGGAGCAGCTCTCGTGGAGGAAGGGAAAGAGGAAAGGAGATGGCAGAACATGCAGGGCTTTTAAAACTTCTGCTTAGATATGTTGTACTCCAGTGTATTCACATTCACCTGGCCAAAGCTAGACCCATGGCCAGTCCTGAGTATGGCACAGAGAAATAAAAGGGAGGAGTTGCAGTGTCTGGGCAGTGGCTGTGGATGGGAATGTATAATCCTCTTAGAGGGATAGAGGGAGAAAATGATGGGCTTTGTATTCACTGAAACATTTAATCCTGGCAATATTCACTGAAACATTTAATCCTGACAAAGTCAGGAAATTGGCTTTCCATTTACAGATGAGGAAACCGTAGGGTCGGCCAAGAAGTTCCTTTTCATAAGCTGTTATGGGAAAACCCAAACGAACATTGTGGCCAACCCAATAAAAGGTTTCCAGAGAGGGTAAGAACTTTCCCTGAAGTATTGCTGGCATGTAAGTGATAGAGCCAGGATTGGAACTCAGATACTCAGCCTCCATAACCAAGGCTCTTTCTTTACTCTTTCGTCGTTTTAAACTTTGTCATAATAAGTAAATATGTTAAATATTAACAGTGTACTAAATGCATGTTTATATGTGTATATTTTATATGATAAGTTTAAAATAATATGTTAAAATAGGGCTTCTTATACTTTACCATGTGATGAAGATGGCCTGTTACATCTAATTTTGAGAAACAATCACTGTTCTAAAAGTAAAAAACTGAAAATTGTTTTTATTTTCTAGGTTGTCCTTTGTGGAGGGTCTTCTCGAATCCCAAGGCTACAGCAAATGATTAGAGATCTTTTCCCAGCTGTTGAGCTTCTCAATTCCATTCCTCCCGATGAGGTCATCCCTATTGGTGCAGCTATAGAAGCAGGAATCCTTAATGGGAAAGAAAGCCTTTCAGTGGAAGGTGCTCTTCAATAGAGTGTTCGGCCAAGGATATTTTAGTTAAGGTATGTTTAGCTTGTCTTTACTTTTCCATACATAGTATAAAGTTATTGCCACAGGTTTACATACATATGGTTTTTAAAATAAAACCTTGTACTGATAAAATTTTTAAATTTAGGTTTATAATTTTACTTGTAATGAGTTTTGGATATTCTTTCAGTTGATATTAATCTGTTAATTTCCTAGTTTGCTATAGTTTTAATCATAAGCTTCTAATATAGGTTGAGAAGTGTATGTTTCAATTTATTTTTAAAGTGGGTTGGGATTAAGGATCAGTTCCATTTTTTTCTCTTTGCTGCTTTATAGTGTTGAGATTATCAACAAGGACTATATCGTCATTTCTAATAGGAGTGATTTTTTTCTCATTGTAATGATTTCAAAGGATGTGCATATTATTTTCCTGCTTATTAGGGAGTTGATGAATCTGGAGCCAACAGCTTCAAAGTACTGTTTCCATCAGGGACTCCTTTGCCAGCTCGAAGACAACACACATTACAGGCCCCTGGAAGTATATCCTCAGTGTGTCTTGAACTCTATGAGTCTGAGGGGAAAAACTCTGCAAAAGTAGAAAACAAGTTTGCACAGGTGAATATATCAGATTATACTATGAATTAATCACATGAAACCGTTTAGCTTTAACTTCTGGTTTAGGCTCAGTTTAACATTAATTCATAAACTGTGCATATAGGACATTTAACACTTTTTTTAAAAACAAAACTTATTTAGACAGGCTGGAATGATTATATGTTAATTTGAACAGGTAATCTGTACAAAAAATTTTCATTTTTTATTTCCTTCATGTTGGATTCCATCATGTGTGCTTTGTTCTTTCTTTAGACCCCCAAAAAATAACAATCTACTTTTCAACCAGTCATTTATTCCCCTCTTTGCCTTGTTTAGAAATTCTTAGGATCCCTCAGACAGGGAATGAGCTTTCCTCTTCTCCCCCAGCCAACCCCAGTGGGTTCATCTTTACAAGCTCTGGGACTAGGACGGGAATAAGACATGAATGTTTCTTCACTGGGATTAACACATTATTATGAATGGATTAATTGTACTTATTCATTTTGGAAAGAGAAGAAACAAGCTATTTCAATTTGAAAGAGGAAAACGAAAATGAAATACAGTTGTGTTTCTGCTGCTTCTCTTTGTGCTCTCTACCCTCCTTGACAGTCAGGTCAGTGGCAGGGGAAATGACATTTATTTGTTTGCTAATGCCAAGTGTGCTCTACCAGGCTATTTACAGACATAATCCCAAGTGCTATGAGATAGACATTGTTGTGTGCATTTTATAGGTGATTAAGAAACAGGCTCATGATAGTAAATACCTTGTGCTTGATTGAGCTGAGATTTATCCTCAGGTTGGTTTTACTCCTGAGCCCGTGCTCTTGCCATTGCACCATGCTGCTTCTGACATAGGATAAGTTTGTTTTTTCAAATCCCACATGCTTAGATCATATGATATGGTCCTCTACAACCTTTAAAATGTATCATATGGAGCCATGTAATTTGCTTAGAAACATGCCCAAGAAATAATGGACTTCCCAAGTGGCACAGTGGTAAAGAATCTGCCTACCAGTGCCAGAGACACAAGACACCTGGGTTCAATTCCTGGGTTGGGAAGATCCCCTGGAGTAGGAAATGGCAACCTACTCCAGTATTCTTGCCTGGGCTCCTTCAAGCTAGTAAAGGTTTCAGAGCTCCTCCATATGCTTCTGCAGTGTGTCACTGTAAAAGTACTTTGCTGTGCGGCAGGCTCTAAACTCAGATGGAAGTCTAGTATTCATCTCTTGAATCAGAGCATTTCTTACATTTTCTCTGGACACACTACTTTGAGACTCTGCAGCTACCAGATGCTGGAAAGGAAAAAACCAGTCACATAATACTGAATTTAGAAGAGAATCTTCTACAGATTCCATCTCTTCTAACTACCTCAGTTTACAAATGAGTAAACTTGGTGTTTACCTAGGTCATAAAATTTCATGTTGGCAAAATCTGAAAAGTCACTTTCAAATTGATCTGTTGGTATGCCTTTCTTTAGGAAACCAAGTAATTTTATAGTAAATCCATTAATAATTCTTACTCACAAATGTAATCATAGTAGTACAAAAGAATTTGACATGTATTTCTTTTAAATGGTTTTTTCAAGTGCATTTAAAATATTTGAAGTTTTTAAAAGGCTTGCCAAAATGTAATGTACGCATTACTGTAATAGTATAATCACCAAAAAGAAAAACAGTCTTTATTTTCTGAGACAAACTATCATTTTAATCTAGGACATGACATTTAGGAGGGACAAATAATATTAGTTATCTTCCATGCCCTCCTTTTAGAGGAGATGTGTCAGTTAAGAAAGCTTAATTCTATGCTCTGAATTATGATAAATGGTAAAAGAACTGAAAACAGCCCTGTTTTAAAAGGTTTTTTCAGTAATGAATAAGATTTAGTCCATTGGAATAATTGATGCATCAATTTATTAATGAATCATCTTTGTATTGTTTTTGCCTAAACAGGTTGTGCTCCAAGATTTAGATAAAAAAGAAAATGGATTACGTGATATATTAGCTGTTCTTACTATGAAAAGGTAAAAAATTAATGTACTTCTGATGTTAAGAAAATTTGCTTTGAGATTCTTTTTTCAATTTATTTATCTGTTGTCACTCTGAGAAAATCATTTATTAAAAGCTTATAAAGATCTTATCAGTAACTTAAATTTTTCCCTGTAAAATTAACTATATTTACCAAGAAAAGTATATCTCAAGTCATTATCATTCTGAATTTTTTGTGACTTCTTTTATTATTATGGGTGTAGTCAACCTAAAAAATTGGTCCATGCAAGTTTGAGACATAATTTTTATCGACTTTAAATATGATTTCCTAAGGTTTACATAATTGATTTTTGTTCTATGAAAGGGTAAGTTTATTTCAGTATTTCAACAGGAAATCTGTAGGACATATACTACAAATTAAATTCAGCTGTTATCATTTCTTTAACAATAGTCCATCCATAATACTATGTCTTACAAGTAAATCATTTCAAATCAACGTTAAGGGCAGTTTATTCCATAAATCATATTTAGCCAGAATGTAGAATTCATTAGGGTAGATCTATCATGGCCCAGGATTGAAAACACCTCAGTGTGTCTTGAACTTGCATAAAGTTTTTAACTCAAGGTCTCTATCATCATGGGTTCTTAAGGAATACAACCTTCATCATAGTGACACAGAAGGAGATTTTTAAAGAACTACCTAAGTATGGCATATGATTCTAAATGTAAAGACATGAAGTTGTGTTTCAGTTATTTATCTCTTAATATTCTTCTTTCAAAAGGTAAAATGACCTCTTATTTACTCAAAGTCCTCAAGTAGTTTCTTACGAACTTTCTGCTTTTATAAATTGAACTTATGAAGTGTTACTATTTTTTGTTTGCACAGGGATGGATCTTTACACGTGACGTGCACAGATCAAGAAACTGGAAAATGTGAGGCAATTACTATAGAGGTGGCATCTTAGTATTTTTAGAGGAACTATGAATTTTTTAAATCTAAAATGTCAACGTTATTTCATTTTGTTTAAGAATGTTTATATTAAAATACTTTTCAAATTACCTGTATGATCTATGTTTCTATTAAACTATAGTATATTGGTAATTGTTGCAAACTTATTTTTGTTTTCCACTTAAGATTTCCATTATTAGTGGGAAATACAAGGAACTTTTTTCTATCATGAACCTACTTAGAATAAAATCAAGTGGCTTGAAGGAAACTTGACCAGAAATTTAATGTTGCAGTTAAAAATGTTTTCTGTCTTTATAATTTCTAATTTTAAGAAATTATTATTATCAGCTAAGAACAGTTTAAAAGTCTTTGATGTTAAACGAAAGAAACCATAGAGCCATGTGCAAAGTAAGATACCATTTTTGCTTAAAAAAAAAATAATTGTTTATAAATCCACATGTGACACATGTAGAGAAAAAAATGGACAGCTGAACACCAGACTCTTAACAGTGGAGGGAAATACACGAGGTGCACTTTTTATAATTATCTTAAGGTTGATTTTTTCTCTCTGACAAACGTGTTTTTCATTTGAAATTGAAAGTTTTTTTTTTATTTTGAAGAAAAGCCACTTTCTATTCACCAGAAAATGCTGAATAGTGCATTGAGACTACTTAGGCGGATAATAAGGAAGAAGCTTTTTCTCTTAATAAAACAAGACAACTAATCTGCCTGTATTGTAGAGAGAGCTTGAAGGTGAGCCATGTGCATCAGACTCTAGATTCATTACCAAGGGAGGATTTTCCACTCATTTCTTTCCTGGGTTCCCAGTGGACTTGAGAAAGGGAAATATCTTTACCCAGTAAAATTTTAAAACTCTGCTTTTTTTCACCTGTTCAAGACTTTGAAATATGATTTATTATTACCATTGATTTTTATGGAGACAGATGACAGTAATCTTCTGTTTCTTAAATGGAGAAACTAAACTTAAATCTATTATTCTGCATCAAATTATAGACAGAAGCACCAAGGAAAATTCAGGTATGAGTCTAATAAGTCCACAAAGAGGCAGCCTCAAAGGTCTGTCCTTTGATTAAAGGCTAAGTACTTAGTTATCTTTTATTATCTTGTCCCAAGTTTTAAAAACTTTGAAATAAGGACTTCCCTGATTGTCCAGGGATTAAGAATCCTCCTGTCAATGCAGGGGACATGGGTTCTACCCTTGGTCTGGGAAGATCCCACATGCCACAGAGCAACTAATCCCATACATCCTAACTATTGAGCCCACAATCTAGAGTCCATGAGCAACAGTGAAGACTCAGTGCAGCCATAAATAAATAAATAAAACTTTTTAAAAGATTTTGAAATACAATGATTATATATAAGCTATTAAGTGTTTCTAGAATTTAGGAAAATACCAGCTAAACTAGTTGAACTGCTACATCTGCTTTCAGTTATGCTTTGGAAAAGTGCTGTAGGATTTTATTTTGTAGCTATAATTAGCTGTTTAGACCAGGGGTTGGCAAACTATTGGCAATGTGTCTGTCCTACCCTACACCTGTTTTTGTCGATAACAATTTTATTAGACATAGCCACACTCAATTGTGTACGTGTTGTCTGCGGCCGTTTCTCACTATAATGGGAGCGTTGAGTAGTTATAGCAGGGACTGTATGACCCACAAACCTTTAAATATTTACTGTCTAGCCCTTTACAGAAAATGTTTGTCAACCCCTGAAATAGATTAGTGAAATTTACAGAGTAAAATATCATAAGCATTTATCCCAAGAGTTTTCTTTCCTTCCATATCCAGGTAACACTTTACTTACTTGATTGCTTTCCCCGCTGGATTATTATCAAGCATTGTGAGGGCAGGATATTCTTAGTCTAAGATACCATTGTATCCCAACCCCCAGAATAGTCCCTGAACTATGTTCTCAAGAGTCTACTGTACTCCCAAATTTTCTTACATCCACAACTGGAAGATCTGCCAATTAAACTTCATAGTTTTTTTTTTTTTCCTTTTAATTTTTCAAGGTGAAAATACTTTTAACATTTTTCTGATTATAAAATGACACATACTCATTATAAGTTAAAATTAAAGAAGCAAACATGAAACATCCTCTATTCTAGCACCTTGAATAACAAATGTTATTTTTGGTGAACATCTTGATAATCTTTTCATTCACTTACCAACCATTGTCTCATGTATGTTAAAACACTTGAGCACTTTTATCAGCAGAAGATTATGTCAGATTATAATTTTGCCTGCTGACATTTACATTGGCTAAAGGACAGAGCCAAATACAATAAGAAATGCCTGTATACAGTATGATACCTAATAATACACTGACAGTATATATAATATTGTATATATATTCACAGTATATATAATACTGTGAAGGTGTTAGGTCACAAACTATTTTATCACAGTTTTTAAAAATGGAGAAAACAGTGTCAGAGCACAAAACTAGAGGGTAATGCCAGAATTTCTAAAATAACAGTGATCATGTAACATTTATAATAATATTGCTGTTTATTTGCTTTAATTCGTTATTTCCTTTTTGAATTGTGATCTCACCATGTGAGTACTTTGCAATATATAGAGAGTATATGGCATGTATTATTTTTGTGTTCTAGATGTGGAAATAGATTCAGAGAAGTTAAATAATTTCCAAAGGTCTCAGAGCAAATAAATGGGTTTTGAACTAATATTCAAGTGCTTTTTTGGAATACTTAATTTTTCTTGATTGCTTACTATTCTAAGCACATTATGTGCTTTTTTTTTTTTTCATTTAAATTCACATTTTCTGATGTCCATTCTGCTACTATTCTTTAAGTCTCAAAGAAGAAAATTTATTTAAATGGAAAAAGAGACGTTCCATGGATTTCAAAAGTATGTTTTCTGTGGTTTTTATAAAGAAAAATTGGGCGGTGGAGGCATAATTCTGTATTTGTTTTTCTTGAGGATACTGGTGTATGTTTGTTGTTTAGTCACTAAGTTTAGTGACTTTATTTCCCTCTTCATCTACAGCCAGCATTTACCAACATCTCAAACTTTTTAGTCTCATGATTCCTTTATACTCTTTAAAATTATTGAAAACCTAAGGAACTTGTGTTTGTACTTGTTATGTATATATATAGTTATTTGTTGTTATTGTTCATCACTAAGTCATGTCTGACTCTTTGCGATCCCCTGAACTGTAACCCATCAGACTCCTTTGTCCATGGGATTATCCTAGCAAGAATACTGAAGTGGGTTGCAATTTCCTTATCTAGGAGATCTTCCCGACTCAGGGATTGCATTAGCAGGCAAATTCTTTAACGCTGAGCCACACGAACTTCCCCCATAGTGTTATTTACCATATAGAAATTAAAGCCAAGATATTTTTAAAATAATCATTCATTTGTAAATTAAGTTAACATTAGCACAAGTAACATTTTTGAAAATAACAAATTTAGTGGCAAGAGTGGTATTTTATATTTTTCAAATCTTTTTAATTTCTGGCTTAAAAAGATAGCTCTATTTTATTATCTTTTCCTTCATTCAGTCTGTTCCAGGGTCCAAGTTGTGTAACCTCTGGAAAACTTCATCGTATACTCATCAGAGGAAAGTGAAGAAAGCAGATGACACTTGGTATTATCATGAAGTAGTTTGAACTTATGACCCCCTGGAAGGATCTTGAGGTCCTTTTACTTTACTTTGAGAATTGCTGCTCTAGACAGTAGACATAGTAATGTGTGTTGAAGACAAAAGGCCTAATCTGTACCCTAGAATTAATGGGATCCAAGACTAAAGAGAAAGCAGTGGCACCCCACTCCAGTACCCTTGCCTGGAAAATCCCATGGATGGAGGAGCCTGGTGGGCTGCAGTCCATGGGGTCACTAAGAGTCAGACACGACTGAGCGACTTCACTTTCACTTTTCACTTTCATGCACTGGAGAAGGAAATGGCAACCCACTCCAGTGTTCTTGCCTGGAGAATCCCAGGGATGGGGGAGCCTGGTGGGCTGCCATCTGTGGGGTCACACAGAGTCAGACACGACTGAAGTGACTTAGCAGCAGCAGCAGCAGCAGCAGCAAGACTAAAGAAACAAACGGTTTATGAAAGAGTCAAATACATTCTCTAAATTACTACTGAAAACTGATCAAGACCCCCAAAACAGACAAGATAACAGTTTGATAAGTACACTTAAGAGTGCAAGGGAGAGAGAATCTATTTTAGACAGGGTGACCAGGAGAGGTCTCTGAAGAAGTGACATTTAAGCTGAGACCAAGCAATGTGAAGAGAGGGAGGACCATGTCCTCCGAACTAGGAAGTAATTTGGGCTACCTTAACATTATTTCCTTGTTTATTATCTGCTCCTCCCACAAGGAGGACAAGGTCTTTCTCTTTCTTGTCCATTGTTACATTCCCAGCACCTCATATAGAACCTGGCATGTAGGATATACACATTGACAGGTGTTTTTTTTTGGCGGCACCACACAGCATGTAGGATCTCAGTTCCCTGTTGTTATTTAGTTGCTAAGTCTTGTCTGACTGTCTATAAACCCCATGGCCTGTAGCACACCAGCCTCCTCTGTTCATGGGATTTCCCAGACATCTTGTACTGGAGTGGATTGCCATTTCCTTCTCCAGGGGATCTTCCTGATCCGTGATTGAACCCATGTCTCCTGCTTGGCAGGCAGATTCTTTACCACTGAGCCACGTGGAAAGTCCTCTTAGTTCCCTGACTGGGAATCAAACCCATTCCCCTTACATTGGAAGCAGAGAGTCCTAACCACTGGACCACCAATGGAGTTCCATAATGACAGGTTTCTGAATGAGTAAGTTCAGTTCAGTTCAGTTGCGCAGTCGTGTCCGACTCTTTGCGACCCCATGAATCGCAGTACGCCAGGCCTCCCTGTCCATCACCAAGTCCCAGAGTTCACTCAGACTCACGTCCATTGAGTCCGTGATGCCATCCAGCCATCTCATCCTCGGTCGTCCCCTTCTCCTCCTGCCCCCAATCCCTCCCAGCATCAGGGTCTTTTCCAATGAGTCAACTCTTCACATAAGGTGGCCAAAGTACTGGAGCTTCAGCTTTAGCATCATTCCTTCCAAAGAAATCCCAGGGTTGATCTCCTTCAGAATGGACTGGTTGGATCTCCTTGCAGTCCAAGGGACTCTCAAGAGTCTTCTCCAATACCACAGTTCAAAAGCATCAATTCTTCTGCGCTCAGCCTTCTTCACAGTCCAACTCTCACATCCATACATGACCACAGGAAAAACCATAGCCTTGACTAGATGGACCTTAGTCGGCAAAGTAATGTCTCTGCTTTTGAATATACTATCTAGGTTGGTCATAACTAGTGAGCAGAAGGAGAGAGAGACAAAGATTCAAAAGAGAGGTTTCCAGTCCCACTAAGATGTGTGGGCTATTAGAAGGTTGGGATTGTATTCCAGGCACATTGGGAGATATTTAAAGCAGAAGGAGGCCACGTTCCACTTAGGTTTGAGTCCACATTTTCAGCTGTATGGAAGATGGACTGGAGGGGAGCAATAGTAGAGTGACATCAGGTAGGCTTTTTGCAAGCCTCTGGTTGTGAAATGATGGCCTGGACTAATAACAACAGTGATGGAGAGGAGAGGCAGAAGCAACGTGTATTTGAGACCTATAACTAACACGACTTGCGGATGGAGTTAATTTGGAGAATAAGGATAGGGTGAATGAAGATGCTGCTGGAGTCACTTCTTAAATACCTGAGCAGGTGGCCCAGCATATGGAGATGACACAGCTCATGGGCTGCAGTGGAGAAGACCAGGCTGGGAGGCGAAAATCAAGGGCACTTTTCTGAGTCCAGTCAGACCTCTCTTACACAAGCTTTCACTTTCCAAAGTTTCCGTCACCTACACTGAATTCCATAAATGGAAAACCCCAGAAGTAAGCAGTAAGCCTTAAATTGCACACTGTTCAGCATAGTGTGGTGGCATCTTGGCTGCCCTGGGATGTGAATCATCCTTGTCCAATATATCTGTCTCGCCCCTCAGTCACTTAGTAGTCATCATCAGATTGTCGTGGTATCAGTGCTTGTATTCAGGTCACCCTTATCTTGTGATCCACACAGTCAAAGGCTTTAGCGTAGTCAATGAAGCAAAAGGAGATTTTTTTTTTTTAATTCCCTTTTTCTATGACCCAGCTATGCGAAAGCCTTTGACTGTCCAGGATCACAACAAACTGGAAAACTGTTAAAGAGATGGGAATATCAAACTACCTTACCTGCCTCCTGAGAAACTTTTATGCAGGACAAGAAGTACAGAACCCAACGTAGAACAAGGGACTGGTTCAAGATTGGGAAAGGAGTACATCAAGGCTGTATATTATCACTCTGCTTATTTAACTTATATGCAGAGTACATCATGCAAAATGCCAGGCTGGATGAAGCACAAGCTAGAATCAAGGCTGTCAGGAGAAATACCAACAACCACAGATATGCAGATAATACCACTTTAATGGCAGAAAGTGAAGAGGAACTAAAGAACCTCTTGATGAAGGTGAAAGAGGAGAGTGTAAAAACTGGCTTAAAACTCAGCATTCAAAAAATGAAGATCATGGTATCTGGTTCTGTCACTTCACGACAAACAGTAAAAAGTGGAAACCGTGACATTTTATTTTCTGGGGCTCCAAAATCACTGCAGACGGTGACTGCAGCCACCAAAATAAAAGACACTTGCTCCTTGGAAGAAAAGCTATGACAAATCTAGATAGCATATTAAAAAGCAGAGCTATTACTTTGCTGACAAAGGTCCATATAGTCAAAGCTATGGTTTTTGCAGTATTCATGTACAGATGTGAGAGTTGGGCCATAAAGAAGGCTGAGCGCCAAAGAATCGATGCTTTCAGACTGTGGTGTTGGAGAAGACTCTTTAAGAGTCTCTTGGACAGCAAAGAGATCAAACTGATCAATCCTAAAGGAAATGAACCCTGAATGTTAATTGGAAAGACTAATGGTAAAGCTGAAGCTCAAATATTTGGGCCACCTGATAGTAAGAGCCAATTCATTGGAAAAGACCCCGATTCTGGGAAAGATTGGGTAAGAGGAGAAGGCAGTGACAGAGGATGAGATGGTTGAATGGCATCACTGACTCAATGGACATGAGTTTGAGCAAACTCAGGAAGATGGTGAAGGACAGGGAAGCCTGGTGTGCTATGGTTCATGGGGTTGCAAACAGATATGACTTAGTGACTGAACACCACCACCACCCTTAATAATGACCCCAAAGCACACAAAGAGTGATGTGGCAATTCAGATATGCCAAAGATAAGACATAAAGTATTCATTTAAGTGAAGGAGTGAAAGTTCTTGACTTAGTAAGGAAAGGGAAAAAGTCATCTGCTGAGATTCCCATGATCTTCAGTAAAAACAAATGTTCTATAAAATTGTGAAGAAGGAAAAAATCCGTGCAAGTTTTGCTGTGACACCTCAAACTGAAAAAGTTACCACCACAGCAAATGATAAGTGCTTTTTTAAGATGGAAAAGATCCAATTTCTACACGGTATTTTGAAAGAGACCACAGTCACATAACTTTCATTACTATATAATCGTCCAGCCATTATTATTTTTGTTAATCCCTTCAGTTCAGTTCAGTCGCTCAGTCGCATCTGACTCTTTGTGACCCCATGGATTGCAGCACACCAGGCCTCCCTGTCCATCACCAACTCCCGGAGTTAACTCAAACTTATGTCCATTGAGTAGGTGATGCCATCCAACCATCTCATCCTCTGCTGTCCCCTTCTCCTCCTGCCTTCAATCTTTCCCAGCATCAAGGTCTTTAAAATGAGTCAGTTCTTCGCATTAGGGGGACAAAGTATTGGAGTTTCAGCTTCAAAATCAGCCCTTCCAATGAATATTCAGGACTGATTTTATTTAGGATGGACTGGTTGGATCTCCTTGCAGTCCAAGGGACTCTCAAGAGTCTTCTCCAACACCACAGTTCAAAAGCATCAATTCTTTGGCGCTCAGCTTTCTTTATAGTCCAACTCTCACATCCTTACATGACTACTGGAAAAACCATAGCTTTGACTGGACAGACCTTAGTCGGCAAAGTAATGTCTCTGCTTTTTAATATGCTGTCTACGTTGGTCATAACTTTTCCTCCAAGGAGTAAGTGTCTTTTAATTTCATGGCTATAGTCACCATCTTGCAGTGATTTTGGAGCCCCCCAAAATAAAGTCTGACACTGCTTCCACTGTTTCCCCATCTATTTGCCATGAAGTGATGGTGCTGTGCCTAATTTGTAAATTAAATCTTCATCATAGAAGTATGTTTAGGGAAACCCATAGTATATATAGGGTTCATACTATCTGTGGTCTCAGGCATCCACTGGGAGTTTTGGAACATACTCCAGGCGAGTAAGGAGATATATACAATTTGATATGTTGGTTTAAACACCTAAGTGGATATGTCAGCTAGGCACTGTGGATATTCAAGTCTGGAATTGAGAACAGAGGTCAGGACTGGAGACAGAAAGTTGGGAATCTTAACTAGAAAAGATATTTAAATACATAGGAATTGAGGCAGTCACTTTGGAAGAGTGTAAGAGAAATGCCCCAAGGCCAAATCTTGAACCCCAGCATTTAGGTTGGATAGAGGAAAGGGAGCCAACATAGGAGTTAAGAGTGGCCAGTGAGGTGGGGGAAAACCAAGAGAGAAGTAGAGGGCAGTTGAGTGAGGCCGGATGCTATTGAATGGGGATACTCTGAAAACATAGAAGCCGAGAGTATATGGGGGTGGGGGTGCGCAGGAGGTAGCCCTGGGAAGTAGGTGAGGTGCTATCCAGGTCTTAAAGGGTCTGTAGGAATCATCCTAGCATAGGTAGGGGGAGTTGGCATTTTCTAGGCAGAGGGAACAGGTTTTCCTGCAGACAAGGAGCAGGAGATTGAATATTAGAGGAAGTTACAATTAGAACAGGAGGAAATGAGCAGCGAGGCTTGAGAAGTGGGCAGGAACCACCATATCACAAAGGGCCCTCCATGTAGCAGGGTTGGATAGGACCTTCTGTTCCTTATTATCAAGGAAATAAGATGCTCATAACCTTGTAGCTCAGTCAAGTATCCACCTTCAATGCAGGAGGAGTCTGTCTGCAGAGTCCACCTGCAATGCAGGAGACCCCAGTTCAATTCCTGGGTTGGGAATATCCCCTGGAGAAGGAAATAGCAAGCCACTCCAGTATTTTTCCCTGGGAAATCCTATAGACAAAGGAGCCTGACCGGCTAGAGTCCATGGGGTCACAAGAGTTGGACACAACTTAGCGACTAAACCATTACAAGATGCTCATTATAGAAAATTCGTAAAAACAAGAAGTCAAAAAGGAAACCACTCCCTGAGACTTTATCTTCCTATACATTTCCTTACATAGTTGAAACTGTATATTTCACAGCTTTTGGTTGTTTTATGTTTTAAGAAGTTTTATTAAACACTTCTCCATGACACCAAAGGCTTCATAAACATCTTTAATGGTTTGGCAGTATTTCATAATGTAATAAAAAAAATTAATTCCTTTAGTGTTCTGTGTTTATTTCCAACATCGCAAACTTACATAGGATGCTTTAAAATCTTTTTGTATTTTACATAAATTTCTTTTAAAAATCCTTAGTAGACGTCAAATGGCTTTCTACCGAACTTCTGTGATTTACTCTTGGAAGATTTCTGCTTCAGATCGTTTAGAACAGTCACCATGGATGCGGTGTGATGGACAGATGGGGACGGGGTGGGAGTGGAGACCTGTGTGGTCCAGGTATGAGGACCTGGGCGTCCTGCAGCCAGGCTACAAGGATGCGGCTGCACCCCCAGGCGTGGGGCGTAGTCCGGGAGCTAGTCAGAAACACAGAACTCCAGATCTCAGCCCAGCTCACCGCACCACCCCCCATTCCAATCTGCATG
Source organism: Aepyceros melampus (assembly GCA_006408695.1). Taxonomy (NCBI): domain Eukaryota; kingdom Metazoa; phylum Chordata; class Mammalia; order Artiodactyla; family Bovidae; genus Aepyceros; species Aepyceros melampus. The sequence continues at coordinate 94,274 of SJXQ01008750.1, forward strand.
TTAACAAGATGTCCAGATGACTCCTATGCCCTTTCGGGTGTGAGAAGCACTGATCTAGACCAGTGGTTTCAAATTGCACACTGAGAATCACCTGGGGAGCTTTAAAAATTCCAACGTCCCGTTTATACCCCATTTCTATTGAATCTCCGAGAGTGAAACAAAAACAAAACCTCCAAGGGGTCCCAATGTACAGACAATTTTGGGAATGTGTGATCTAGAGGCAGAGCCTAGACGGAAACAAGGGTTTGTTGGGTTCAGGTGGCTGAGGAACAATTATGACGGAGGGGGGGAAACGCACAATGCGCTTGGAATTCTGCACATTGCACACCCAGCACCCAGGCAGAAGAAATAATTACTGTAGGAACGCCTGACTGATGCCCGTCCCCTGAACTAAGCGCTCAGCCAGCCAAGCCAGTGCAGGTGGCCACTCACCTAAGCGAGCGCTCCCAGATTCCGACCCTTGCCCCGCCCCCGTCCGCGCGGTCCTCGCGGTCCCCGCGGTCCCCGCGAAAGACTTGGGGCGCAGGCGCACTCGCCGCCGCGGCTGGGACGGCCGCCGCTGACGTCAGGACGCCTCGCGGGTTCTAGGCCCCCGCCCGGGCTCCCGAGTTCCGCGCGGGCTGTGCGGGGGCGGGGCGTTGGGCCAGCTGAGCTATCCCGTCAGACCGCGCCAGTTTGAATGAAAGCTCCTCAAGATGGCGGCGGCCGGGGCCGAGGCGCCAGGAGGTGAGCGCTGGAGAGCGGCGCCCCGCACTGTCCCCTGTCCGCCGGGCAAACTCCCGAAGCCCGGGAAGCCGGGCCGGAACGCGCGGGCCGGCCGCAGGGCGACGCGGCGAGACATCGCCTTCCGCGCGGCTGACACTGCGGCCCCCAGACGCGCGCCGCGGGCTCCTCCCTGCCCCCGGCCCCTGACCCTCCTCGCGGCTCGGCCCGCCCGCTGCCCGCAGTCTCTTCCCGCGCCCGGCCCTCGCGAGGCCCGGCCCCCGCCCTCCGCTGCCGTCCCGCGGACCCGGCGGCCCAGCCCCCGCCGCCGGCCGGCCCAGAAACCCCAACCCTCCCGACCGCTGTTCGGGGGCATCCGGGTGGCTACGGCGGATCATTGCGCGCCTCGAGGTCCGTGGACACGAGGGGGGCGCGACTCCTTTGTGATGGTTTGAGCGGGACGTTTGCGGTCGGGCTGGCTTTGGAACTGGGAGCGGGAGGATCCCCGTGGTGTGGGTGTGACCTCAGTGTCGGAGGAGCAGAGAGAGGTCGGGGCTAAGAGGTGTGCAGGCTAAGAAAGGAGATGAGTGAGGATGTACCCCGATTCGGACGCACGGGGAGGACCGGTTCCCCTTTGGAGGAAGCCCCGCTAAGTGGGTACTGGAGGCGTTAGCCCCTGGCTCGCGGGAATCGTCATCCCCGCCGGGAGGGAACTTGCGTGCTATTTCTGTGGTCGCGAAAGAATTCGGTGCTGAACGTGTGTTTGTGCGCGCGCTCCAGACTGGAACTTTCAGTGCCTTCTGAAACGGAAAGGTGTTTTCCAGCACTGCGCCTCTCCGCATGGATTATGGACTCATTATCGCCCAACTTTTCCTCCGCTAGGGGTTAGTGTGGGCTAGTGTCAAGTTTTTGTGGTGGTCATGAAATGTTTACTCTTACCAATGAATTCTCTTTCTGCTTTATTAGAGATAGTCAGATTGGTTACCATGGGGCTTGCGGTGTTCCAGGTTTTACTCTCAAAACTAGCATTTCCGTGGAGGGTTGCGTCTTGAATTCTTCTGTTACTTGCATTAAGTGAAATTGGTAGGAACAGCAGACAGATAGATATACCTTGGGTAGAAAGTCCAGGTGATGAGCATAACGAGGTTAACTCTACACAAAACATCCTGAGGCTTTTTAAATGGAAAGGATGGATATGAGAGTTTTGTATTTCCACTACTCCCCTACCCCCAAACCACCCCTCAAATTTTTTAGGGGAAAATACATTTCACTTTCTTGATCTAGAACTGAGTTCCTTTTGCAGGGGTGGGGCGGCTGAAAATCATATTTCAGGTTTTCTGACCATGAGACCGCTGGGTGAGTTTGGGAGGCGAGGAACGGGTATACTAGGAACCGCTCTTCTCTCTTCCTGGAAAATTACCTCCAAACCCAAAAAGTTATCACAACTACCTTGGAGAGCTGCCAAGTAAAGCGTGCGTTTACTGATGGGTTTTGTTTGGTTTCCTCCCAGTTTACTCCAGCCCTCACATTTTTTTCAGTGAAGCTGAAACCCAGAAAGATGGAAACCTCCCTAAAGTCATGTAGCTAGGGGGCCTCGCGGGGGCTGGAACAGAGGACCCTTGATCCTCTCTGGTGCTTCTCGTGGCACTAGCCGGAAAGCCAAGTTTATTCTGTGTTTCTAAACGTGAGTTTGTGTTAACCTATTTAAAAAGTATATTTATTTACTGAATTTGGCTGTGCCAGGTCTCAGTTGGAGGTACACCATATCTTCTGTCTTAGGTGCCGCATACGGGATCTGGTTGCTGACCAGGATGGAATCTGGGCCCCTGTATTGGGAGCTTGGAGTCTTAGCCGCTCGATCACCACCCTGTGTTAACCTATTTTTAATGCAGTGTGGTGGCATACTCCTTAACAGGAATTTGAGAGTAGACTCTTCCACAGCACTGTTACCGGCTTCTAGAAGGTTGATGATGAGTGTATCTAGTTTTCTTCAGGCTTGGTGTAAATTGAATACTCTGTATTGTCATCCTTGGCTTTGAAAACAATACAGGAAGTGAGTGTTACAAAACTCAGTATACTCTTCATTATTTTATTGTAGCCCTTGGGTTAATTTACCCTGCTAAACTACATTGCTGCATGGGCAGAATTGAAGTTAAAATTTCATACAACCTTCCCAAATAGGAAAAGTGGATCACATGATGTCACGAGTATATAACTATAGAATTAGATTTCAGTTCTTATTGCTGGACAAAAAGAAAGGGAAAATTACTTTTTAACAATGTAAGATTATTTTTAAATATATTTAAGATGTATCTTTAACTAATAATTTTGTGCTTGAGGTCTACATTTGACTAAAACAGCAATTCTATATAGAATACAATGAAAAGGTTAAGAATACTATCTCAGCCTATCTATGTGTAATCTTATGAAAGCTTACAGACATGAAACATTTTGTTCAGGTGGCCTATTGAAAATTGATGTAGTAGGGCAGAGACGCATGAGAAAATCCAGGAAGAAATATTTACCAAAATAGTTCTTCAGTGGTTAAATTTTCTTAGACATGTAAATGGTTTCTTGAATTTTTAGTCTTATAAAATTGCCAGTTGAAGGGTGGGGATATAGAAGTCAAGATTTTTTGTTTTGTTTTATTTTGAGTAGCTATTTCATTAGTAAAGAATTCTATTTTCTTATTGTAGCTTGGTGTGTGCCTTGCCTAGTTTCACTTGATACTCTTCAGGAATTATGTAGAAAAGAAAAGCTCACATGTAAATCGATTGGAATCACCAAAAGGAATCTAAACAATTATGAGGTGGAATACTTGTGGACTACAAGGTAGTAAAGGTAAGGCAAATATCTAGACCCTTAAAAAAGACCTAATCGGACCTCCCTTTAGTGTTTCATATTTCTGTAACATAAAAATAACCTTAAAAGTAAGCAAAGCTCTTCTTAATGGTTACAATTCTTAGCCATGATAAATTTATATGTCCTGTCATCTGTTTTGCCAACTAACACTGAAAGGATTTTGAAGCATAAAATGTTCTTACATTCAAATATTTCAAGGTGCTTAAGTCATTCTACATCCAACTCTTGATTATCTCCATGTGGATTACCGGAGCAAATGTTTTTAGCTCAGATTGGCTTCTCCTGTCATTCGTTTTGTTCCTGAATCATATTTCCCCACTATCAATCACCTGAGATGAACCTAGAAATTCAAGCCAATTTTAATGTTACCAAATCTCAAGAAGCATCACCATTTGTATTTCCTGCCATCCTGTCAAACTCCAGATAGCAAATGAGGTTTTGTTGTGCAGTAGAACAGCCTGGAGTTCAGTCATTTCTAGCCTTTGTCTAGTACTGTGTGACTCCAGAAAAGTCATTTAACTTCCCTGGGCCTTCCTGTATTTCTCTTTCTCTTGAAAATGCCAGGGTTTTTCTTCAAGAAGCTCTTACAATCTAAACTTTACCATATGCTTTTGAGTAATTCATGTCTTCGTTGCCTACTTACTCTGTAAGAACTCTGGTGGTTCATCTGTCAGTTCTTCTGGATGAATGAATCAGAAATCCTGTTTCCTTGTTTTCCTTCTCTTTCATCTTTCATATGGATTCTGCCATTAAATTGAATTCTTCCTTTGAAACATCCATCTTCTTTTGGTCTCACTGGCTTCCCTCACTCAGTGGAATGTTGTGATGAAGCATTTCATCTGCCTAGCAACTAAACAACAACAAAATTTTACCTACACTGTCAGCACTCTCTGTACTCAAGGTTGCAGTCTTTAACCCCCAAACAGCCCAGTCATCTGCCATTTCAGTTTATAAACTCTTGCCTGGCTAGTATAGCTGTAGGGTCATAGAATCACACTTCTTGGCTCCATTACATATTATTTCTGGTCTCACACTGCTCAGTTCCACAGGACAAGCTTTTTATCTTTTGCTTGCTTCTTCCATTCTTGTCACCAGTTTTCCCAATTATAACTTTTCTGGACTTCTTACTCTGTCCCTCACCTTCTCATGCTCAGCTGAAGACTTCTACCTCTTTGGATTCTTCAAGTATGAACTCTCAACTTACTTCACACCAGTTATCTATATCTTTGTTCAGAGGTTGCACCTATTTTTCTTTTTTTTCCCCTGCCCATCCTCTTTAGAACTTCGCTTAATCTTTGATGTCTTCTTTTTAATCAAGTGCTATTTTTCCACTGGTTTATCTTAATTGATAAATCAGATTTTCTCTAATCTTTCTGTGATCTTGCATCCCCACTCAAGCATTTCCTATCTTTTCCTTCCTCATTTCCCATCAACTTTTAAATACAGCTTTATTGACACATGAGTCACATACCCTACAATTCACCAATTGAAGCTGTACAATTCAAAGCTTTTTGCACACTCACAGAATTATTCTAAAATTGGTTGTAGCAGTGGTTGCACATTTTCATTAACCTAAAAAGAAACCCCATACTGCTTAGCCATCACCCCCCAACCTCTCCAGATCTTTTTCCCGTTAACCCTCAGCAACCGCTAGTCTACTTTCTGTCTCAATAGATGCCCTATTTGGACATTTCATGTACATGGAATCATATAGTATGTATGTGGTCCTTTATGATTGGCTTCTTGCACTTAGCATAATATTTTCAAGGTTCATTCATACATGGGCATGTTTTCATTTCTCTTGGATATATACCAAGGAGATGAGCTGTTGGGTCATGGTACCTCTGTGGTTGAACCGTCTGAGGAACTGCCAAACTGTTTTCCAAAGTGACGTCACCATTTTACATTCCCACCACCAGTGTATGAAGGTTTTGATTTCTCCACATCTTCACCAATACCGTTATCTGACTTTTTGATTATAGCTGTCCTAGTGGGTGTGGAACATTTGTTCTTTTGATTTGCATTTCTCTGATGGGTAATGATGCTGAAAATCTTCTCCAGTGCTTATAGCCATTTGTATATCTTTAGAGAGCTATCTCTGCAGATCCTTTACCTATTTTTTAAAGTTTTTAAAAATTTATTATTTGTTTTTGGCTGCACTGAGTCTTCATTGCTGGGCAGGCTTTCTCTAGTTGTGCGTAGGCTTCTCACTGTGGTGGCTTCTCTTGTTGCGGAGCCAGGCTCTAGGGCACAGGTTCAGGGTTAACGGTGCACGGGCTTAGTTGCCCCGTGCATGTAGGGTCTTCTCGGACCAGGGATGGAATCTGTGTTCTCTCCATTGGCAGGCTGATTCTTAACCACCGTATCACCAGGGAAGTCCCTACCTATTTTTTTGAATTGAGTTGTCTTTTTCTTACTGAGTTATACTAGTTCTTTGTATATTCTAGCTGGTCCCTTATCAGATACACAGATTGCAAAAAAGTTTGTACTGTAGCTTGCTTGTAGTTTCCCGTCTTATTTTTTAACCCACTCCATTTTGATTTATGCTCCTATAAGTGACTTCCCAATTGCCACATTTGAGGACCTCAGATCTATTCTCCTTCTTTGCAACATCCTACCCTGTTGGCTACTCTTTCTTCCTTGAGCCTCTTGTCCTGGAGAGCCTGCCTGGGTTCAGATTCCGGCTCCACCATGTACTAGCTGCAAGACCTTGAATACATTACCTAGTTCTCTTCGCCTCAGTTTCTTCCCTGAGACGAGTGGACAGTACCACCTCATAGGGCTTCTGTTAGCAGGCTGGCCCGTGGCAGTCATGTGGCAGCAGCATGTGCTGTCGTCGTTTCTCGCCTCAGTCTCCACTCTCTCCACCACCAATTTCTCTTAATGCTCTTTCTGAAGCTCCTTTGCTGTCTCTTGCCTGTCCTTCCTCTGAAATGTTGGTACGTACTCGCCAAGGCGCTCTCCTCGGCCCTCTTCTCACCTGGAAGCTGCTCTGTGGATGGCCTCTTCTTGGTGGTCTCTACTTACTTGATTTGGCTGCTGCTGCTAAGTCGCTTCAGTCGTGTCCGACTCTGTGTGACCCCATAGACGGCAGCCCACCAGGGATTCTCCCATCCCCGGGATTCTCCAGGCAAGAACACTGGAGTGGGTTGCCATTTCCTTCTCCAATGCATGAAAGTGAAAAGTGAAAGTGAAGTCGCTCAGTTGTGTTGACTCTTAGTGACCCCACGGACTGCAGCCCACCAGGCTTCTCCGTCCACGAGATTCTCCAGGCAAGAGTACTGGAGTGGGTTGCCATTGAAGTGACCCTCAAATCTCTGTGAGGCGTTGTTTTCTTCCTGAGCTTCATTTCGAACTGGGCACCCTGTAGGTAACCACATTGAACATATTAAAAACTGTGCCCATTTTCCCCATCAAACCTGCATCCTGATCTGGTGTCCCCTATCTAGCTTCATCAAATTATAATCTTCACAGTGACCTATCCTTATAAATTCTTCTTTCCTCCCTACCCTCTAAATCTAATAGGTCATCTGATTATATGGTCTCTACCTCTTAGAGACCATATGCCTCTGTCTTTTGCTATTAATTCCTGTTCCACTTTAATAGAGAGTTAATTACCAAGGAATCTGTGCTTACATTGAAGGAGCTGCCATTCTTTTTTCTTATTCAGAATTCTTAGTCTTACAGTTCAGTTTGGGTAACTTTTGCTGTCCTTCAAACTTCTACTTTTGGTTTCTTACTTTGGAATAAACACGCTTCCCGCACATATGTCCTCGACAACCCACTTATATCCCTCTCTTCTTCTCCTGCCTAACACCGATTATTGAATCTGTAAGCCAGTATTACTTCAATATATGTCTATCTTTTCTGTCTGTGTCTCTCTGTCTTACGTCAGGGCAGGTGAGAGATCTTATGACCTTGTCCTTTTCTTACATATTCCCCTCCATTTAGCTCATAAAAGAGATTGTCTCAGCACCATATTCTTCAGAGTCATTACAGTTCCTGAAACACAGCTCTGATTGCACTGAGACCTTCCTTTAGCCCTTTCATGGCTCCCTGGTGTCTGCCAATCTAAACTGAGTCCCTTTGGACTGATGTTCTCTATCATCGGGCCTCCAAACCCCTTCCCAGCTTCATCTCCTATAACATATCCTGCTTCCCAACCCCACTGATGTGCTAGAAAGTTCTTCCATGTAGCTAAGGCTTACTGAATGTGTAGTATGAGCTGAGCACTCTTCTGAGCATTGAGAATTTAGCTTAACAACAGACAGCGCTTATATTCTAATTCCTGAACACATCATGCACCTTCCTGCCTTTTGACTTTTCTCATCCAATTCTCTCTCTGAAACATTGTTTTTCTTCTCTCCTTTGCAAAATCCTGCATGCCTGCAAAGTTCAGCTGAAAGGTTACACCAACCACAGAGGCTCCTTCCTTGCTCACCTCAGCAAAATTACTTTCTTTATATTCAGGATAAGCACTGTTCTTGTCATTATTCTAAAACTTTTCACATTTTGTGGCTTTGTTTCATACCTTCCCTGCTTAACTATCCACCATTTGAGGGCCAAGACTATGTCTTACTATAAACTGTAGTGTACAGTGGGTATTTAGTTCATGGTTGATGAACTGGTTTTTTTTTTTTTTTAAAGGAATATAAAACTATTGACCACTGTTCACCAGTATTTACAATAAAGTAAACAATATACAGTTGAATAACATTCTGATTACTACAAAGTTATTGTTTTTCTTGGCTTCTGCTGAACTAGTAACCCAAAATACTGAGAAAATTGAGCCTTTGTGTAAGGAATGGATCGGAGTCAAGTCTGAAAAAACATGTAGGTCAAGCATAGATTAGAAAAGTTTGTTCACTCATTTACTCCTGTAGATCGTAAACTGCCAATATTTTAAAACTATCTGATTAGGTTTCCATGAACAAATCTGAGACATCCCATGTATCACAACCTTTCCTAAATAAACCACAGAGACTTCAGTTTCTTGTAAAACAATGGTTCACCAAAAGGAATCATCAAGTGTCCACTTAACTAAGTTTTGCTTTGCTATATTATAACATACCAGAATTTCTCTACTTTTTTCATTTGGTTGGGAAGGTTGTTGATAGTGATAAAAATTTTCCTTCCAGGATTTCTGCATATAAAACTGCATTTATATACAGATTCTGATAGGGATGCTTTAAAAAATTACCCAATTTAAACTCCTTAATTTATCTAATTACAAAATTATTTAATTTGAAAGGCTAAGACTTAAATTTTTAATCTAAGTTGAAGTTATTTCTTATATTGCTCAAAATGATGTAATTCCAGAACATGGGCTTATCCATGGTTATGAAAGGCTGTTGTTTAAATATATTTACGAAAACAAAAACCACAACAAAAAATTAACTCCCAAACAATTTACATATGTCTTTTATGTATACACATATAAAAAACTTAGAATGGCCCTCAGGCATATATGAGTTAAATGCAAATTCTAAATTCTGATTGAGTAATGATTATGGAGATTTCCTCCAACATTTAGAGAAACTGTTCTCTAATGCTGAGGAAATAATATACCATGGTATCAAATCCTTTCCTACTGCAGGAGGCAACTACAGAAAGCTTTTATTTGTTCAAAGTAACCAGTGCTACAGATGGAAAAAAAAAAACAAAAAACCCAATGTAACTTCCCCAATATTACTTCAAAACAAACATATCAAACCTGATTTTCATTAGAATGTAGTTATTTCTTCACACTAATAAATCCAAAAACCAAGACCCACATTTTATATATATATATAAA
>SJXQ01008750.1:103936-132351 GCA_006408695.1 Aepyceros melampus
CCCAATGTAACTTCCCCAATATTACTTCAAAACAAACATATCAAACCTGATTTTCATTAGAATGTAGTTATTTCTTCACACTAATAAATCAAAAAACCAAGACCCACATTTTATATATATATATAAAAATATATATAAAAGGCAATGCAAATAATTATTGAGCCTCATCTTCCGGACAAGAATGCCAAGTTAGTCTCTCTTCATAAAAAGCAATTACAATTTGAAGACACTTCATATTCGCCTCTTTTGCCAGTACCAAGTCTGCCTCATCGGAATCTTTCCATTTCATGAGGAACATTAATTCTCCACTGCTGTCTGTGGCACCAATTATTCGTTCTGGATCAAGACCTCTGGCAAAACCTCTCGGTTTATCAGCAGCATCTCTTTTCTTCTTTGATTTGCTATCATCAGATTCACTGTCAGACAAAGATTTTCTTTTTGTTCCATCTTTTTCTTTACCAGCTTTTTGAGAATTAAGAAATGCTTCAATTAACTCTGGACAATCTAAATTTTCTTCAGGTTCCCAAGTATTGTCTGCATCTGTAAATCCCTTCCACTTCAGGAAATACTCCACCTTCCTGTTCACTACACGGCGGTCCAGCACTTTTTCTACTACAAATTCTTCAGGTTCTGCCTCTTCAACTTTTTTACTCTTTCCGTTTTGCTTCTTTCCCATTTTTTGCAATGTAGTTTTATTGGAGGCCATTTTTTATTGCAGACTTGAAGAGCTATTATTCACCGCCTCTGAGCTGCTCTGGGTCCCAGGTCTGCGACGTCTCTGGCCCTGCGCACCTCAAGCTCCAGTCACATCCGAAGGGGAGGGGGGCTGGGGAGCAGCCGATGAACTGGTTTTTTATGTCAGTGGTTTCTCCAGTCCTCACAATGACCGTTGGACCAGGTCGTCATAGCTTCATGCTTAAATGACAGCACCAATTTACTGACTGATGTCTGCTGATTCATCTTTCTGTAGTCTCACTCAGTAAACATTTGAGATTCTTCTTTGTATCAGGTGCTACATTAGGAACGGGAACATAAAGATTAATGAGAAATGGTCCCTAACCTTAAGGAACTCACAGCCCAGTAAAGATTGATAAGTAAACCATCTAATGCTGTATAGACGAGTAAGCACTAGGACAGACATCCTGACACGATTGGTGGAAGGCCTAGGCTGACTCTGAGAAGGCTTCCCGGAAAAGATAACATCCAGCTGGGACCTCATAAGATGAATGGAGTCTTACCTTAAGGCTTTAGCACAGAGAATAGAGGGGACGGATCTGGGATTTGGAGATGGTAAGAGACAAGTGAAGGAACTCCAGCCGTCCTACTGCAGAGAGCATCATCTGGTTCTAAAAAGTGTGACACTTATATTCAGAGGGTTTTCTCTTCTCAGTGAGGGAGAGAGCGGATTAACAGGAAGGGAATTGACACATGTGCAGCCTACATGTTCTGAAAGGCTGTTGTATTGTAGGCGAGAAGTGATTGTGTTTGAACTAAAGTAGTAACAATCAAGTTGAAAAGAAGTAGATGTTTGCTTAATTATCAAGGATGTAAAATTTCAGTCTGTGGTTTCAGTCAGGGAGTTGGCTGGGGATCCAGCACTGGAGGCTTGCAGTGGTGTTGGTGGTAGTCCTGTTCACCAAGACCCAGAAGGAGGAGTAGGATAGGGGGCCAGATTGAGGTTGGAGAAGAAGGTTGAGAACATTTAAATGTGAGCTGAACCAGTAGGTGGTTGGAAGTGAAGTGAAATGAAGTCGCTCAGTCGTGTCCAACTCTGCGACCCCATGGACTGTAGCCTACCAGGCTCCTCCGACCACAGGATTTTCCAGGCAAGAGTATTGGAGTGGGTTGCCATTTCCTTCTCCAGGGGATCTTCCCAACCCAGGGATCGAACCCCCAGGTATCCCACATCGCAGGCAAACTCTTGACCCTCTAAGCCAACTTGAGGAAGACAGGTGGTTGGAAATGTGGCTTTAAATCAAGAGTGAGAACTGACCGGTGGCATTGCCCTTGAAGTGACTGGTGGGAGAATGGGGACCGAAGCCCCGGACTGGGTACACTTAGCCTCTATTAACCCGCAGGTACTTCTCCAGTCTTCTGCCACCTGTCATGTCACACCCTGGGCCCTGGCGTTCTCAGCGGTGAATGACACAGAAGTGTGGTCATGGAATTTGCCTCTTGGTGAGTGTAGAAAAACCTTAGCTATCACTGTACCAAGAACTTAATAACAGTTGAGATGAGGCTAGTGTAACAGAAGGCTGTAGCTCATCTTGGAGAGATAGGCAGTTGTCCATGAGGAACTGATTTCAGACTTAGTACTAAAGGGTGTAGAGATAATGGAGAAAGGTCCTGAGTCGGAAGAGAGCCTGACTTCTGCAAAGACTTTGAAGTATGGATGGAACGTAATAAGCCAGAACGATTGAAATGAGGCTGGAAGGATGGGGCAGGGCCCAGAAAGTGCCACTTCTTGTAGGCAGAGAGAGGAATTCTTAACTTTTAAGTTCTGATCAGGGGAGTGATACAGGGGAGAGGAGTCAGGAAGGGGGCTGTTGCACCATGAGTGGATTGAAAGGATAAGAGGCCATTGCAATAATCCACGAAGAAAAAATGGGAGACGAGCCAAGATCAAGGAACAGGAAGGGGTGCTCACAGGGAAGAGCTGTCCAAGGACAGACACAAACTGGCAAGAAAGGTAGGAGAATCAGAAGAGTAAACCATGGAAGCCCGAGGAGTAATTCTCGTCAGTAAGACAGAGTCATGACCAGCGGGGTCAAAGCAGAAGTAGAACGTTACCCTCTGGACTGAATAGTGGACAGGTCACTGATGCCCTTAGAGCATTTCTGTGGTTTGGATAGAAGAAGCCAAAGTAGAATAAGTTGGAAATGAGAAAGTAAGGTCAAGTAGCGTAGGCAGCTCTTCAAGAACTCTTGCTTTCAAAAAGGGATGTGTAGGGTCTAAGAGTGATGATAATTTAATTTAAAAAAAATCTGACTAGATAATGTGAATTTTAAAATTGAATGTTATAAAGCATTTTATACTGAAAAAAAAAAATCTTCCACCCCGTGACCTAGTCTCTGACCTCTAAACTTTTAGTAATTTATCATATCTTTTAGAGGTCCCTTCTTTATTCAAGCATTTATATCTCAAAGGAGGTTTAGTTTAATTTTGTTTTTAAAAAATTAAGGGAGAGGCAGATGCTATTGAAAATCAAGAGAGAGCAAGAAACTGAAGAGACAGGAGAGGGAAGGAATTGATGGAGGAAGGGCATCTCCCCTGCTGTATCCGCAGTCCCCTTTGTCTCTAGTTCCACGTCCATGGAAGGATAGAAAGTTGAAAGTCAGGGCTATGTGCTCCCGAAAATAATAGGAGAGGCGGGGGCTAGGGACCTGGAAGAAAATGGAGAAGGTCTGGAATAGCCAGCTCAGGATGGGGAAGGAATACCAGCTGGGGGAACGAGACGATCACCATGATGGGCTCCTGTTGGGGTCCAGTGGAACTCAAAGGATGTGAATTGGAGTCTTGGTGCTGTGTGACTTTTTTTTTTTAATGCCACATGTTTGCCATTGTTGCCCCTTCATGCAGAAAAATTTGTGACAAAACTGTGAGTGCTCTTTATTGACAAACTCAGCTCATCACTGAAGAAGTCCTTAGGAATCAAATATTAAAGAAATATTACCTAAAGATTTGACTTCTTAAAGTTTTCAGGTCATTCTCTGTCTCTAGGACTAGCACTAGGCTGAATGACACATATTAACAAAATATCCACACTTAACCATAGTCATATTCCTTAAAGACAACTGCAATTAGGGTGGTTTGTTAAGAAATGGAACAATAGAAATCATTAGACTAAACCCTAAATTTTAGAGGTCAGGAACACAGAGCTCCATGACTTTTCCAGCATCATGTTCATTTGTGTCAGTTTTGGGCCTCTAACCCAATCCTCACAATACGTACACTCTGAATTAGTGGTGTGAAAATCCAGTGACTTTCCATTGACCAGAATAATTCTCAAACTGTTCCCATGTAACAGTGTGATTTTCATATTCAGATTCATGCTCTTCTACCATTAATATTGAATATTATGATCTCAAACTTGCAGGGGAAAATTAGCTAATGAGAGGTAGATTTTAATTGTTTTTCTTTTTTGTGCTCCCACATATATGCATTTTAGAGTTTGTGCTTGCTACCTCTTACTGGCTACAGGCAAGAGGTAACAGATACTAACAGATATTTTAAAAAACCCATGAATTATTATCTTTAAGGTTAAGTTGAACAGCTTGTATTTCTTTTAAGGATTCATATGGTTACTATTGTGATTTTTTTAATATTGCGTACATATTAGTAGTCACATTTTTTGTTACACATTCAGAAACGTTTCGTAAGTGCCAGGGTCGGGAGCCTGGTGGGCCACTGTCTATGGGGTCGCACAGAGTCGGGCACGACTGATGTGACTTAGCAGCAGCAGGATATAGTGGGGAATTCTGGTTGGTGGTAGGGCTACCAGGAATAAGATTGCTTCCCTTCTGCAAATGAGTTGGCCAAAATATTTGTTTGGGTTCTTCCATCAGATCTACAGAAAACCCAAACGAACTTTTTGGCTAACCCAATAGTTTCTATTAGAAATGAGAACACAAGTTGGCAATAATCAGTCCTCCTCAGGCAAGAGTGGCAAGGAAGACTCCACAGGAGAGGTGACATTTGAGCTGAGTTTTAAAAATGGGTGAGTTTTTCTGCACAGAAAAGATGAGACTGAAATAGGTGTTGACTAGACAAATGGAAGCAGACATTCTAACTAGAAATAACTGTGAGCAGAGCAACATAAAGGTAGGAAGACAGCAGTTCAGTGTGGCTGGAGGGTGGTGTGTGAAGGGGGCCATATTGGAACACTGAGTCAGGGGAGCATCAGAGACCCAGTCAAGAGTAATCCTTGTTATAATTGGAAGTTTGAGTTAATTCTTTAGGCAGTGGGGGGGGGGGGAGCATAAAATTTTTTAAGCAAGAAAATAACAGAATGGCTGGTAATGTGCTGGGGGGGTGCTTTTTGTTTTTATTAAAAATCTACACTTTAGTAGAGAAGGATAGATGGATTGTTGTTCGTCCGGAGGCAGGGAAACAGTAGGAGATCAATGCCATAATCTGGGCAAGACTGAAGGCTCGAAGTAAATAGCATTATGTTAATAGAGATGGATGAAAGGATGAGATTGCAACTTGTGTGACCAGGCAGATGGGGGTAAGGCTGCTTTGATGAGAATACAGAGGGAAACTTCTTAGGAACAGTGGTGAGTTCCCTGTGGGCAGCTTAAGAACCTACTGGACATCCAGTAGGTCATTGACTCCATGGGGTTGCAGCTAAAATTCTGGGAGTGTCAGCATACAGTTAAAACTGTTGGAGTAATGAGGTTGCCCAGAGAGAATGTTTAGAGGGAGAATTCTTAGACTAGAATCCAAATATCCTGAAATTACCCATTGTATCATACATGTAACTTTTGATAGGGGAAAGTCTGTAGCTCTCTGGAGATTCTCAAAAGAGACAAACACTTGTTTAGTGTGAAATCGGACCAAGGACAGAATCCTGAGTGACTACATTGTTTTAAGTGATGAGCAGAGATCTCAGTAAAGGCAGAGAAGGAACAAAAATGAAGAGAGAACTATGATACCAAAGCCTAAGGAATGGTCAGATGAGGACTGAGCTGGCTTGGCAGTTAGAAGATTGGTAAAATGTTCTAATAGACAAGATAAAATGAAATGTATTTATTTTGAATGACACTTTCTACAGAAACACCATGGTTTCTAAGAGTTCTTAAAACCATTGGCCTACAATAAAGCTCAGATGCCTCAGTCAGGTGTTCAAGGCTGTCCCAAATTTGCTCTTCCCTTGCTGTTGCAGTTTAATCTCTCACTTCAGTGTTCTCAACCTCAAAGCTAGCTAAATCTGTCTCTTCACTGTTTGCTGGATACCTCATGCAAATCTTAGCTCCAAGCTTCACTTGTGTTTCTCATCCTGCCTGCCCTGTGCCCTGCGCAACAAACAATACCAGTCTTTCACAGTGTAGTATGTTCTGCTTCCTCTGTGCCTTTTTCTCATTGACCTAATTGATTTCCTTCTTTATGTTTTAGTGGTATTTATTGTCTTACTTTTTTGGCCTTTCAAGTTGTACCACCTTGCATTTCTCTTTATTTTACATACTACTGCCTTCCTTTCCCAATGAGATTTTACACTTAAAGACTAATATTATCTTACATCTCATCCCGCCCCCTAGTGACTGAACTTCCATATGCTCATTATAGACACTAAAATATTTGAATGAATTTAACCTAAGCCAAACATAGTGGGGGAAAATGTCTTGAAGAAAAAATTGCATATGATGCATTCCAAATTATACAGGAGTGATTATTGGATCATTCTTATGACTCCACTCCATTTTTATAGGTAATCAAGAGTTGACTGCATGTCTGAATAAAATATTGACATCCTGTGAGACTTAAGAAAGTTTTGACTTTTAGGGTATTGTATTTAAGTCACTGTATTTAAGTCAAACTGATTTCTGTATAAAATTATCTTATTTTTTAAAAAGGGAAATTTTTTATATAAAAAGTAAAATGAGGCATATATATAAAAAGTAAAATTTTCATTCTTATGAAAGAAATCTACAAAGTAGAAATCAAATGTTACTAATATTTACATTGCACTCATACTTTAGAAGCACCTTTACCATCCGTAAGTTAAGTAGGTACAATGTAATTAACATACAAAATAATCACTAAAAATGCAAATGACTCATCATTGAACAATATATTATTTTGAAAACCGACTTCAGTGGCTTAGTGTTTTTAGTGTTTCATTGTTTGCTGGCAGCTTTTGTTGTATAACTCAGGGCTATGGTAGGAAAAATTGTAGCAGGAAAAAAAAAGAGGACCAGAGTTGCACTATTTTATTTTGGAATCAGAAAAATGTAACTTCTATTTATAATTAAGGGGAATAGGTAATGTTACACAAACCATCCTCATTGTTATTGAGCATTTATTTGCTAACAACAGTTGTAAATTGTAGTCACCTGACAGGAAGGAGAAGCCCAGGTTATGTTTTAGTGAGCCAGTCTGACTAACACTTCAGTGTATGTCTAGGCTTTTTCTTCCCTGGAATCATAGTACATGTTTCACAGAAGTACAGTTTCTGTGCATATGTTCATGCCATAATTTAATCACTTTTTTTTTGACTAAACATTTTTACCAATTTCACAAAGAAGCAGAACTCTTTTCATTAACAAGCATTATTGTGTATTGAGTAGAATATAATAAAACATGGAGATAAGCTCCCTGAGTAGCCAGGTTGCCTTAATGCTCCTTACCCCAACAGTGCCTCAGTACATTTTCTGGACCTGCCAGGTCATAATAAACTAGAACTAGTATGACACCCTTATTTTATAATAAAACCTCTGTTTAAAATTTCAGGGGAAATCAAATGTATCCCAGTTAATTCTGTATCAATATCTATGAATTAAAATGCTAACTAAAAACCATAGAATGCAGTTTAATTACTTCATATTTCAGAAGACATTTTACCCTAGCACTCATGGGTATATGTTCGCTATTCTAGAGAACAAAGAAAATTGAGACTTTACTTGAATAATTTATTATGTACAGTATGTACACTAGACTTCTGCCTGCCAGTGCAGATGTAAGAGACTCAGGTTCGATCCCTGGGTTGGGAAGATCCCCTGGAGGAGGAAATGGCAACCGACTCCAGTATTCTTGCCTGGAGACTCCCATGTACAGAGGAGCCTGGTGGGGTGCAGTCCGTGAGGTTACAGAGTCGAACACAGTGGAAGCAACTTAGCACACATGCACGTACACTAGACTAGCTCTTTAAAGAGAAACTTAATACAGCATTGGGAAGAAGACACAGCCTAACTCCTGGGGTGGGAAAGCAGGATTTCGGGTACCATGGTGACCAACAGCAGTCTGAAGGATAAATCAAAATATTTGATCTTTGGTGCTTTGAGGGCCTGTCACCTAATCCAGCCACAGGCAAGTGTCTCTGGAATTGTGCTGTTCAATAGAAATATGATACAAACTACAGGTGTATACAGTTGGCCCTTTGTATCCCCATGTTCTGCACCACAGGATGCAACTAACCTCAAAGAGAGAAAATATTTGAAAAAGAGAAAGTTACAAAGCAAACTTGAATTTGCCGTGCGCAGGCAACTATTTATATAGCATTCACATTGTATTAGATCTAGAGTGATTTAAAGTATACAAGTAGGTTGTATACAAATACTATGCCATTTTACATTTGGGAATTGAGCATAGTGGATTTCAGTATCCAAGAGGGGTCCTGAAACCAATCCTCTGGTAAATACCAGAGGACAAGTATAATTTAAAAAAATTTTTCTCATAACTGTGTTAAACAAAATGGAAAGAACCAGGTGAAACTTCTTTTAATAATACATTTAATTTAACCCCAAATATTATTTCCATGTGTAATCAATGTTTTTAAATTAAATAGTGTACATTATTTTTGTGCTGAGTCTTTGAAGTGCAGTGTGAGTTACACATAGAGCACATCTCAGTTTGGACCGGCCACATTCAGTAGCGACACGCAGCCAGGAATGACGGAGACAGTTCACTCTAGAAAATCTAGGGAGGTGTGTCCTGGACATTAATGAAGAACTACCCTCATATCCAATGTAAAATATTAAATTATAGACCTTATTCAGTCACCAAGTCATGTCCAACTCTCTGTGATCCCATGGACTGCAGCCCTCCAGGCCTCCCTGTCCCTCACTGTCTCCTGGAGTTTGCCCAAGTTCATGTCCATTGAATTGGTTATTACAGACCTTAGAGGGTGGTGCCTGCAGCTGTGCTGGCCAAGCAAGCCACTGACCTATGTCATAAATTTGTTTTGGTACAACTTATTTCCATATAAAGATAAATACTGTTTTGTTTAACTTGATCACTGGTAACATATTCATGAATTTCATTACTTTTATCTTTCTCCAGGTGTGACTCTCTTGCCTGTGGTCAAACATTATGCTGTATCTAAGTTTTCTGTACATATTTTATGTAATATAAAGAAAAACAGCTTTATTTTATGATTTATATGTAACCTGTAACTGTGTATTATGAACTTGATTAATAAAAATAATAATGAATACCCTTCAAGATATTAAATTATTTTCGGTAAATGGATATGTCATAATCCATTTGCATTTTCTTTTATATTTTAAGGATATGGAATATTATCTTGTAAAATGGAAAGGATGGCCAGATTCTACAAATACTTGGGAACCTTTGCAAAATCTGAAGTGCCCATTACTACTTCGGCAGTTCTCTAATGACAAGCATAATTATTTAAAATCTCAGGTAAAGAAAGGCAAAGCAATAACTCTAAAAGAAAATCACAGAGCCTTGAAACCTGCTGTTGCTGAATACATTGTAAAGAAGGCTAAACAAAGGATAGCCCTGCAGAGATGGCAGGATGAACTCAACAGAAGGAAGACTCACAAAGGAATGATTTTTGTTGAAAATACTGTGGACTTAGAGGGGCCCCCTTCAGACTTCTACTACATTAATGAATACAAACCAGCTCCTGGAATCAGCTTAGTAAATGAAGCTACCTTTGGTTGTTCATGCACAGATTGCTTCTTTGAAAAATGTTGTCCTGCTGAAGCTGGAGTTCTTTTGGCTTATAATAAAAATCAACAAATTAAAATCCCACCTGGTACCCCCATTTACGAGTGCAACTCAAGGTGTCAATGTGGACCCGACTGTCCCAACAGGATCGTACAGAAAGGCACACAGTATTCACTTTGCATCTTTCGAACTAGCAATGGCTGTGGCTGGGGTGTAAAAACCCTTGTGAAGATTAAAAGAATGAGTTTCGTCATGGAATATGTTGGAGAGGTACGTTCACCTTCTCTCATAGCAGATAATGTACAAGGAAGGTTTATGCTTTTGAAAAGTTGCCTTTTTAACCTCTGTGACAAACATTTGGTACGTTTTGATAATTATCATTGCAAATAGGTACAAATTTCAGGTTTGAAAAAAGGGTTCACTGGCATCATTAAAAATATAAACTTGAATATGAATTAAAAAATTATATATAATGACAAATGTAGTAGTCATCTTTCAACAAACACCCAGTCATAGTCACTGAAACTGGCATTTGTAAATTTGAAAATATGACAACTATTTTTACACAAGGGTCCTAAGACAGTTTTGAAATCATCTAAATACGTCCTGACTTGGAAACTTTGCTGGCGAGGGTGGGAGGGGATGGTTAATTTTTGATTGGAGGAAAATTGCTTTACCGTGTTGTGTTGGTTTCTGCTATACAATAACGCAAATCAGTCATATATATATGTATCCCTATGCCCTCTCTCTTGCGGCTCCCACCCCCCATCACCCTCTAGGTCATCACAGAGTACCAGGCTGGGCTCCGGAAACTGTTAAATTGTAATTCATTTAATCCATTTGACCAAATATGATGATGTGTAGTCGGCAAAACTCAGTTTTGTAGCAGCCGGAAAGATTGTAAATGGACGTTTTATGACCAAGTACTGTAAAATACACAAAAATAGGTATTGCACCCTCCAGCAAGGAATGTCCAAATCCTTTGTAACTCGGCTACAAAGACCGTTCTCTAAATTACCAAATACTAAGCAAATTTGTGGAGTCGCAAAGAGTTGGACATGACTGAGCGACTGAACTGAACTGAACTGAAGCAAATTTGTTTTTATACATGCATTGTAGATCTACAGAAGATAGTATTTACTGCATACTATTCTAAGCACCTTGTGTTTTAACTTAGGAATTTTGTCAGCAACTCTATGACATGGTAGCATTCTCTCCTTTATTATACAGGAGGAAACTGAGGCACAGAGAAAAATTAAGCAACTCACTCAGGGTCAGTTAATAGTAACAAAGAACCAACATTCAAAACCAAGGCTGTAGAATCTTGACCCCTGCACCATTCTTCCCCAGACTGAATGGTGGGAGAGGCTGTGGCTAGAAAAATACAAGTGTGACTGCATATCTGGGGTTGTCAACTCAGATATTTTAGAAGTTGTTTGGAATTGGATCACCTTTAAGTATCTGCATTCACCCAGAATTCTCAGGTTAAATTGCATCCCTATTTTGATCCTTAAATTTTTAGACAATGGCAGATTATTATAAATCACTATTCAGGAGACTGGCTCTCATATAATCAAATCATTCTCTTTTTGAGTTTAATAAATGCAGCTAATTTGGTTGCCACCATGAATCACTTGAGACATTTTTGGTTTCTTAATCTGAGCATGTGGTAAAGCTGTGTTCTTCAGAGCGAAACTGTATAGATGATGGTCGTGAGTTGCAGAATTTCATGAAAACCACCTGTTCTACAAAACTAAACTTGCCATACAGTTAACTATGGATTTAACATACGTTCTCTCCTTTATTTGCAATTAATTTCCATTTGTAACTACACACAGATTAATTGTAGGAAAATTAGCTATAGAGCACAGATACTTGTAAACTTAGTTCTTTACATTCTGGTGTGTTCTACAGAGAGCTATTGTTTAGCTCTTGTATTGATATATTGAACATACCAATAAATTAGAACCAAAGCAGTATACTATTTCAGCTCGATAATTGTTGGGTTGTCCTAATTCTTATTTAAATAGTCATACTTAGCACCCTGATTTTCTCATTTCCCCACCTATTTTCATCTAGTTTTTCTAGAATAGTTTATGTAAATGTTTATTTTGATGGCACTTTTATTTCTTTTTATGCACTTGAAGGCCATTAATATATTAATAGATTTATGGATGAATGTTTCTTCAGCAACAGCCATATAATATAGTTTTTTCTTTTCAGGTAATCACCAGTGAGGAAGCCGAGAGACGTGGGCAGTTATATGACAACAAAGGAATCACGTATCTCTTTGATCTGGACTATGAATCTGATGAATTCACAGTGGATGCAGCTCGATACGGAAATGTGTCTCATTTTGTGAATCACAGTGTAAGAGATACTTATTATAGACAGGACTAGGGCTACTTACTATAGACAGGACTAATTAGTACTGTTTTAAAAGATTTTCTGTACTTGAGGGGTAATTATATACTTTTTCATTATTTCCAAAGTATTTTAATACAAGGGCCTTTTCTGTTAATTCCTGGTATTACTGCTCTTTTAGGAAAATTCGTCAAGGTGCCTACCAAATACTATCCATTTTAAGAATCTTTACATGTGTTACTTCATTTAAACTTTCCAACAGCTTTATAAATAGGTATTATTCTCATATAGAGAAGGAAATTAATCACCAGAGGAGTTAAGAGGTAAAATGTTGAAAAATTAACACAGCTATATGGGTTACAGAAGTTAACACAGCTAAATTTAGGATGTATGACTCCTTTAAAGAAGGATTGCTGTGTTCTCCTAAAATGTAAACATGTTAACATTTTTATAAAATTTTAGGATTTCTAGAGTACTGAAGTATTTAGGGCTACTTTTCCAAATTATGAATTAGTATTCTTAATTCCTATTTGAAACAAATTTAGAATACAGTTAGAACCTTAACTCCAGAAACTTACACTCTAAAAACTATACTCTATAAAAACTATAAGGGAGGTTAGGAGTTACTAGACACCTATTTAGTGCTCAATGGATAACAAAGTTTTAGGCTTGTGAGATTGGCATTGTCTCCATTTTATAGATATAAGGAAAATATCTCAGAGAGTAAGTCTTATAATTGGCCATAGAAGGAAGGTAGCCCATGATAATCTTTTGATGGGTTTTATACCAAGAAACTACTTTATGATGAGTAATGAAATATCAGAGACCTTCTGACATCTTAGTTTACTGGTTTACTTAAACATTTAGTTTTTTCTTAATGATAAAATGCTTTCAAAATAGATAACTCTATTCAAGGACAATTAAACAGTCATTTTTATTTCTTAGTATGATTCACTGGATCTTTCTTGCCTATTCTAGAATTTAGGGTAGAGTTCTCAAAATGATGAATAATTCCAATCAAAAGTTTTAAGAAATGAAACTTCATGCAATATGAAATTGCATGATTTGATTTTTTAAGAACAATTACTGCAGTTCTTTAAGCCTTACTAGAGCATCTTTTACTTTTAATAAATCTATTTCTAGATGTTCTGTGTGGGCCTTTTTTGACTGTTTCTAGGCTTTTCAATAAACTTTTGTTGTAGTAGTCCCTGCTTATCTGCAGTTTTACTTCCTGTGATTTTAGTTACTGCTGTCAGACATTCTCCAAAAATATTAAAAATTTTAGAAACAAGAGAAAATATACATATGCCTTACTAAAATATTTACAGGTGAAATGATATTATCTAACACGTGTATTAAAATTCTCCAGAAACAATTAAGAAGTTGGGATTAGATAAAACAAGAATAACAAAAACATTAATAGTCCTTGAAGCTGCATAGTGGATGTATGTGAACTTACTTTCTCTAGGTTTATGTCTGAAATTTTCTGTAAGGGAACACTTTTTCAGTGTGCATGCCTCAAAACCCTCTAAACAGTAAGCCACTTAATTTCTCATAGAATTTAACACTAATACTCTGGGAAATTAATGATTTTACATAGCATATAGAAGAGCTTATTCATGTCATTTTTACTTAAGTGGGATCTCATGTTCCTTTTTAGTGTGACCCAAACCTTCAGGTGTTCAATGTTTTCATTGATAACCTCGATACCCGTCTTCCCCGAATAGCATTATTTTCCACGAGAACTATCAATGCTGGAGAAGAGCTCACTTTTGATTATCAAATGAAAGGTATGATTTTCAAATAGTTTCTTTGATGGAACTTCAGTGTGAAAAATCTAATTAGAATAGAAGACCTTAGAACATCTGAACCTAACTAAAAACTAAATAGAAAGGGGCAAAAAAGGCTGTACGAGTTTGTCTTTTCAATCAAGGGCACAAAGCTAATCTGATAGAGCTAATGCTAGAATTCAGGTCTGCCTGACCTTGGGGGCTGAGTAATGCTGTTTCTTAACATCACGTTGCTGCCTGCTTTTTTCAGAACTTCCACATAGAAGCTTATTTATTATAAGATCTTTTTTCAATATTCAGTTTAGTTCAGTCGCTCAGTCCTGTCCGGCTCTTTGTGACCCCATGAATCGCAGCACGCCAGGCCTCCCATTTTCAGCGTTACATTTCTGAATGTTTACTAAGGTGTATATTCAAAAGATTGAAAATATGATGTAAATCATATATGAGCCTATTCCATTCCTACTTGAATCTGGCTTTTAAAAAGAACATTGAATTCTCTTTGCTTCACTGTGAACACTTAATTTATGTGCTTACTATTTTCTTTGCTTAGGAAAGATGCACTTTAGATATTGTGACTATTTGACCTTGCTTTATGGCTCTTAAGAAATTTATGAAGTGAATGCTTGTATATTGAATTTTACTAGTAAGTGTCATCATTTCACAAATCCATCCTCATAAATATCGGGTAATAACAAACACTTTACCTCTGACTAGCCTACACCATCCTTTCATGACATTTCATAATTTGTCTCTGAATATTCACACTTACACTTGTAACTGATACAAAATTTGAAACTCATTATGAATTGTCTTAAGTCTTTCTCCTGTATTTCTTTTTCTATGTATCCAGGTTTTGGAGATGTATCTTCAGATTCTATTGACCACAGCCCAGCCAAAAAGAGGGCCAGAACTGTGTGCAAATGTGGAGCTGTGACTTGCAGAGGTTACCTCAACTGAATTTTCAGGAAATAGACCTTATGATGATCATAGTGTTTTTTCTAATGTTAACATTTTAAAAGTATTTTGAACTCTTTTCATATTATCAAGATTATACACTACGATGATTTACAATTCACCTTTCAGCCTATTGACCAAATGCATTACTGATACTTTTGAAGAGAGGCACATAGGGTCACATAGACTAATTCTAAATATACGTATTCAGTGGTTAGATACCAAACACGAAAGGAAAACTATTTGCAAATCAACAGCTATATACTTAAGAGGAAGTCTATGTGAATATAGAGAAATGCCTCCTTCAGTGTTTTAAGTGTTAAACTGATGATGTAACAGTTGCTAAGATTGAACATTCAATTTGCCATACACCTTGAATTTAGAGAAATAGAGTTAATTCATATTGGACAAATACACAAGTTCTATTTTTGTTATTGTCATTCCTGTTTACCTACTTACAACTCTTTGTACTTGTATTTGAGACAAATAGGTGATACTGAATTATACTCTATTTTCTACTTTGATTAAAACATTGGTATCTTAATGATATAGAAGTTTAAGGTCTAAAATTAAATGTAAAAAAATTTAATTAAGCTTGATTTAATATTTTGAAGCAATCTAGACCAGTAGGAGGAGTGGATATCTGAACCAGTAAAAGATTTTTTAATCTTGTAGAAGAAAGGTATCTGACGTTTTCCTAAAATTCTAGAATGGCTGGCTGATGCACTTCTTAGAAAGGAACGGGGCATGGGGCCATGAGGGTCTTTTGGAGTGCCAAGCAGGGGAGATGGAGCACTTTATAGGACCCTCTTGATAATATGAATCAGGCAGTCTCTGCTGAATACCTCTGGTCTCCACAGTAAAAAGAAGATTCTCTCTTTAGAGCAGCTGTATGTAACGATAGTGTTCCACACTATAATTAACATTGCATCTTCTGAATTTCAGGTAGTTCTAACATTTCCTTGCCACTAAATTTAATTATTTTTATAATTAATAAAGGGCCTGCATGCCTTTAAGAAGTGAACTATATTTTGAACAGATACTTATTTTATACGTGAATTTTTTTAATGTGACTAAGCTAAACTTGGCTTGGCCAAAGTGTATGTCTGAATTATGAGACCATTTATTACTTGAACTCTGAAGACAAATTGTTTGGGGCGAGGGGGTGGTTTTGTTTTTTCCTACATAGTGAAACCTAAGTTGGGGAAAAAACTATTTTCATCTCCCTCAGATCCCGGGACATGGTGTCCAACAGGACAGTGGCAGTGGCAGCTAAGTCTGGTCTTTGGTGTTCCTGACCCACAGAACCCTTGGGTAAAACTGAACTGACTTCAGGAATGCAGCACTTCACATCTTAATCCTTAACCTCTCTTCTTGGGAGAAGCTGCACTTTGTTAATATTGCTGTCACAGGACTTTGCTTTTTCATAGTACAGGGTGAATTGTTTACAGGTTTGGAGCCTTGGAGTATATCTGCTTACCAAAATTTGGAGGCACCAAAGAAAAAAATATTTTCTTAGTGCCATTTCTTGTTGTTCTTGATTTAAAAAAAAAAATAGTCACAAGGTGTCAGTGGTTTTTTTAAAAAATTCACAGATTTACAGCTTCTCCCAGGTCCAGACTTACTTTGAATTATAATTCTCACAGGTTCAAGATGTAACATTGGTCAGTGTTTTACTGTCTAGTTATTTGATCTTGTCTACTCTGTATTAAAGAAATGTAAAGCTGGAGAACAAAGGGAAAAATGACTATTTTCGGTAAACTTGTATTTGGTCCTTATTATAATAGAAATGTAATGAGCTTTTGACATTTTAAATATCCGCATTAACCATGAGTCATTAAAAAAGCTGAACTTAAGCAGTAAAATAATGGAAACTAAATGAAGCTGTTAGGAGCTTTAACTATTTTATAAGTCAACATCTAGCTTCTTGTTTCCTAAGTTGTCAGAATTTGTTCTCTCAATATCAAGCAAATATGCAGGGGTAATATTTAGATCAAGTTTACAGTATTTAGATCAAGTTAAAGCTGTAAATTAATCCACTGTTCAAGCTGTATTGATAGCACTGTTTTCAGTATCTACAGAAAAGGATTCTGACACACCGTTGGTCAGCTCAGGGTTTTTTCCCCACATATGCACAAAATCTAGACTGCACTTACTTATAGTTAAACAGTTTCTCTTAGCAAAATAAATTTCCTATAGCATTTGGTTTTCTTGTATTATGCCTTAGCTGTATTTCTGAATATTTTACTGTCAGTAAAGCTAAAGGGGCAGAAAATTATTGATGCATTCCTAACTACCTGTTACTGAGATTAACCAAAGGTTTATACCATTCTTTTAAATATTACTTTTAAGAAAGTTTTATTATTGTCATGGCTCATGTATTTGAATATTAAAGTACCATTTTGTACTTAGCATAAGGTAGATGGATGCTTAAATTTTTTGAGCATTTAGTCACCAAGTACTTAAACAGTTTTGCTAAGTTCTGCCTGGAAGTGCAGAGGAATTTTAGAATTAGAGCTAATAACCTTTGAGCAAGTCTTAGGCCCTGTGTATGTCCTCCTGTGCTTCTCATGAGTCGAGGAGGTTGGTGCTGTCTTCCCTAAACACACTGAAGAAATGGGCTTAGACTGCCGCAGTAACATTAACATCCCCACAATCAGAAAATACACTTGACTGCTTTTAACGTATTTGACCAACTTCAGGCAGACTTTTTTTAAAAATCAGTTTCTACTGTTATTTTAAACAAACTGAAAAGTCCTGGATTCCTCTTTAAGGAAATATGGCTAGCCTTGGGTTTTTTTTGTGATAATATAGCTTGGCATTTTGAAACTTTTTTCACTTATACATCACAGTTCTTGAAGTAAAACTCAAATAGCCAGTGTAATTAATCCTATCCATTTTTATGCTCTTTTTGAGAGGCTTTAGTGCACAGTGGTTAAGAGCATGGCCTGGGGTGCCTGAGTGTCTTGTTTGAGTTCTGGCTTCACATCTTACTAATGAACTAACCCCTCTGCCTTAGCCTCCTCCTTTGTGAATGCAGATGGTAAGTGTGCCTACCTCATAGGGTGGTTGTGAGGAGTAAAGAGTATGTGAAAGAATTAAGCCTTGTTACAGAGGAAGTACCATATATCAGTATTAGCTGTAATTATTCTGTACTGTAAAATACTCAGTGATCACTGCAGGGTTTTTGATCAAAGTCGGTTCTAGTACTCTTAGCCATTAAATACATTCAGCTAGCATTTATTATGCTAGAATCACATGAAACAATAAAAATATGGCCATATGGAATATTAAATTGATGGTGATTATAAAATACTACAAATATATTCAGAAGAACATTTACAGGCATGTTTTGAAAAAACACCCACCTTGGATCATAAGCTCTGCTGTTAAGATGAAGTCTTAAGGGTCAGTGAGTATGTACAGATGTATAGTTATATTTGATTATGTGACTTATGATAATGAAGTATAATTAATTTTTAGAGCTAAAAATTAAAAATGAAGTATCTGGGTTCCTGTAATAGGCCAGTTGTAGTTATGAGAGTTAAACATTTTGTAGTTGCCACTGGTCATCTCTAGTGACTTTATATTCATGTTGAATTTAGGTAATGGTACTCATAGGGGAGCTGTGCAAAATAGAATAATATATAATTCTTCCCAGTCACACTGAGTCTGTAGAGTGTATTTCGTCAAAAACTCAGGGTAGCATCTGAGCTAGAAAAAAGGTTCCGTGTCCCCTTAAAACTCTGCATTCTTCAGCTCCTTCGCCAGCAGTTTTATTATCATGTTCAGCCCAGTCTCTGTTGGTGTACGTATTAATAAACTGTTGAGTAATTTAGGACAGAGTCACTTGCTGTAAATTATGATTCAACATATTCCTCAAAGAACAGAAAGGAGTAGCACCAGGCCCCCAACCCTCAGCCCTGAGCCTTATCA
This sequence comes from Aepyceros melampus, assembly GCA_006408695.1. Lineage (NCBI taxonomy): Eukaryota > Metazoa > Chordata > Mammalia > Artiodactyla > Bovidae > Aepyceros > Aepyceros melampus. Next base: position 122,611 of record SJXQ01008750.1, read on the forward strand.
CATTGGGTTACCCCTCTCTGGTGCCAGTTTCTTAGCTGAAACTTAAAAGTCAGTGTCCAGTTTTCCTCCCATGTAAATGGGATAATTTATCCTTCTCCCTACACTTGGGAATGGAAAATTCCCTTCTGGACAAGTAAGAGGGCTGGCTTCCTAGGTCCACCTGGTGTTGGCTCCCCTGAACACCCAGTTTATTCTCCTCTCCCACTGATTCTGTCCTATAACCTTAATTAGTCTTATGGATTCAGTACTTATTTTTGGCTTATCTACAATGCAGCATGGTGATAATGCATTTCAGTTTCATTGATCTGCAAATTGATTTTTAAAGACTCCACTTAAGTGAAAACTATGCTTTTGCTTTCTGATATGAAATATCAGCAAACCAAAGTGTTTATGAATATCTGTGAATAAGTATATTAAATGCACATACATAACCTACTGGTGGATTTTAAAGAGGTTGAATGCCTTTTAAGTATTTTCTTTAGGTTTTAATTTTAGCACTGTCTTCCCACACATTCTTAAAGATGATGGAACACCCGAGGTAGGTAAAGGGCTGGCTTTCTTCTGTAGCCATCAGTTTATAGTGACAGATTCAAGCTTATTTAAGTTTGAAGTGTGTTTATGACCTATGATATGATCCATCAGTGAACATCGTCCCGTGTGAACTCGAAAAGCTTGTATTCTGCTCTGAAGTTTACTTTTATCAGTTAAATCCAGCTGGTTGAGGGTGCTGTTCTTCCATATCCTATTTTTCTAAACTTACTCTGTTATAGTTGTAATCGTGTGTTAGTTTTCTTTCAGTTGTTTTCGCTTTGTGTATTTAAACGTTGTTAGGTGCTTACTCATTTAGGATTTGATTCTCAGTGAACTGGACCTTTTAACATTGGAATATAGACAGTGCATCTTTAAGTAATGTTTACAGGGTAAAGTTTTCCATTCTTTCACTGGTACTCCTACCCAAGTCTGTTGAAGTCAGTTTCCTATAGGCAGTATATAGTTGGTTTACTTTTTTCCCCTGTTCCCATGTAATTATTGATGTGTTTTGGACATGAGGTTGAGCAAACTCTGGGAGGTAGTGAAGGACAGGGAAGCATGGGGTGCTGCAGTCCACTGGGTTGCAGAGTCTTACACACAACTTAGCGACTGGAAAACAGTTGATAGGTTTGGATTTAGTTCTCCTATGTCATGTTTTCTGTTCTATTTCGGTCATCCATTTTCTCTTTACTGCCACCTTTTAGGTAACAGGATCATTTATTTCTAAGTATTACATTTTTTATCTATTATGATTTTGACTGGTATCTGTTAGTATAGATTTTTTAGTGGTTGCTCTAGAATGAAGTAAGGCTTTTCTTTTTTCAACTACTATACTCTCCCCTGTTGCCAACTTCTCATATAAATACTGTAAATGTTCTTGTTTAGGAAGCTCAGCTTCTGGAGTGCAGGGAATTTCAAAATCAGAGGAGCTTTGTGAATCCGCACTGCTGCCAAGAGTCGATGGCCTTTTCTCCTGAAGCATCTGTTTCCCACTGCTTAGAGTGGTGGTTTCTCCAGCACTAGGAAGTATATTTACATCCTGATCTCTGCTTTTGAAATCTGAATAAGTGTCCTTTAGGCAAAGTACATTTTGTTCTGGCTGAGGGGCAGGAATATTCTCTTTGATTCCTGGCCTATATACCCCTTTATTCAAGGAGGTAACATCCCCACTGTTTCTGTCCTGGGAAGATAACAAAACAGTGTCCGATTGGCTGTCCCAGCCTTGACTTCCTTGTCTGATATGTGTGTTGACTGAGAGGAGGCCTGGGAAGAAATGTGTGTTGACTCCCCATCAGAATCGCTGAAGAGCTTAGGGGACTGGGAGCCCCCCGCCTCTGTGGAAGACGGGAGGTTTTCTAAACAGTCATCTGTGCCTCCGGCCTCTCTTTTAAAGAACACCTCCCACTGCGGTACTTCGCCATCGGCCCTCTGCTGCGGCTGGAAGACAGGACCCGTGTCTCCTTGAGCTGATCCTAGAATTTCTGATTCTTCACTTTCACTGTTGGATTCCTCACAATCTATGAAGTTTGCCCAGCGGAACGTTGGCATACTCTCTGCTTTGAAGCATCCTGTGCTTTCTCTCCGTTTCTCAGGCTGGTTTTGTGATACAGCAGCCATGGGAAATACCTCAGGGTGAAGAGTCTGCTGGTTTGGAACCTTGTGCCTTAAAGGTGCCGGCAGAAGATCATCAAAGAGACCATCGTCATCTTCCTCCTCTGTGAGACAAACAGAACAGGTGTGTAGGTGACAGAATGCAGAAGGAACCAATTCATGCTTTTAATTAAAAATCCAATTTACAGCACTTAGCTGCATTTTTAAGTTCATAGAATTGCAAATAATGGGAATTCACTCTTCTTCCAGGAGAAGTTAAAAGGCCGCTTATTATTCTGAACTATCTGACCTGACTACCAGCCTTCAGCTTGTCATAAAGCCAGGCAGTGAGTTGAGACTAGATATCTGTGCTCCCCAAATAAGACCACAGAGTCTTAATCAGTGGTTCTTATCTGGGGAGCTTTTTAAATAAAATAGCTTTCTACATTTCATTTCAGACCTGCTCAGTCCCTGAAAGTAGGACCGAATAATTTATTTTTTAAGTTCTACAGCTGATTCTCTCCATCATTTTGGCTTTGAAACCATCTACACCAGAAGAGACATTTGCAAACTCTTTGTGCTCTGCAGCCAGTGGATGTTCAGTGCATTGGCTGAATTAATAAAAATAAATTTTTTTTAAGTTTTCCTTCTATGAACATTTTTTTGCATCTGTTAATAGTTCATGCATGTTACAGGCTAAATGTCTGTGGTCCTTTCAGAATTCTTTATTTCTAACTCCAAAATGGTGTTTGGAGGTGGGGCCTTTAGAAGATAATTAGCTTATGGTGGGGAAGCAGGAGTGACGCATAAAGTGGGATTAGTGTCTTTGTGAGGAGAGGAAGCAGATTCCTCACTTTCTCCAGGCCCATGCACAAAGGAAAGCCCATGTGTGTGCACAGTGAGAAGGAGGTGGTGCAGCCCAGGAAGGGGCCTCCAGGGCCCAGACCTGCCAGCACCCTGATCCCGCCATCGCAGCAGCCCCAGGACCGTGAGTAGCGCCCAGTGTCTGCTCTCTGCCATGCAGCCTGCGCCAAGTGCACAAGGTCACGAGAGACATGGAGGGGGCCGGGGGAGCGGGGACTTGAACCAAAACACCGAGCAAGCCACGTCTGCTGTCATGTTACTGTCTCAAGCATGCTGCACTGGCCTGAAGTGAGCCCTGTCCACTTGCATCCTGAAAATGAGGAAATCTTACATAGAGCATGAACTTCACGTAAGTTAAAATGACATGGCATGGAATTAGGGAAGGGGGAACAAATATTTTCCTGCCCTCTAATGGTACCTAAGCTTGAAGAATGAAATGGAATGCTCATGAGACTGCTTACTGGATAGGGTAACACTGTTCGAGTGGTGAAGCTGGTGTTAAGAAGCAGGTAATTATAAGTTAACTATTTCCCCAGTGACAAAGGGTATAGCTTAAAACTACATTTTTTAAAGCTGCTTTAACATCGTGAGGGAGGGTATAGGAACCATCATCGAGCTTCCCATCTATCACTGAGGAGACAGGCCTGGAGAAGGTGTGTGACAATGCAAAGGTCAAGAAACGAGACAGGTGGATTAAGGGAGGAAACCCAGCTCTTAAAGTCCAGGGTTCTGTTATGACTGACAGTTGTTCAAACAACCAACTATTTATCTTCTCATCTTCTAAAGGACTTATGGTGACTTAAGATGTCTAGCTGCTGTATCTGTGTCATCCTAATGTCCAAGTTATGGCTTCATTTTAAGCCAGGGATTAATACATTTGTTATAGCTCTTTCACAACGTGCCAAAGTTATCTTTCTGTGGAATGTGTTTGTATCACCGCTAAAGCTGGACAGCTTCATGTTTTTCTGAATCAGTGACTATAACAGTATCATGGTATGTTTCAACTCTAAAAATAATCTGTCAGAACATTTTCACATTAACTCACCTGTATGTGTCTGAAAAAAAGTAAAATTTCTATGCTATTAGATATTTATTTTGATATTCTATGCTATGACAATATAAATACTGTTACTTCTACAATTCAATTTAACCCAATAATGAGAGCTGTGAAACAGACAACATAAAATGTTCATCACAATATTTATAAAACTGAAAAGTTCAAAATAAATGTACAATGACAAAGATCAAATATACCATTATGTAGTTACGGCATCCAGTAGGTGTGTAGAAAGGTGAGAAAATAAAACCTATAATAAGGAAAAGTCAAAATTGACCCAGAAATGATAAAATATGATAGTAAATCCTCATGATCTTGGATTAAGCAATAGTTTTTCTTAGATATGACACCAAAAACAAAAGCTATAAAAGGAGTTAGATAAATTGGACTTCATCAACAGTTAAGTTTTTATACTTCAGAAGACACCACAAAGACAGCTTTCCCCAGACCACAGCACCCCGAAAAGCAGCCTTGCAGGGAAACCCATATCTATGACGCCAGAGTCATTCTTCCTACCTGAGTCTAGGTGGATTGTTCTAGCTCTCTTCAGTTTTCCAAGAGGTTTGTACTTGGGCTCAGTACTTTGGGAAGATCGGCATAAAGGCTTTAAGCTGTAATGAGAATTTTATTTTTCCTGTTGGAAAAGCTGCTGGAATGTAAGTGTTACAGAAGTTATGAAAACCTGACTGTGGCGGGAGAAGCCACTACTATTAAAAGCAGAAAAGCAATGTTTAATAATAAAAAATTACTTTCCTGTAACAAAGTGGTAAATACAAGTATTTGAACAACCGGTAGACCTCCATCTAATTGTAGGAATGGGTAGAGCAAAACTTTTCTCTTTCTTCTTGCACTGCAGAAAAGCAGATCCTTAGCCTGCTGCTAAGTTGCTTCAGTCATGTCCAACTCTGTGCAACCCCACAAATGGCAGCCCACCAGGCTCCCCCGTCCCTGGGGTTCTCCAGGCAAGAACACTGGAGTGGGTTGCCATTTCCTTCTCCAATGCATGAAAGTGAAAAGTGGAAGTGAAGTCGCTCCATCATGTCCGACTCTTAGCAACCCCATGGACTGCAGCCTTCCAGGCTCCTCCATCCATGGGATTTTCCAGGCAAGAATACTGGAGTAGGGTGCCATTGCCTTCTCCCCTTAGCTTACTAACTAGTAACTAATAGAGGAACACCTTCTGGCATTCAGGGAATTTCAGTATCGCAGCAGCTTCCTTCTGCCAGATTCCCAGAAACCTTTAGGATTATGTAGAATACACTTGCTTAAAGAAAGCCGATGTGCCCCTAACCAGCCTGTTTCACATCCTTGCTCCCACTTTCAGCCCAAAACTATTCTCTAGGTCCATCCCATTCAACAACATAAATGCCACAGGTAGTCCACTCACATTTCTTTAACTTTATCCATAGTTGTGCCCAACGGGATGACATTTGGATAGACATTCACAGGACAGATGTAGCTCAAGAAATCTTTAATCTGGAAGAAGGAAAACAATGCATCAGTTCTCTCTCCCATGAAAACCCTGGGTGTTAAAGAAGAGCGAAGTGAGGAGAAGCTGAGGTCTCTCAAGGGATCTCCCAACATCGGCTGCACCTGAGGAGTGTCCGGGACCTTTCAAGAAGAGATGCACAAGGTGCAGGCCCCATCCCCAAAGATCCCCTAACACGTAGCTGCACTGGGGCCTGGGAAGCAGTGATTCTGGTTGCCAGTAAGGTGTGAGACTAACTGATGACTGCGATTCAGAGATTCTGTCCTTCATACGACATTAATTTCCTTACCCATTGTAACCCATTAGGTCACTCACCCATAGTAATACCTCTCCTTCCACGAAGTTGGAATTTAGTTGAGTATTTAATATGCACAAGGAAACAAGGTCTTCAAACTGCATTCCTTTCCTCTGAAGTGTAATTGTTAGCAATACACCAAAAGGAACTACACCTTTGAGACTGCCTAATTTGTTCTGAGGATTTATTCTAAACAAGGACAATGACATGCAAACATGTCATGTCATAAATACCCTCTGCAAAGCTTGGAATGTTAAACAAGAACTTTCACCATTCCTCAAAACATCTTAACAACCCAGACAGGCTTGTGCTTTGTCACTTAACTAGATCTTGGTGAGCTTGTGATCTCAGTCAAGTTACCTCATGTCTCTTCAATTCTTCATCTAAGTGTATAAATGACATAATACGTGTGAAGTGCTTACCCTGGTACCTAGCACATGGTTAAATATTCAATAAAACTATCAGGAGTTGGTCATGGCAACACAAAGAGTTTTATTTCTTTCTGCACATGGGGAGACTGAGACACTAAGTATTAGCACCCAACTTTTTCAAGTAAAGCACCACAAGAGGTAGGGAACTCAGCAATTAATAACTGGATTAAAACAAAACAGGAACCTTAATTAAGCCAAGGGGAAAGACAAAGATCCATTCTTTGGCTGCTGCTGCTGCTAAGTCGCTTCAGTCGTGTCCGACTCTGTGTGACCCCATAGACGGCAGCCCACCAGGCTCCCCCGTCCCTGGGATTCTCCAGGCAAGAACACTGGAGTGGGTTGCCATTTCCTTCTCCAATGCATGAAAGTGAAAAGTGAAAGTGAAGTCGCTCAGTTGTGTCTGACTCCTAGTGACCCCATGGACTGCAGCCCACGAGGCCCCTCTGTCCATCGGATTCTCCAGGCAAGAGTACTGGAGTGGGGTGCCATTGCCTTCTTTGGCTACTTTTCATAAACAATTTCATTTTGCACTTTCGGAGCAGGCATGCAATGAAAAACCATTGTTACCTGCCCACAACCTATATGATTGTATAATCAATCCAAAGTTGAGGCTGGTAGAATCCAAGGCTTTTGAAGGGAATAAGAATGAAGAAAGGAAGGTCAGACCTACACACCAGAAACAGTTCAGGGAGACAGACACCCAGTACACTCTCTTGCTTGTCCATAAAGTCACTGCAAACAGTGGACTGCTGTTCCTGGTGGAGTAACTACAGGGTTCTCATGAGCCTCTAGTCATAGCACTTTGTCAACCAATCAAATACACAATCTTGCTTTATGTGAGTTTCTCTTTAAAGATATCTTACATAATATATACTGTTGGTCCATGAACAGTGAACTCATGGCCAGTGGCTCTGTAACTCACAACTGAACATAAATCAAACAGGTACCTCCTCCATAAGGCACACTGCAGCCTCCTTGTGCTTAGGAACACTTGCCAGCACTTTAGCATTACACCTGGGGGCTCTTTCAAACAACAAAATCACCCCAAAAGCACAAAAGTGTGGAAAATGCAGCAGCAAATAGTAAAAAGGACACTTGTTTACCGTCTGTGAGCTGAAACACGAAGGTAGGAGGCCACCATGTGCGACCTGAGTCGGGAATGTGCGTGTCAGGCAAGTTCAATCCTTTGCTTCCCGGGTGTACATGTGTGCAAAGGACCACAGAGCACCATGCCCACTGATGTAAGGGTTCATACAAGTGTCAGTGAGCAGGTGGGTTTGTAATAAGGAATCCACGAATAATGAGAATAACACTTGGGGTGGGGGAAGAAAGGACATAGAAAACAAACCTATGGTTACCAAAGGGGAAAGGGGGCGGCAAGGGAATAAATTATGAATTTGGGATGAACAGATATACACTATTATGTATAAAATAGATAAACAAGGACTTGCTGTATAGCACAGGGAACTATATCCAGTATTTTGTAATAACCTATAAGGGAGAAGAATCTGAAAAAGAATGTACACACACACACACACACACACACACATAACTGAATCACTATACATTAGTGAATTTGCTATACATTAGAAACATATCATTGTAAACTAACTATACTTCAATAAATTAAAAAAAAAAAAAAAAAAGAATGTCATTACCTGGAACTGTTCAAATCATTACCATGCCCACAGCTCAGTGCTGCAGAGCTGTATCTGTGTAGCTCCAATACAAAACTAACCATTATTGGGGAAATGCATTAAGTGCAGAAATGGCAAAACTAAAATCATATATGACAAAGTATCATAAAAAGCCAGCTTTGATCTCACTTTTTCTCCAATATATGAAATTATTAAACCCCTGCACTTGTAAGATGCTAGCATTTACTTTGGAAATGCTTGAGAATTTTGCAAATAAATTACATATTTATTTATGACCTCCCATCCTAGTAGGTCAATATCTTATGTAAAAAGTATCCTCACATAACCATATTAAGTCCTCTTCAACTGAGTAATTCTACTATACTGATCCCTACTAAGGACAGAGTGTATACCCCAATCAGCTTTGTTCTTCCACACTTCTGAATATTGAGGACTATTTTGTAAATGGCTTTCAGTACAATCAAAATCCAGAAGGGGCCAAGAATCTGGCCAGTACAAGGCAGAACATCATGAGGTTTTATCTGCAGTGCTCCTTCAAATAAGATTTAAGATATTTTTTCAGTCTTTCTTTTTATTGACGTACTCCTTCAAAGAAGATTTAAGATTTTTTTTCAATTTTTTATTGAAGTATAGTTTATGTACAGTATTATGTGTCATAGGTGTACAAATAAGTGCAGAAATGGCAAAACTAAAATCATATATGACAAAGTATCATAAAAAGCCAGCTTTGATCTCACTTTTTCTCCAATATATGAAATTATTAAACCCCTGCACTTGTAAGATGCTAGCATTTACTTTGGAAATGCTTGAGAATTTTGCAAATAAATTACATATTTATTTATGACCTCCCATCCTAGTAGGTCAATATCTTATGTAAAAAGTATCCTCACATAACCATATTAAGTCCTCTTCAACTGAGTAATTCTACTATACTGATCCCTACTAAGGACAGAGTGTATACCCCAATCAGCTTTGTTCTTCCACACTTCTGAATATTGAGGACTATTTTGTAAATGGCTTTCAGTACAATCAAAATCCAGAAGGGGCCAAGAATCTGGCCAGTACAAGGCAGAACATCATGAGGTTTTATCTGCAGTGCTCCTTCAAATAAGATTTAAGATATTTTTTCAGTCTTTCTTTTTATTGACGTACTCCTTCAAAGAAGATTTAAGATTTTTTTTCAATTTTTTATTGAAGTATAGTTTATGTACAGTATTATGTGTCATAGGTGTACAATGTAGTGATTCATAATTTTAAAAGGTTATACTCCACTTGTACTGACTATATTCCTTGTGTTGTATAATGGAGTATTTTACCTTAACTATGACTTCATTTACTTACTTATGACTTCATTTATGATTTATGTAAAGCCTCTGGCCAGTACTGTGAGCTCACCTGATGCTAGTGCCTCTCACTCCCAAAGTGAAAGTGAAAGTGAAGTCGTTCAGTCGTGTCCGACTCTTTGCGACCCTGTGGACTGTAGCCTACCAGGCTCCTCCATCCATGGGATTCTCCAGGCAGTAATATTGGAGTGGTCTGCCATTTCCTTCTCCAGGGGATCTTCCCAAGCCAGGGATCGAACCCGGGTCTCCTGCATTGCAGGCAGACACTTAACCTCTGAGCCACCAGAGCCAGGAGGAAACACCCCGCGTCCGAGGTCAGTGGTGGCCAGGAGGAGACACCCCGCCTCCGAGGTCAGGGCGGCGGCCGGGAGGAGCTACCCCGTGTCCAAGGCCAGTGGCGGCAGGGAGGAGACACCCCACATCTGAGGTCTGGGGCAGCGGTAGAAGCCACCTCGCCCCCGAAGCCAGGAGCGGCAGCTGAGG
>SJXQ01008751.1:0-68964 GCA_006408695.1 Aepyceros melampus
TCGGGTTGCTCCTCCCAGCCACCAGCCCTGGCCTCGTGGGCAAGGTGGCTTCTCCCAGCCATCCCAGACCTCAGACGCGGGTTGTCTCCTCCCTGCTGCCACTGGCCTCGGACGTGGGGTAACTCCTTCCGGCTGCCGCCCTGACCTCGGAAGCGGAGTGTCTCCTCCCAGCTACCACTGACCTCGGACGTGGGGTAGCTCCTCCCAGCTGCCGCCATGATCTCAGATGTGGAGTGTCTCCTCCCAGCCGCCACTGACCTCGGATGCGGGGTAGCTCCTCTCCTCCGTTCCTGCGCCGTCACGGCCTGGCACTCTAGGCTGCTGCCCCTGACCTCTGGAGAAGGCAACGGCACCCCATTCCAGTACTCTTGCCTGGAAAATCCCATGGACAGAGGAGCTTGGTAGGCTGCAGTCCATGGGGTCACTGAGTTGGACACGACCGAGTGACTTCACTTTCACTTTTCACTTTTATGCATTGGAGAAGGAAATGGCAACCCACTCCAGTGTTCTTGCCTGGAGAATCCCAGGGACGGGGGAGCCTGGTAGGCTGCCATCTCTGGGGTCGCACAGAGTCATCGGATGCGGGGTAGCTCCTCTCCTCCGTTCCTGCGCCGTCACGGCCTGGCACTCTAGGCTGCTGCCCCTGACCTCTGGAGAAGGCAACGGCACCCCATTCCAGTACTCTTGCCTGGAAAATCCCATGGACAGAGGAGCTTGGTAGGCTGCAGTCCATGGGGTCACTGAGTTGGACACGACCGAGTGACTTCACTTTCACTTTTCACTTTTATGCATTGGAGAAGGAAATGGCAACCCACTCCAGTGTTCTTGCCTGGAGAATCCCAGGGACGGGGGAGCCTGGTAGGCTGCCATCTCTGGGGTCGCACAGAGTCAGACACGACTGACGTGACTTAGCAGTAGCCCCTGACCTCAGACGTGGGGTAGCTCTTGGCCACGCTCCAGTGCGGTGGCCGCCTCCGCCGCCTGCGCTCCCGTGCGGCAACCGCAGCTGCCCTAATTTTTAAGATTTCTTTCCTTCTACTAACCATGGGGTCCTTCATTTCTTCCTTTTCTAGTTGCTTTAGGTGTAGCGTTAGGTTATTTACTTGACTTTTTTCTTGTTTCTTGAGGTATGCTTGTATTGCTATGAACCTTCCCCTAGCACTGCCTTTACAGTGTCCCGCAGGTTTTGGGTCATTGTGTTTTCATTTTCATTCATTTTTATGCAGATTTTTCTTTCTTTTTTGATTTCTTCTGTGATTTGTTGGTTATTCAGCAGTGTGTTGTTCAGCCTCAATATGATGGAATTTTTAATAGTTTTTCTCCTGTAATTGACATCTAATCCTACTGCATTGTGGTCAGAAAAGATGCTTGGAATGCTTTCAATTTTTTTTGAATTTACCAAAGCTGGATTTATAGCCCAGGATGTGATCTATTCTGGAAAAGGTTCTGTTTGTGCTTGAGAAAAAGATGAAATTCATTGTTTTGGGGTGAAATGTCCTATAGATAATTAGGTCTAACTGGTCTATTGTATCATTTAAAGTTTGTGTTTCTTTGTTAATTTTCTGTTTAGTTGATCTATCCATAGGTGTAAGTGGGGTATTAAAGTCTCTCACTATTATTGTGTTAATTTTCCCTTTCATACTTGTTAGCATTTGTCTTACATATTGCAGTGCTCCTATGTTGGGTACATATATATTTATAGTTGTTATATCTTCTTGTTGGATTGATCCTTTGATCCGTATGTAGTGTCCTTCTTTGTCTCTTTTCACAGCCTTTGTTTTAAAGTCTATTTTATCTGGTATGAGCATTGCTACTCCTGCTTTCTTTTGGTTTCTATTTGCATGGAATATCTTTTACGAGCCCTTCACTTTCAGTCTGTATGTGTCCCTTGTTTTGAGGTGGGTCTCTTGTAGACAATATATACAGGGGTCTTGTTTTTGTATCCATTCAGCCAGTCTTTGTCTTTTGGTTGGGGCATTCAACCCATTTACATTTAAGGTAATTGTTGAGAAGTATGATCCCCGCTGCCATTTACTCTGTTGTTTTGGGTTTGAGTTTATACACCCTTTCTGTGTTTCCTGTCTAGAGAAGATCCTTTAGCATTTGTTGGAGAGCTGTTTTGGTGGTGCTGAATTCTCTCAGCTTTTGCTTGTCTGTAAAGCTTGGATTTCTCCTCCATTTTGAATGAAATCCTTGCTGGGTACAGTAATCTGGGCTGTAGGTCATTTTCATCACTTTAAGTATGTCCTGTCATTCCCTCCTGGCCTGAAGAGTTTCTACTGAAAGACCAGCTGTTATTCTTATGGGAATCCCCTTGTGTGTTATTTGTTGTTTTTCCCTTGCTGCTTTTAATATTTGTTCTTTGTGTTTGATCTTTGTTAATTTGATTAATATGTGCCTTGGGGTGATTCGTCTTGGGTTTATTCTGTTTGGAACTCTCTGGGTTTCTTGGACTTGGGTGATTATTTTCTTCCCCATTTTAGGGAAGTTTTCAACTATTATGTCCTCAAGTATTGTCTCATGGTCTTTCTTTTTGTCTTCTTCTTCTGGGACTCCTATGATTCGAATGTTGAGGCATTTAACATTGTCCTAGAGGCTCTGAGATTGTCCTCATTTAATTCTTTTTTCCTCTCTGTTTCATTTATTTCTACCATTCTATCTTCTACCTCACTTATCCTATCTGCTGCCTCCGTTATTCTACTGTTGGTTTCCTCCAGAATGTTTTTGATCTCATTTATTGCATTATTCATTATTGATTGACTCTTTTTTTTATTTCTTCTAAGGGCTTCCCTGGTGGCTCAGAGGTTAAAGCGTCTGCCTACAATGCGGGAGACCTGGGTTCGATCCCTGGGTTGGAAAGATCCTCTGGAGAAGGAAATGGCAATCCACTCCAGTATTCTTGCCTGGAGAATCCCATGGATGGAGAAGCCTAGTAGGTTACAGTCCATGGGGTGGCAAAGAGTCGGACACGACTGAGTGACTTCACCACCTCACCTCAAGTGCTTGTTAAACCTTTCTTGCATCTTCTGAATCCTTGTCTCCAGCCTATTTATCTGTAACTCTATTTTGTTTTCAAGATTTTGGATCTTATCATTATTTAGAATTCTTTATCAGGTAGTTTCCCTATCTATTCCTCTTTTGTTTGGTTTGGTGGGCAATTATCCTGTTCCTTTACCTGCTGAGTTTTTCTCTGCCTTTTCACTTGTTTACATTGCTGTATTTGGCGTGGCTTTTCCTTATTCTGGCAGTTTGTGGAATTCTCTTTATTGTGGAGTTTCCTCGCTGTGGGTGGAGTTGGACAGGTAGCTTGTCAAGGTTTCCTGGTTAGGGAAGCTTGTGTCGGTGTTCTGGTGGGTGGAGCTGGATTTCTTTTCCCTGGAATGCAATGAAGTTTCCAGTGTTGAATTATGAAATGTCAGTGGATTTTGAGTGACTTTGGAGAGCCTGTAAATTGAAGCTCAGGGCTATGTTCCTGTGTTGCTGGAGTATTTGCATGGTATGTCTTACTCTGGAGCTTGTTGGCCCTTGGGTGGAGCTTGGTTTCAGTGTAGGTATGGAGGCTTTTGGATGAACTCTTGTGGATTAATGTTCTCTGGAGGCAGGAGTTCTCTGGTGTTTTCAGGATTTGGACTTAAGCCTCCTGCCTCTGGTTTTCAGTCTTATTCTTACAGTAGCCTCAAGACTTCTCCAACTGTCACTTCCAAGGTGGTTCCCTCTGTTTTAGCTTCTTCTGTTTGCTGGTCTCTTCAGTGTTTAATTTCTACCCTGATACAAGGGGGTGGTAGTGGACATATTTTTAGGCTCACTTGTTCAGTCATGCTTTGGGGAGGGAGGAACACTGCAAACAAATAACACCGGTGTCTCTGGGGAGTGCTCCCAGTGTCTCAGCTACACTGGGTTTGCCCCCGCTCACGGCATGTGTTTTCCTATCTACACTGCTTAGGTTCTAGGTTACTCTGCTGGGAATTGTCTGAGGCTGGTCCTGGGTTGTATGCATTTCCCAGGCTAAGCCGCTCAGGTTCAGGCACTCGGGTACTCCACAAAGGCACACACTTGGCTGGGCCTGCGTTTTGTCCCCTTCCCAGGTCCGAGCAGCTCAGGTGACCAGGTGTTTGGTGAGCGCAATCTCTGCAACTTAGCGCCTCCCCTGTCCCTGCCACTTGGTTTTCTGGGTGTACAGCCGGCACACCTCCTCAGGCGGATGTCAACCGTCCAGAATCCCAGAAGTCTTGGTTAGCAACGAAGCCTGCTTGCAGTTTGGTAGATGATGCCTCTCTGGGGCACGACTAACCTCTTCCGGCTCTGGCTACCCTCGTCTGCCTGTCTCCAGTGGGGGAGGGGTTTGTCTGCAGCCAGCTAGCTCTTATCAGTCCTTTGTTCGGTGAGAGGGCCTGGGAGCGTTTTAGGTTAGGGTTTTTCACGGGGTAGCTATCCTGCGGTCTGGTTTGTTATCTCAGGTTAGTTCCCTCAAATTGCCCTCGGGGCATTCAGGCCAGGTTCCTACTCTAAGCAATGCAGCCAGCGCCTCCCTGCCCAGCCCCCGCTTGCTAGTGGTGGATGTGGGCATCTGCACTGCTTCTCTGCTGGGAGATACTGTTGGGCACTTAACCTGTGGGTTTTAATTATTTATTTATTTTTCCTCCCAGTTATGTTGCCCTCTGAGGTTCCAAGGCTTGCCACAAAGTAGCCAGTGACAGTGTTTCCTGGCGTTTGGAAACTTCTCTCTAAGACTTCCTTCCCAGGACGGATCTCCGTCCCTACCTCTTTTGTCTCTCTATCTTTTATATTTTTTCCTACCTCCTTTTGAAGACAATAGGCTGCTTTTCTGGATGCCTGATGTCCTCTGATGGCATTCAGAAGTTGTTTTGTGGAATTTATTCTGGGTTCAAATGTTCTTTTGATGAATTTGTTGGGGAGAAAATGGTCTCCCTGTCCTATTTCTCTGCCATCTTAGGACTGCCCCCCCCCAAAATTGTATAGTACACTTTAGAAAATGTTTACAAAAAGGTAGTATTGGGACAGATAAAGAACTGTTAAATGAGAACTCAATTTTCTTAAGAACTTGCAGATATCACAGAATATTAAAACGAGATGAAATCTTAAGTAAGATGTCATATTACAGCATGCACATTAGTAAGAAATATCTAAAATATTATTAGATACAAATACTATCTTCTCACAGGATGAATTTGAGAATTGCCAGTGAGAAGGGTGAATGAATTAAGAGTGCAGGTACTAGAGTCAGTGGCCTGATATTCGAGTTCCTCTCCTTAACAGCTATGTCCTTTTCCACAAATTATTAGCCTCTCTATGCCCTGTATCCTCATCTTATAAAAGGAGGGTAGAAACAGAACCTATCTCAGACATGTTGTAAAAATCAAAATTAAATAGGTAATTTAAAAAATAGTATTTAAAAAATTAAACTTATATAGGTAAGGCACTCAGTGTTGGTTAGTATGCAGTAAAGTACTCCATAAAATATTTAGTAATATTATTTTTATTATAATTCATTTACAGGAAATAAAACACCTGTGTGAGTCTTAGAGAAGCTTAAAATGGTTCTGAAATGATTATTCACAGGTTTAAAAATATATCAGTGATTACCAAGAACCTAGCACAGTGCCTGGCACATAGTAGATACTTGACATCTGCTGTCTGGATGAACTAGTCTACATATTAATTTATTCTCTATATATTCATTCTCTGTATCAAGAGTCAAACAAATCACAACTTTTAATGGATAGACTGAGACATTAGTACAAATGAGACTACCTTCATTCTGAATCAGAATCTGGGAATTTTCAATAAAATCGGTTAAGTTTTATGAACCTCTTGAAGGGATAGAGTGTTTTGAAATGGTGTCCCTAAGGACACAAATCTCTTAGCTGATTATAATATTGTGTCTCCTTGAAAACGTCAAAGTCAAACATCTGAAGATATGCATAGATCAACAGTGTATGTAAAAGATTTTTTTTTTTTGAGTTGCAGAGAGAAACATTCTTTCTGCTCTTTATAGTACAAAACGTGAAGAATCCATCTTATAGCACTGTTTCATATTGTAGGATTACATAATAAAGCTTAGTATTTAAAAAATTTTATTCACCATTTAAATCGTTTTAAAGTGTATAGTTCAGGAGCACTTAGCACATTCACAATGTTGTGCAACCACCACCACTCTCTAGTTCTAGAACATTTTCATAACCCCAAAAGGAAACACTGTACCCATTAAGCAGTCACTCCTATGTCTGGTCCTCCAACTTCCTGGCACCACTAATCTGTTTTGTCTATCCATCTGCTGCTTCTGGAGAAGTTACTTAAAGGAAACAGTATTTTATCCCTGGCTACTTTCACTTAACACAGTGTTTTCAAGTTTCATCTATGGTGTAGCATGTATCTATATTCATTTTTGTTTACAGGTGAATAGTATTTCATTGTGTGGATATCTGTGCTTAGTCGGATATCTGTGCTTAGTCGCTCAGTCATGTCCAACTCTTTGTGACCCCATGGACTGTAGCCTGTGAGGCTCCTCTGTCCATGGGGATTCTCCAGACAAGAATTTCGGAGTGAGTTGCCATACTCTCCTCCATGGGATCTTCCCAACCCAGGGAATCGAAACCAGGTCTCTTGCATTACAGGTGGGTTCTTTACCACCTGTGCCACCAGGGAAGCCCATGTATGGATATACATTTATTTGTCCATTCATTTACTGATTTAATCAGTAAATGACATCTGGGTTGCCTCCATCTTTTAGCTATTGTGAATAGTGCTGCTAGGAACATTCAAGTTTTCATTTGAATGAACACCTGTTTTTAATTCTCTTGGGTCTATACCAAGGATTGGAAATGCTGGGTTACATGTTTAACATTTTGAGGAACTACCAAACTCTATTCCATGATGGCTACACCATTTTACATTCCTACCAGCAAAATATGAGGGTTTCAGTTTCTTCACATTCTCGCCAACACTTGCTTTTTCCTTTGTGTTTATAGTTATCTTAGTGCTCAGTGGTAGTTTATTTTGATTTTCATTTCCCTAATAACATTCAGGATCTTTTCAGGTGCTTGTCAGCAATTATATATCTTCTCAGGAGAATCGTCTATTCATGTATTTTGCATATATTTTTCCTTAAATTGGGTTGTTTGTCTCTTTATAATTGAATTAGAAGAGTTTCTTGTATATCTTGGATGACACTCTTATCAGATATATAATTTGCAAATACATTTTCCCATTCAGTGGAATATCTTTTCACTCCCTTAACAGGGTCCTCTGGTATTCAAAAGTTATAAATTTGATGAAGCCCAATTTATTTATTTTTAATAGATGTGTTTTTTGTGTCATATTTAAGAAACCATTACCAAATCCAAGACCCTAAAGCTTTGTCCCTGTTTTCTTCTTTTAAGAATTTTCTAGTTTTAGCTGGATATTATTGAGGATTTGCGTCTATATTTGTAAGGAATACTGGTGTGCAGTTTTCTTTTTTTGTGAAGTATTTGGCTTTGGTTATCAGGATAATGATGGCCTCACAGAATGAATCAGAAAGTGTGCCTCCTATTCTACTTTCTGTAAGCATTTGCGAGACAGGTGTTAATTCTTCCTTAAATGTTTGGCAGAATTTACCAGTGAATAATCTTGTCCTGGGCTTTCTTAGTTGAGAAATTTTTGATTATCGATTCAGTTTCTTTATTTTTTATAGGTCTATTCAGATTTTCTATTTTTTTTTTTTTTCGAGTTTTGACAGTTTTGTGTTTCTAAGAATTTGTCCATGACACCTAGGTTATCTGATTTGTTGGCATATAACTATTCATAGTATTCTCATAATCCTTTTTATTTCTGTAAGGTTAGTAGTAATGTTCCCACTTTTTCTGATTTTTACCACTTGTAGTATTCTCCATTTGTTTGTCTAGCTAAAGGTTTGCTAATTTTGTTATATCTTTTCAAAGAACCTCTTTTGATGTCATTGATTCTATTATTTTCCATTCCCTATTTTGTTAATCTTTGTTCTAATCTTTCTTATATCCTTACTTCTGTTAGTTTTGGGTTTCTTCTTTTTAAGCTTTGTAAGGTATCAATTTAGGTTATTGAGTTCTTCTTTTTAATGTTAGTGTCCACAGCTATAAATTTCCCTCTGAGCACTGCTTTCACTGCATCCTATAAATTCTGGATGCTATGTTTTCATCTTCAGTCATCTCAAAATGAAATCTAATTTCCTTTGTGATTTCCTTTTTGACTTACTGGCTGTTTAAGGAGAGTATGTTATTTACTTTCCATATACCTATAGCTTTTCCTTCTGTTAAAGGCTTTTAGTTCATTAACTGTGATTAAAGAAGATACTTTGTGTGATTAAAAAACTATAGATGGTTTATTTTAATGTGTTCCAGGTGCATTTGAGAAGACTGTACATTTGGCTGATGTTGGGAGTGTATGGATGTTTTATATAGGTCTGTTAGGTACAGCTGGTTTAAAATGTTAAAATCCTCTACTTCTTTATTGACCTAGTTATTCTATTTAGCATGTTCTTTAAAAGCATAGTGTCACTGGCATACAATTCTAAATGCAAGATGACACAGGTTTTGTCATCACTTACCTTCACTAAGGTACCTATATCACCAACATACACAGATCCAGACTCCAGTAGACATCACTTTAGTGGAATGATTCCTGGGATATATTTGGCTATTTCTTCTACCCAAAATGCAGAGCTGCCATTTGGCTGGTGTCTTTATTTGTAACTTGGTAATTGTACACTTTGCGTTAATGTAGACAGCTGTACTGAAACATTTTCCTATTGTAGTTTGTCCCTTCAGAATTCCTACTTTCTTTGTTACTTTGAGAGTGTATGTTACTACTCTTTCTTAAACTTCTTGATTTAGCTACATTTCTTATTTCTTTTAAAGATCTTATCTGTATTGTTTAGCTTTTAGTCCAAGAGGTTTGACTTTGAAAGCCAATCAGAATTGTCCCTCTGGTTGGCAAATTAAGCTGATAAATACTAAATTTAGCTGCCCAGCCACTGCTGCAATATTATCAACCTCAAGTATCTCAGACTTACAAAAATAGGCATGTATTTCTTGCTTATGGGTCTGGGGATGCTCTACTTCATAATGCCAGATGGGTCCAACTCTGCTTAATGTATTTTTCACTCTGGGGCCAGTAGCTATCTAGGACATGTTTATCTTACAGTAGAAGACAGAGGACAGCAGGTCAAGACAAACTAGGTAAAACATTTAAAGTGTCTGCTTGAATCACATCTGCTAACATTACAGTGGCTTCAACAAGTCTCATGGCTAAGGTCAACAGAGCAAGCAAAGTCTCTGTCCACAGGAGCATGGAAGGAGAGCAAGTATTTACTGAACAGTAACACCATCAACCACAGGCTAGCAAAATAAGACAATTAGGAGCAACATAATAAATTTTAAGTTAAATTGATTTAAATTAAAGGACTCATTTTGAAGTTAAGTCCTTTCTCCTATTTAGAGTAATAATGATTTTTTAAATAAAATGATAATAATAGAAGGCAGTAGACTTAAAAATTCTTATCACTTGACAAAATAAAAAGGTGGCAACCTTCTGCTACTCCCCCAAATTTTAGGACAATTTTATTATTCTACAAAAATCCCAAAGTCTCCTACAAGAAATAAAAAATCACAGACCTCTGAATGTCATCCCAGGCCTCTGGCGGGTATTCACTATTCACAGGATATTCCTTGGCTTGCAAAGACACTCATTTTCCCCCTCAAAGATTTCATTATTCCAAATGCTGTGATTAGGAAACTCCATGTGTTAGAGAACTAAAATATCATTATTTCTTTGTAGTGATCTAATTTAAGTTTCACATTAAAAAATGGTCCCACTAACTCTTCCGTCTCTATACAAACTTGGTTTTTTAACACTTGGGACTCTACTATCTTAATGTCATGTAAATCTTTTATGTCTCTGGCATGAAAATCTTAACAGGCAGTACATAAAAAATAATGGCCTATGACTCTATAACTTTAAAAAGAGCTACTGAAAGGATTAAAATTTAAAAAGAAGTTAGTGGCTTTACTTCCAATGTGAAAGGACACATACTTAGTAGTTTTATATTTGTACAAGTATTTATAAATACTAGCAATTTTGTCTGTCCTCTTGCCTGGAAAATCCTGTGGACAGAGGAGCCTGGTGGGCTGCAGTCCATGGGGCTGCTACGAGTTGGACACGACTGATCGACTGCACTTTCACTTTCCACTTTCATGCAGTGGAGAAGGAAATGGCAACCCACTCCAGTGTTCTTGCCTGGAGAACCCCAGGGACCGGGGAGCCTGGCGGGCTGCCGTCTCCAGGGTCGCACAGAGTCGGACACAACTGAAGTGACTTAGGGCAGCAGCAGCAGCAGCAGCAATTTTGTCATAGCTTTATCAAACATTAAAACTAAGCAAAATAGCAGAGCAGTGGTTTTTCTTTTTTTGTGTGTCTGTGGTTCAGTTTGCTCACAGCACTGTTAAAGCAAACGAGGTAATTGGCATTTCTCTAATGACTGCTTTACCTCTGATTCCTTAGCTTATTTCCACCTCCTACACTTGGTCTTACTCTTGTTCTTTACTTGTGATATTCTCCAGCTTTAGGCACTAGTAAAATGTTATAGCTACCTCATCTGTTCAGTCTAGGAGGGCGTGAGGGGTGGAGGTGGTAAGGTGGAAGAATATAATATTGAAATGTACTATGTTGAGTATCTACAGAAAAGCTTTAGAAAGAGACTTTTGACTTTGTCAAAACACTAAATTCCCCATGAGTCTTGCTTTAGCAAATGAGATTCTCAGTTCATTATTAAACATTAACTTACCAGATAGAATCTGTGAAATAACTTCACAGAATGGCAAATGCCTTTTATTATCCTACTGATCCTATTCAATGTTTGACCTGATATATACTTAGATTTCATAAATGCACAAACCTAAAATAAGAGGGAGAGAGGCATCCAAGAACTAGTTAGGGAATTTTCCCCATTAACTGTGATGAGAATTTAACTTACTGGTTTTGAAACTCATGTTGGTGCCATACTTACACTTTAAATAAAGTATGCTTCTTTTATAACATTTTGTGGAATATATGTAGAAATTTACATTTTCTTTTATTTTTAAAATGTAATTCTCATTAACAGAAGATGAAAATTCAAAACTTTTGTTGTAATGTCAGCAACATACCTGCATGTATGATCATCACTCACACTTGCAATTTCTTGGCCTTCTCTGGGATCAAATACCAAACCATTAATGAAATCTGAATGGCCCTCTAAAACCTGACATCAGGGGAAAAGTTAGTAAGAACACAATACTCTACAATATTCTGACCTAATATTTTTACCTCACAGCATGCTTCTCTTTTCTATAAATATTTCCTAGTAATCTGCAATTTTTAAAGCATGATTTATACACCCACTTTTTTGGAAGGTTTATCTTGGAAAGCAGCTGATCATTCAACACACTATTATTAGCTTGATCTTTCTTTTCTAGTATGCATTTTTAACAAAAACACACTTTGTTTTTATTTTTTTAACTGTACCTGTCCTCAAATCACCTTATTTCTCACTTATTACATAAAGCTTATACAAAAGTTAAAGCCAGGAGAACTTTCTAGGAGCCCTGAAATAAAAGTCCTCTTCTGATTTTCTATCTCATACCTGCTGCTCTGTACATTGGCTGCTACCTAATAAACACATAGCAGGGACTTCACCTTTTACTGTTTTTATTTATTTGTTCAATGTGACTGCCAGCACTTTAGACAGTTAGAATTATAAGCCCATTATAACAATAACCCAGAAACCCTCTTTTGGCCACAGAAGGAGCAAACGGGAAGTTGTAAGTTAGAGGACTATGCATGCAGGTTAAGGTCCAATTAGTCTAAATTTTTAAAACGGAAATCCTGAACAGGCCTGTCAGATAGCAGATATTTAAAAAATTTAATGGATATTGTTTTTGCTTCCTACTTACCTTCTGGACACTTGAATTTGATCTCAGTTCTAAGACTAATAAAGTAATTCTATTTGGTACTACTTACTATTTGGAAATGAGGGAGAAAAAAAGTCTTTCATTCACACATTCTGGAGTAAGTTTAACAAGTCCAGGTCCTTCTTCAGAGCTTATGTCACAGTTTTTATAAGCCACATCACATTAACTATTTAATGTCTTTTTAAACTGGCAGTAATAGTTAATAACTATTGAATTTTGATGGGTCAAAATTCTGTGTGTCACTGCACACTCAGATGTTCTTTGATATGGCTTTAAATAAACTAATATATACAGTGCATTTATGATGGCAAAATTGTATATAGCCCATTGTATATAACTTAGAGCATAACTTTTGCTATTTTCTAAATGATTACCTTTATAGTATACCTTTGTTTTATAATATTATTCATAGGTTTATTTACTAGAAAGTCAGGAAGGCAATACTATTCTTATAAAAAAACATGATTCAATTTCAATCCAGACTGAGAGGTCTTTAATGAATTTCTCCTCACTTTATTGAGAAATATAACACTATGCAGGTTTAAGGTGTATAACATGATGATTAATACACAATGATACACACATATATTGTTAAATGATTACCAATAGGGTTAGTGAAATGACTACCATGATAGGGTTAGTTAATACTTCTATCACCTCACAAAATTATCATTTTTGTTTTGTGGTGAGAATATTTAAAAACTAGTCTTTTAGCAACTTGTAAGATATAATACAGTATTGTTAACTATAATCATCATGATGTACAGGAGATCCCCCTTCCTCGAACTTACACCTCTTAAAACTGGAGGTCTGTACCCTTCCATCATTGTCTCCCCATTTCCTACACCCTCCAAGCCCTGACAACCACCATTCTATTTTCTATGAGTTCAGCTTTAAGACGAGGTCCTCACTTAAGTGCAATCATATAGTATTTGTCTTTCTCTGTCTGACTTATCTTACAGGGTTATTTATCATACCAAGAGAAAACTCACATATACGGCTTACTATGTGAAAAGTACTGTTCTAAGTGTTTATATGAATTAGCTCAGCCAATGCTCCTAATCCCATGAAGCAGATGCTATGATCATCCCATTTTACAGGTAAGGAAAGAGAACAAGAGATTGGGAATTTGACCAAACTCATACTGTTACTAAGGTGACACAGCTGGGCTTCAAACCAGATGTTCTGGCTCCTGTGTCTGTGCTTTTAACCACTTTGTAGTCCTGCCTTGCACTGCGTTGTACTGAGCTTGTTCCCTTCAAGTTCACCTCTTACTCTATGTGTGTTCATGTCTATTACACCAAGTTTCTAATTCCCTCTCATTTCTGTGCTTACCTACTATTTTAATTTAATAAGTGATATTAGATTTATAATTTGCAGTCCTTACTATGAACCTAGTTCCTTACTATAGCCTAAAATAGAGTAAATGAGATTCTAACTACATATTTCAAAGACAACCATAAAGTCATTTTAAACTGGGATAAATTCAATAAAAAAAGCAAAAATAATAAATGTTTTGAAATAGATTTACAAATTAAACTTGTCAACATACCTTGTATTCATTTTTATCTTGAAGATCTGAAGTAAATAATCTAATTTTCATATCAGCAGCAGAAGTACAAAATCTGGAAGTAAGAAAACAAAAATAAGGCCATTTTCAGTCTAGGTAAGTGAAAGTTCTTCCCACCTTTAACCATGAAACCTATCTTCATAACTCATAATCATGCTTTTGTTTGTGCAGAAGGGGGATGCTATGGCTCCATTGTAAAATCTGTTATACAACTATGGCTGAAAGTAGGGGACAAAAATTTTTATTGGAAAACATAAAAATATTAGTATATTGGATTTGTCTCTTTAATTATAAAAGCATAGAATTTTATTATAAATCACCACATGAATTTAACACTTAACTTTTTCTTAAAGGTTTAAAATGATGGGTTTAAAAAAGTACCTTCTTTTAGCTAGGTCAATATAAGGTATAAAAATATAGCTATACATGTATCTTAGCCTTTCCTCCTTCTGTAAGCCTTCTTACTTTAAGATACATGAAATTCACTAAATTAGATGAAAGATAATAATCTTTTTATACCTATAAACGCTGGTGTATTTATTACTAAAAGTTGGAGTATTATCATACTGACCCTATTATTTAAGGTTATTGTTTAGATGTACATCAATGTATATTACAAAACAAACTAAGCAATACACAACTATTTTTTAACTAGTTTGCCTTTAATCCTAAAATTCTTAGATTCTTAGTATGTCAGATTACGGCTGAGGAAGAAAGAACTTATATAACTGTATGCACGCGCATGTGCTCAGTCTCTCAGTCATGTCTGACTCTTTGCGGCCCCATGGATTATAGCCTGCCAGGCAGCTCTGTCCGTGGGAATTTTCAGGCAAGAACACTGGTGGCTGCTGCTGCTAAGTTGCTTCAGTCGTGTCTGACTCTGTATGACCCACAGACCAGGCTCCTACGTCCCTGGGATTCTCCAGGCAAGAATACTGGAGTGGGTTGCCATTTCCTTCCCCAATGCATGCATGCATGCATGCATGCCTGCTAAGTTGCTTCAGTCATGTCCAACTCTATGCGACCCTATGGACAGCAGCCCACAAGGCTCTTCTGTCCACAGGATTCTCTAGGCAAGAGTACTGGAGTGGGTTGCCATTTCCACCAGAGCAGTTGCTATTTTCTCCTCCAGGAGATCTTCCCTCTAGGTATCAAACCCATGTCTCCTGCATTGGCAGGTGGATTCTTTACCACTGAGCCAGCTCGGAAGCCTCTGTATGCCTGTATTGAAAGATAGAGCTTATTTCCAATTGTCTTAAGAAAAAGATGTCCTTTTCATTATACGGGGCTGGAATGCAAAAGTAGGAAGTCAAGAAACACCTGGAGTAACAGGCAAATTTGGCCTTGGAATACGGAATGAAGCAGGGCAAAAACTAATAGAGTTTTGCCAAGAAAATGCACTGGTCAAAGCAAACAGCTTCTTCCAACAACACAAGAGAAGACTCTACACATGGACATCACCAGATGGTCAACATCGAAATCAGATTGATTATATTCTTTGCAGCAAAAGATGGAGAAGCTCTATATAGTTAACAAAAACAAAACCAGGAGCTGACTGTGGCTCAGATCATGAACTCCTTATTACCAAATTCAGACTGAAATTGAAGAAAACAGGGAAAACTGCTAGACCATTCAGGTATGATCTCAATCAAATCCCTTATGATAATACAGTGGAAGTGAGAAATAGATTTAAGGGCCTAGATCTGATAGATAGAGTGCCTGATGAACTATGGAATGAGGTTCATGACATTGTACAGGAGACAGGGATCAAGACCATCCCCATGGCAAAGAAATGCAAAAAAGAAAAATGGCTGTTTGGGGAAGCCTTACAAATAGCTGTGAAAAGAAGAGAAGCAAAAAGCCAAGGAGAAAAGGAAAGATATAAGCATCTGAATGTAGAGTTCCAAAGAATAGCAAGAAGAGATAAGAGAGCCTTCTTCAGCGATCAATGCAAAGAAATAGAGGAAAACAACAGAATGAGAAAGACTAGATATCTCTTCAAGAAAATTAGAGATACCAAGGGAATATTTCATGCAAAGATGGGCTCGATAAAGGACAGAAATGGTATGGACCTAACAGAAGCAGAAGATATTAAGAAGAGATGGCAAGAATACACAGAAGAACTGTACAAAAAGGATCTTCACGACCTGGATAATCATGATGGTGTGATCATTCATCCAGAGCCAGACATCCTGGAATGTGAAGTCAAGTGGGCCTTAGAAAGCATCACTATGAACAAAGCTAGTGGAGGTGATGGAATTCCAGTTGAGCTGTTTCAAATCCTGAAAGATGATGCTGTGAAAGTGCTGCACTCAATATGCCAGCAAATCTGGAAAACTCAGCAGTGGCCACAGGACTGGAAAAGGTCTGTTTTCATTCCAATCCCAAAGAAAGGCAATGCCAAAGAATGCTCAAACTACCGCACAATTGCACTCATCTCACATGCTAGTAAAGTAATGCTCAAAATTCTCCAAGCCAGGCTTCAGCAATACGTGAACCGTGAACTCCCTGATGTTCAAGCTGGTTTTAGAAAAGGCAGAGGAACCAGAGATCAAATTGCCAACATCCGCTGGATCATGGAAAAAGCAAGAGAGTTCCAGAAAAACATCTATTTCTGCTTTATTGACTATGCCAAAGCCTTTGACTGTGTGGATCACAGTAAACTGTGGAAAATTCTGAAAGAGATGGGAATACCAGACCACCTNAAAGTAAAAGAGGAGAGTGAAAAAGTTGGCTTAAAGCTCAACATTCAGAAAACGAAGATCATGGCATCTGGTTCCATCACTTCATGGGAAATAGATGGGGAAACAGTGGAAACAGTGTCAGACTTTATTTTTGGGGGCTCCAAAATCACTGCAGATGGTGACTGCAGCCATGAAATTAAAAGACGCTTCCTCCTGGGAAGAAAAGTTATAAGCAACCTAGATAGCATATTCAAAAGCAGACTAAGGTTTGTCTAGTCAAGGCTATGGTTTTTCCAGTAGTCATGTATGGATGTGAGAGGTGGACTGTGAAGAAGGCTGAGTGCCGAAGAATTGATGCTTTTGAACTGTGGTGTTGGAGAAGATTCTTGAGAGTCCCTTGGACTGCAAGGAGATCCAACCAGTCCATTCTGAAGGAGATCAGCCCTAGGATTTCTTTGGAAGGAATGATGCTAAAGCTGAAACTCCAATACTTTGGCCAACTCATGCGAAGAGCTGACTCATTGGAAAAGACTTTGATGCTGAGAGGGATTGGGGGCAGGAGGAGAAGGGGACGACCAAGGATGAGATAGCTGGATGGCATCACTGACTCGGACTCGTGAATTCCAGGAGTTGGTGCTGGACAGGGAGGCCTGGCGTACTGCGATTCATGGGGTCGCAAAGAGTTGGACATGATTGAGCGACTGAACTGAACCGAACTGAAATGAGTATTATACGTATCTAAATTTCTCAAGTTTTGATTGCATTAAAGCTAATATTTTTTCTTACCTAAAACATTTAGTTTATTTAATTTAAATAAAGCTTAAGTTAAAACATGTCTCCTAATCTAGAGATCCAGATATGTTGGTAAATCTCTGGTAACATGCCTTTTCAATGATTTAGTTAAGAGTCATTGGAAGAAATAGGTTAATTAGGTAAAACTAATTTCTGATAACAGAAATTGGATCAATAGTTGCTTAGGCAGGGGATGGGATACAGGGATTAACTAGAAGGAGCACAAAGAATCTTTCGGGGGGGTCACAGAAATGCTATGTATTACTAGCATCTAGGTTATAAAAGTACATGCATTTGTCAACACTGATCAAACTGTTCCTTTAAGATTTGAATTCACTGTACATAAATTATCCCTCAATTTAAAAAAATTAGGTTAGCTGAGTAACGCTAAATTATGATTGTTAAATACTGTTTACGAAAAGAAGACATACATTTTAGAATTGACATTTATGGAAATAAGGTTAGTGTTTTGTAACAAACCTTAAATAACCTGAGGCCTTTGTGAAGAAGGCCTCAGCAAGTGTGTTAATTTTTTTTTTCAAAAAGCAGTCATTCTTTTCAAATGTTTTCAATAAAACTGAAGCCCAAATATTAGAACTACAGTTGGTGGCTCAGATGGTAAAGCATCTGCCTACAGTGCAGGAGACCCGGGCTCAATCCCTGGGTCGGGAAGATCTCCTGGAGAAGGAAATGGCAACCCACTCTAGGATTCTTGCCTGGAAAATTGTATGATCGGAGGAGCCTGGTAAGTTATAGCCCATGGGGTCCCAAAGAGTTGGACATGACTGAGTGACTTCACTTTCCTTTCCTCACTTTATGTATGGGGCAGTAAGGAAGATTAATGACTCAACCAAAGTTAGTTATTTTAACAAAGTTGCACTTTCAATAAGTGGTAAATTCAGTGAAGAATTTATGATTCATAGGAATCTCACATGAACAGCTTTGTAGTCAGGCTCAAACACATGCTTCAATTTGCATATGTCACAAATTTAAATAAGCCTAAATTATGAAATAATAGCAAATACTAAAATACCTAATACCTGGAGTTGGGGAAATTGAGGAAAAATGTCCCCATGATCAGAGGCTTCAGATCACTTAACACAAAGGATATTAATAAATGCTGCATTTAATAATTTTCAACTTACTTGATTACTGGAGGCAATGAATCAAGTCTAGTCTCTGGGCTCCAAGCTATGCCATCAACTCTGACTCCATGGTGAAATGTTCGTAGTGTTTTATACTGAATTCCTTCAACGTCTGCTTCTTCCTCCTAAGCATACACAGTAAATGTTTAAATAAATCATGAGAACAAACAATATAAAACTGTGTATTTTAATATAATGAAAAATTTATCAGGGCGCCATGAATATTCATTTGGGAAGTTCAAAAAGCAGATTAGATATTAGGCATAATCCATGGGGTCGCAAACAGTGAGACACATTCTTTCAACCAGTTTACTGAACAACAACAAAAATATTCAAAGCTGTCTGTTACAAAATAACTCTGTAAGATAACTAAAAACAATATACTTGTTATACTTTACCTCAAGAGACATTTTATTCCTAATAGTAAATATATTTCACATCAAACACAACAAAAATACAATGCTCTAAGAATCAGAATGTTCTAGGTAAACGAAGTAACATGCATTATCAAATAACAGTATCAAAAATAAATACTGAACAGTTTTGATTATGTATAAGATACCTTGTACCTTATGATGACTCAAAGTCATTATAAAGAGTATCAATGATTTTCACATAGTATTATACATGGAAATAGTTGGACATAACTCAGCCACTAACACTTTCACTTTCATACATGTGTGGGATTGAACAAACTGTTGTTCATCTATACCATTACTATGAACAGTAGATTTGCAAATTAGTGATCGGTCTTTTAGATATTTGATTCTGGGTAAGATGTTTAATAAAGTCAGCTTATCTATTTGATTCAGTACTACTAAAATGATTCAGTTTATTCTCATGGGAAGACAAGAATAAATTTTGAAAAGTCAAGTCATCTTTGTCTGGCAATATGGACAATAACCTGAAAAGCTTTCTGACTACAAAAATAATGCAAAAATCCAAATCCAGAGAAGCAACTTAGCACAGGGGTAGAAAGCTATCTTAAGGACATTTGCCCATATCCAGTAATTAGTAATTTTTGTTTGTAGGGGACAGAAGACAAAACTTAGTGCCTACACAAAGAGGGATGCAGATCAGGGACCTTGCATAGATCCAGGACTTTTAAAGTGGAAGTAGGGAAAACAAAAACCCTAAATCAAAAGTGCCATGCAAAATATGTACCATGGCTGAAGGCCAAGAAAAAGAAAAAAGTAACTTGTGAGAAATCTCAACCATTGGCTGGCCCTAACATAAGTTTGGGGCTTGAATTAACATTAACTATGTGCTCCAGAAAATGAAAACTATTTCAAAATGTCCATATGTTGTTAGTAGCCTTAAGCACTTGATGGATAAAGGCAAATTCTTTTTGGATGAATTTCCTCTACCCAGGTCTCAAAATTCTCAGATATAGTTCAATCAAATATGATCTTACATGCATGCACTGCTACATATGAAAACAAAATACCACAAACACAAACAGAAGAATCAACCTGGAGACATTAAAAAATTAGATTAAAAAAATGTATTTTTGAGGATGTAGACAAGAGAATAAAAAAAAAAAATGACTAAGCAACATGAGATTACCCAAAATGACCAGATAGGTATTAAAGAAATAAATGAAAGAGTATAGATGAAAATACTATCATGAGAAAAAAATAAACAAGGCTCAGAGAAGCTGGAAGACAGATTTGAAAAACTTATCCAGAATGTAGTTACAACAAAAAGCCTGGCTTGGAGAATTTTGAGCATTACTTTACCAGTGTGTGAGATGAGTACAATTGTGCAGTAGTTTGAGCATTCTTTGGCATTGCCTTTCTTTGGAATTGGAATGAAAACGGACCTTTTCCAGTCCTGTGGCTACTGCTGAGTTTTCCAAATTTGCTGGCATACTGAATGTAGCACTTTCACAGCATCATCTTTCATGATTTGAAATAGCTCAACCCGAATTCCATCCCCTCCATTAGCTTTGTTCGAGTGATGCTTTCTAAGGTCCACGTGACTTGGTTTTAGAAAAGGCAGAGGAACCAGCGATCAAATTGCCAACATCCGCTGAATTATTGAAAAGCAAGAGAGTTCCTGAAAAATATTTATTTCTGCTTTATTGACTATGCCAAAGCCTTTGACTGTGTGGATCACAATATACTGTGGAAACTTCTGAAAGAGATGGGAATACCAGACCACCTGACCTGCCTCTTGAGAAACCTATAAGCAGGTCAGGAAGCAACAGTTAGAACTGGACATGGAACAACAGACTGGTTCCAAATAGGAAAAGGAGTACGTCAAGGCTGTATATTGTCACCCTGCTTATTTAACTTCTATGCAGAGTACATCATGAGAAATGCTGGGCTGGAAGAAGTACAAGCTGGAATCAAGATTGCCTGGAGAAATATCAATAACCTCAGATATGCAGCTGACACTACCCTTATGGCAGAAAGTGAAGAGGAAATAAAGAGCCTCTTGATGAAAGTGAAAGAAGAGAGTGAAAAAGTTGACTTAAAGCTCAACATTCAGAAAACGAAGATCATGGCATCTGGTCCCATCACTTCATGGGAAATAGACGGAGAAACAGTAGAAACAGTGTTAAACTTTATTTTTTGGGGCTCCAAAATCACTGCAGATGGTGACTGCAGCCATGAAATTAAAAGACGCTTTCTCCTTGGAAGAAAAGTTATAACCAACCTAGATAGCATATTCAAAAGCAGAGACATTACTTTGCAAACCAAGGTCCGTCTAGTCAAGGCTATGGTTTTTCCTGTGGTCATGTATGGATGTGAGAGTTGGACTATGAGTTAAACTTTATTTTTTGGGGCTCCAAAATCACTGCAGATGGTGACTGCAGCCATGAAATTAAAAGACGCTTTCTCCTTGGAAGAAAAGTTATAACCAACCTAGATAGCATATTCAAAGGCAGAGACATTACTTTGCAAACCAAGGTCCGTCTAGTCAAGGCTATGGTTTTTCCTGTGGTCATGTATGGATGTGAGAGTTGGACTATGAAGAAGGCTGAGCACCAAAGAACTGATGCTTTTGAACTGTGGTGTTGGAGAAGAGTCTTGAGAGTCCCTTGGACTGCAAGGAGATCCAACCAGTCCATTCTGAAGGAGATCAACCCTGGGATTTCTTTGGAAGGAATGATGCTAAGCTGAAACTCCAGTACTTTGGTCACCTCATGCAAAGAGTTGACTCACTGGAAAAGACTCTGATGCTGGGAGGGATTGGTCGCAGGAAGAGAAGAGGATGACCGAGGATGAGATGGCTGGATGACATCACTGACTCGATGGGCCTGAGTCTGAGTGAACTCTGGGAGTTGGTGATGGACAGGGAGCCCTGGCATCCTGCGATTCACGGGGTCAAAAAGAGTCAGACACGACTGAGACTGGACTGAACTGAACTGAAGACAAAAAGAGATTTTAAGAGGGATTCAGTGAGCAGTTCCACCATATAGCTATTTTGGGTTGTAGGAGAAAGCAGTCAAGTGAATGGGGGAAGAGGCAAGATTTGAAGAGATAATGGCAAAGGATTCTTTATAATTGATTACAAGCACCAATATGTATATTCAGAAAAACCAATAAATCCCAGGCAGCTTAAAGAGAAATCTGCAGCTAGACACTATACAGTAAATCTTCAGAACACACAAACTCTCACATATTGTGTGTGCATATATATGACAAGAATGGTGTGTGGGAGAAGGAGCGAGCGTGAGATAAAAGTGTCTTAGCAATAGCAATCAAAAAGAAAAGATAGGTGTCCTATAAAAGAGTAATAATTAGAACAACCATCAGCTTCATAGCAGAAACAAATGCTGGAAGTCAGTGAAATATCTTCAAAATGATACAAAAAACTGTTGAACTGTAGCCACAACAAACTAGTGTTTCAAGAATGAAGCTGTTTTAAAGGTATTTTCATAAAATCCAAAACCAATGATTGGCATCAATGAAGTCTCACTAAAGGATCTTCTAAAACAGGGGCTGGCAAACTATGACCAAGGAGCCAAAGCTGGCCTATGGTCTGCTTTGGTATGGCCCGCAAGCGGAGAATCATTTTTATATTTTTAAGGAGTTGTTAAAAAACAAATAATAATTTGCAACAGACACCTTAAATGTCTGGCAAAGGTTAAAATATTTACTATTCCACAGAAGTTTAAGCTTTTTCTTGTAATAAAAATATCTTTCAGGGAAAGAAAAATGACCCCAGAAAGCAGACCTGAGATGTAAGGAACAGTGAGTGAAAAATCAAAGGCAAACATGTGGATTAAACAAATACTAGACACATAAAACAATGCTGAATTTGTGGGTTGAAATGAAAAGAAAAATGATAGAGAACTAAAGTATAATAATAATATGTCTGCAGTGGGTGATAACAGTTCAAGTGTCAAAGGTTCTTGCTCTATTCATGAAGTAAAGATATGAATTTTAGCTGTGTTTAATTAAGGATACATATTAAATACCTTTGGTAACCATTAAAAGAAGAGAAATAACATGTAAACTTCCAAACAATCAGAGAGGAAAAAGATGAAAGGAAAAGGTAACAAAACACATGGAATATGCACAGGAATATGCATACTACACTTTCAATAGCAAAATACTTCCTAATGAGGAATAGATTGTGGTACATTCATATTATAAAATATGATACTACAATGAAGGTATATGAACTTTGACAAGGGAGAATCTAATAGTTAATTTGGTGGTGGTGGTGCTCAGTTGTGTCTGACTCTACGCAACCCTATGGACTGTAGCCCACCAGGATTCCCTGTCCATGGAATTTTTCAGACAAGAATACTCAAGTGGGTTGCCATTTCCTACTCCAGGGGTTCTTCCCGCCCCAAGGATCGAGCCCATGTCTCTTGTGTCTCCTGCACTGGCAAGTGGATTCTTTACCACTGGGCCACTTGGGAAGCCCTTTAATAATGAAGAGAAGAATACAGAATAATTTCACTGATACAAAGTTTAAAACATGAAAAACAATATATTGATTTGCAACACCAACACATGGAAACTGAAGAAAAATGAAATTTCACACATGGTTACGTCCTGGGGCTGAGAAGAAAAGGGGGTAAGCAAAGAAAACCCAGGGGGCTTCAAAAGAGTTGCAGTTCCCTTTCTGAAGCTAGGTAGTAAGTATACAGGGATCTACTATTATTATTCTTTATACTTTTTATCAGTAATATATATTTTAAAACACCTGTATAACCTTAAAATATTGTCATTTAAAAAATAAATCATCTTTTTGTTATTTAAATCAAAACCCTACATGGATCTAGAGACTAAAGCAAAAATTTTCATGACAAAGTTGCCCAAGGAATCTTCTGTGTTAAGTGACTATAGTTATCCTTTATAAAAGTTTTTTAGATTATAAATAGGATCTGGGGGAAAATTCAGGTGAAACTTGATATTTAATTGAACATATATATCTATATAGATAGAAGTTATGTGAAGGATTGTTCTAAGAATTCCATTCATCCTGAATCTAAACCCAAAGTTTTACAATGTATACTTTAATTGAATCCTAGTGGATGTGTTGATTTTTCCAGGATAGTCTTTGGAATCCTAGCACAATCATTTCACAGACATTACATATACCTTTCTCTACATAATTCAGATACCCCTTGAAAATAACTTTACATTTCAGGTGCACTTTACAGAAAAGTTTTTCCATAAAAACATAAAAAGGGAAACAAATGTATTTATCAAGGAAAAAAAAGTCAAATTTTATTACTTCATAATTTGTCTGTATAATGACTGTATAATTAACAGCTAGATATGCCACAGTAGCCAACCACTAAGGAACTTAAAAATAAGGTTAAGCGCCTAATCACAGCTGACTTTATAGACTGGGTTATATCTATTTTTCCACATTGATAAACTAATCTTTAAAAATGAACTTTTTACCATCAAAACACACTACTTTTGCTAATGTAACAACAGTACTGACAATTAGATCCTATAGTTTGTTATTAAAGTACATATGGAGTTATTGAGTGGTCCTGGGGATAAAGAAATCCCAGTGACTATACAGTCTGCATTTTAAGTATCACCAGTGAAACCTTTTCTCCTGGCAGCAGTGTCTACCACTGAGCCAACTAAAAGGCCAGGGTATGTGCGTGTGGTATAGGCAGAGATGAATGCTATTTTGGGTTTAGCTTGAGGTGTAGGCAGTATTGTATAGGCAGGAAATTAAGACACTTTGGAAAACTTGTTATAATGACATCATTATACAAGTCTCCAGCATATTTGAGGTTGGGGCAAAGCCAGGGTGATGAAAGGGCTATTCTAAGGGTTTGAAATTGGCTGTTCCTCCCACCACACCCATTTAAGGCCAAATACAGAATTTTAGTTGGATGAGACTGTAAAGTTTACCTAGTCCACTTCTTTCATCTAATGCTTAAATCTCTATTAGAACATTTGAAAAAAAGTTTACATAATCCCTCTCTGAACATTTCCAAGTGAGAGAGAACTAGCTACTTCTGTGGGGAATTTATTCAATTTGGGGGTAGTTCTAATTATTACAACAGTTTTCTTTAACATTAAACCAAAATCTGTTTCCATGTAAATTCTCTTCATTGCTCCAAATTCTGCTCTCTGGAACCATCACTGAGGTAGTTTAACTCAGTGACAACACATGTCTGGTCATTAACTGATTTCCACTAGGTGAACACACTCAGAAAGAGGCAGTTTCAGCCTTAGTCCTAAAACACGGTAAGTAACAACTTCACTCAAACAGAATTGATGACATAAAAGTTACCATTCTGAGTCTAATCCCTCTCTCACCTGATGGTTTTAAACTTTTTAATGCCACTTTGA
The DNA here is from genome assembly GCA_006408695.1 of Aepyceros melampus. NCBI lineage: Eukaryota > Metazoa > Chordata > Mammalia > Artiodactyla > Bovidae > Aepyceros > Aepyceros melampus. Next base: position 24,961 of record SJXQ01008751.1, read on the forward strand.
AATCTGTCTTCAAATACATTATCTCCTTTGAATCATAATACACTGCTAAGAACTGAAGTAAACACTAGATATTACTGTCAATTTACAGCATAGGATATAGAGCTGTGGTGCCAAATCTGGTGGCCATTAGCCCCATGGGGCTATTTAGCACTGGAAAAATGTGGCTGGTCCAAGATGCACACTTTATAAAGTGCAAAATCCACACCAGATTTCACAGACTTAGTATAATACAAAAGGAATATATAAGGATCTCATTAATAATTTTTATATTCGTTACACACATAAAATATATTGGATATGCTGGGTAAAAATACATTATTAAAATTCATTTCACCTGCTTTTTACTTTTCATAATGTGGTTACTACGACATTGAAATTTATATTTGTGGCTCACATTCTATTTCTATTGGACAGCACTGAATTAATTCCTTTGGCAGCTTAATCCAATTTTGGATTGGATCTATTGAAACAATATTTGGATTCTGAGCAAAGAGTCTGGCATATAACAGGTGCTCAATAAAAATTTGTTAAATTAAGTCTGTCACCCAAAGCATTAGGTAGCCTTTTCAACTTCATGTTCTATATAAATTCAATGTGCTTGTCTAAGTCTTCTCATCCAAGTCCCAGTAGAGGTTGCAATTCATTATTTAAAAAAAATTTTTTTTATTAGAGTATAGTTGATTTACAACAGATTTACAATGTTGTATTAGTTTCAGGTGTATGCAATTTATTATTGACCACCCTTTAAACAGAATTAGAAACCTTCATGCTCCCTCTACTCTTTACTTTTTATAGTGTTATCTTATTGTGTTGCATTACATTGAAACATCTTGAGGGCAGGGTCCTTGCTTTTTTAAAATATGTATCATTAGTTCCCAGCTCCTGATCTGCCATTAAGGAGTATTAGACAAATATATGACACCAACCAATAGTACTGTCACTTGGCTCAAATTTCCAACATAGTCAAAAGAATATCATGAAATTCTGAAAAATGCTTTGTTGAAATTCAAATGTACTATTATCAGCAGTGTTTTCCTAATAGTCTTAGAGTGAGGATTGCCTCTCTGACAGAAATGTGAAATGTTTCAATTCAGTTTTTCCTAGTTTTTTTCTCAAGATAAGAAACTGAGTGCTACAGAACTTGAACGTTCTAAAATGAGAGACTAGGAACAATGTTCAACAGTGCTTAATAAAAAATAATTTCAGAAGAAGCAATCTGAATCTCCCCTGGCAAATTATTGGAACTCATTTCTCTAGAACTGTTTGAACTATGGCTTCAACCTCTCTGAATAGCAGCACAGGAGGAAAAGAACAGGGATTTAAAAATCTGGTATAGAGGTTTTTCTTTAGTTATTATTATTAGTCAGATAAATCCTTGCATTCCTTTAAAGTAGAATGGAAACTCCATGAGGATAGAGACAGTTGTTTAACTGTATCCCCAATACCTGCACAGAAGATAATTTGTGTTCACTGCTTGATAAATTAATAGAAGTCTAATTTTTTCCTTAGGTTATTTGGGGTTAAGACCCACATTGCCAGCCTCACAGTCTAAGGGTCCACAGGGATAATGCCTATGACCACAAACAGTAACAGAGCGATACAAGCGCTTTTGCTCTTTTTTTCCTTCTCATTCTGTCACTTTCCACCTCTGGCTCCCTCTTCTCTCCGCTACCCAGCACTTCTTTGCCTTCTTTTTCCTCTCCTCTTGACTTTGCTCCTCAGAATTTCTTAGGTGAACATAAAGCAAAGCATATTTTTTCAGTACTTTTGAATACAATTAGCTATTAATTTCAAAAGCATTGAAACAAAATTCAATTTCATCTGTAGGGGGCTGCTTTTTTCTTTTGCAGGTTAGTAGTATGCATTAGAAAAATGGTTTCCCTTCGGTGTTTTTCAAGAGTGTGTTGTATTATTTCTCCTAACTGTGTGACTTTTTATGATCCTAACCTGATGAGATCTTAACCTGGTACAGCTGAGATCAGGCTGAAGGTCATATTCAGCCTAAAAGCTAGAAATTCCTACCCCAACCCTAAGAGGCAATGTGGGATAATGTAAGAACTCCTGTGTTCTACTCAGACACCAACCAATGGAAGTTTTTAATTCATACTTTCTCTTTAGGATAAATATACATGCAGTCTAGTTGTGTATAACCTAATACATTTATGCAACTGTAAAATGTCAAATTGCATTTATGATGTTAAAATACTGTAAGATACTGAACTGCCTCCTCAGTAAAAGAGGAAATAATATTTACAACGTTTATAATATCACTTTGGTGATAAAGTTATTTAAAATCTTTGAAAATTGGTCACTGCCAAATTACCTCACTGATTAACCTCAATCTAGGAAACAGTGTTACATAGATAACACTCTGATAAACAAAGGATTAACCAGAGATTCCTGAGGGTTGACCTCTCATTGTTCAAATTCTCTCTGACATGTAGAACTAGCTTTCCTGTGAGAAAATGTATGTGTGCCACACCATTAAAAACAGGGCTGTGCCTGAGTGTGCCTGACCAAACTGATGACAGTAATATGTATTAAATGTTTCAGCTACTATGTAGGAACTGTACATGCTAACTTATGACATTCATACAAAACCCTGTTAAGTACAGTTGACCCTTGAAAACCATGATTTTGAACTGTGTCCACTTACATACAGATTTTTTTCAAAACATACCTACTAGAGGACTATATGATTTGCTGTTGACTGAATCGATGGATGAGGAATCAGGGAACCATAGTTACACCTGGATGTTGACTGCATCCATTGTCCCTTACCTCCACAATGTTCAAGAGTCAAGTGTATAATTGTTTTTTTTAAAAAAAAAAAAAAAAAACTTCCGGGGCCGCCTGGCCCTGCCGGGCTGCTTCCCGCCGGGTCCATCCGTGCACCGAGGTTCCCGTGGAGCCGGGCGAAGGGGTCTCCGAGCCAGAGCCACCTCAGGTGCTGCAGACAGAAACGGTACACCCGGCGCGGCCTCCCGAGCGTGCGACGCCGCCCGAATTGTTCTCATTTTTATAGAAGAGAGGGAAGTACCTGCTCAAGGTCACCTAGCTATTAAGCGGTAAAGCCAGGCAGGAACAAAAACCCAGGCATTTTGGCTCCAGAGTTCACGGTCTTAATGACTATGCTGAACTGCCTGTTCAATTTAGTATATCTCATACTCTGTATACTCTAGATATATAAAAAGCATGAGAACAACTAGGAAAGCTGATATCATCACAGCTATAAAATCTCCTGGAAGATCATTTTTAAGCTCTCAATACTACTAGCTTTTTTCCTTTTTTTCTATGTCAAAGTGGAATACAGAAAAGCTGGATTTAGTAATTAACCAGATCTCATTTAATTGGTATTCTCCCTGCACATAACAAGGTATAGTTAATCATAACCTTCAATTACTAGAATATTCCATTTCTAATTATGAAGCATAAGAGGAGCCTTATATATGTATATAGCCTTGTCCCTGAATAATAGGGTTTAGGGCAATACTCCACACAGTTGAAAATCCTGGTGTAACTTGCAGTAAGCCTCCCTGGTGGCTCAGATAGTAAAGAATCTGCCAACAGTGTGAGAGATCCAATTCGATTCCTGGGTCAGGAAGATCCTCTGGAGAAGGGAATGGCAATCCACTCCAGTATCCTTGCCTGGAGAATTCCATGGACAGAGGAAGAGCTTGGCAGGCTATAGTCCATGGGGTTGCAAAGAGTCTGACACCACTGAGAGACTAATACTTTCATTTTTCTCCCTGTGGGCAATTCCTCGGCATCTGCAGATTCAACTAACTGCAGATTCTATAGTATCCTAGTATTTACTACTGAAAAAACAAAATCCATGTATAAGTGAACTATGCAGTTCAAATCTGTGTTGTTTAAAGGTCAACTGTATTCTTCCTTTTCAATACTTATATTACCAGGCATATATTACCAGGAATGTCTTTCTCAGTAGTTCTTCATCTCACTTTTTTTTAACATTTAAGCTCAGTATGCTTTCAAAGTTTAGTGAAAATTACCAAAGTTTGTATAAGTTTTCTTTTCAGTGAAACATCTTCACTGTCACTCAGTGCAGTTTTGTACACTAACCTGAAATGTACAGGTGCCAACGAACACAAAATTATTGCCACCATATGCAATTAGGTTTCCTGAATCCCCACTCTCAAAGGGATTGAATTCTACCACGTGCACATAATCTTCACAATCCACAGTGTAGGCAGCATTTCTTGTGGCATCTTGCTTCATCTTGTATGGCAAAACTTGTGCAGCTGCAAAAACAGCCTTCTCTTGGACAAGGTCACAGAACTGTGGATTACAGCAGAGAAACAGAAACCATCAAAGTGTTAGGATGTGATGACAGGCAGCTCAAAAAAAAATTATTCAACTACTCTGTGAATGGTACTTGCAGAGAGTCACTACAAAATTCTGTCTAGATTATTTAAAGGACAGGGAGTACTTAAAGATGGAATTACACTACTAGGAAATATACTCATACAAAATTAATGATCATTAACATTATGAGCTCTACCTGCAAACGCCATTAAGTATTTTACTAACAAGACCATGCCTAACACTTGCACAAACCTAAGAGGGAGGTACTATGGTCCCCTTTTTACAGATGAAGAATCAGATGGTTAATTCGCTTGCCAATCTCATAAGAGGAGCCAGAATGTGAGATTTTCTATGTGTTGGACACCAGTACAAGAAAGAGAAACACAAAAGCCTGTTTTGAAAGAGCTCACAATCCAGGGTTATTTATGATTCAGTGTGAACAGTACTATAATATAAGCAGATACAAAATACACAATCTGGAGGAAGGAATGCCAAATGGGATACAAAATAGTATTCATAAAACCAGGCACAAAACTTCAGCTAACATTTCATGGCCTGGTGTGCATTCTGAAAGTAGCATTCCCAGATGAGACTTATAGATTCTGAAGAGGTCACTTTTTTTGTTTGTTTTTGTTTTTAATAGGACAGTGGGAGTTGTCCTGAAAACAGCTGGGCTTGATAGCAAACACATCAAATATCTTATGAGTATCTATTAAGAAATCATATGAGTTCCACCTCGGGAAGTCTATAACCTAGTAACCTTAAGAGAGGGCATCTGGGGCTGAACAGTTGTAAAAAGTGACCAACAGGTAAGGCAGCAGTGCGGGAAGTGCAAAAGATTCCAGATAGGAAACTCGGTTTCTAACTGTTCATTAAAGAAGTGTCCAGTCTAATTACAGTCTCAGGGTCTCACTGTACAAAGAGGGCTGGACTTGCCCCTCTAAAACTGCGAAAACAGGGGAGGGAGGAGGGAACAAGAGAAGTCCCCGCATAGCCCTGACACCTCTTCCAGAGACACGCAAATACCGCGAGACCCCGTCACTACCTCCCGGAGCCCGAGGTCGAAAGGAAGAGGGGTGGTGAACGGCCCGAGGAGAGGAGGAACTCCCAGGGATAGATTGGAGGCTTGTGGCGACCGGCAGCCGAGCCATGCCCCTTGGGCTGACGCACGATACGCACCGGAGAGCGCCTGGAAGCGGCTAGAGCTGACTGCTGTTCACCTTGGGCTGCTGCGGCGCGCGCCGGCTCTGCTTCCGGGTCAGAGGGCGGGAGCTGCGATTGGCTGTCGGGCCCTCCCGCGAGATTTAAAATGTAAACCTGCGATCTCTCGAACAGTCACCCCTGTGCAGCCAGCTCGAGTTTTCTTCAAGGGAGTCTGCACCTCCTAGGTTCTCCCCGAGCCAGGTGAGTGTCACCTTTTTCTCGCCCGTCTGCAGGCTTTAAGCTGCGACTTGTGAGGGTTTTTCGGTAACAGCAGAGCGCCATGTGGTTGCCTAGAGTAATATTTGTGGAGTGTTTTCGCTCCGGGGCCTAGTTTTGTTCTGGGGGTATTGAACAGAGTTCATATGTTCCATTGATGGAGCTGGAAGGTGCTGAGGGATCATCTGCTGACTGGAAGAATAAGGTCCACAGAGCCCTATTTAGATTAGTTAGTTAAGCAGGAAACCAGGCTTAGGTAGACTCCACTTTCGCCCTCTCCCTTTTACTTCTGCCCAAGGAACTGTTAGGACCTGCATACCATGAGCAGCAACGGTGCCCTTTTTTATTGAGCACCTCCTAAGTGTCCAGCACTAGGTCGATTATTTACTGTCTCACTAACGTGTCCTAATTTTATGAACTAGGAGATAATCATTTCCGTTTTACAGATGAAGAAATTTATGCTCATCAGAAGTTTTAAATACTGAAGGACATACAGCCAGTAAATGGGGACCCTAGTATGTCTCTTTTATCCATCTCACACTGGCTCCCCAGTGACATTTTCCTGCCTTACAATTTTTGCTGCAGTGCAGCTTGGAATCCAAATGCTAAAAACAAGTGTTTAATATTGCTGCAATCTTCTACTACTCTTTGTATGTTGCAGCCTGACATTCAGAATACTTGCATAATCATTGTCTCCTTGATTTCTGGAAGTATTCTACCTCCTCCTAGGCAGTCAGGGCTTATTCCTTGGGCTCACGCAGCCAGCTAGCTACTCAAAGAGTCAAGGCTAGAGGCTTGGCGAACTGGTGGTATGCCTGTTTTGGTGCAGCCAGTTTGTGAGCTAAGAATGGATTTTACATGTTTGGTTGGTTGAAAAAAAAAAGCCCAGCAGAAAATATATGTGAAAATTTTATGATCTTTAAATTTCTGTAAAATTTTGCTAAAGCCGAGCTGGGCTCATTGTTTATGTATTGTCTGTGGCTAGTTTCACCCTGCAAGGTGAAGTTTGAATAGTTGTAAGAGACCCTCTGTCCTGCATGCCTCACTGTTTACTGTTGGAACCTTTCTGAAAGTGTTCTAACTCCTGAGTGAGATGGACTTTTATATGTGCCAGGTGTTGTTCTAAAAACTTATCTTGTACTTACGTCATTTACTTTTCACAAAACCCTCTGAGATAGTACTATTATTATTTTTGTTTTCAGTACAAGGAAACTGAGGCAGAGAGAGGTGACATAACTTGGAGTTCTCACAGCTTGTAAGTGGTGGAGCCAGAATTCAGAACAGTCTTAATTCCAGATTAGCTTTCATTCTTAGCAATCTGAACTCATAGTATGTTTAAATAGTACCAGTAAATAATTTACTACTAAATATTGATTCTAAACAAACTGATCATGTTGAAGGTGAAGTCGCTCAGTCGTGTCCAACTCTTTGCGACCCCATGGACTGAAGCCCACCAGGCTCCTCAGTCCATGGGATTTTCCAGGCAAGAGTATTGGAGTGGGTTGCCATTTCCTTCTCCAGAGGATCTTCCCAACCCAGGGATTGAACCCAGGTCTCCCGCACTGCGGGCAGACGCTTTAACCTCTGAGCCACCAGGGAAGCCCCCCCAAAAAAAAAAATTTCTTTATATTTTTTTTTAATAAGAGATGAAGGTGATATTTTGAAGACAGTTTTACTGTTTACTTGGATTTGTATTTTTGTAGATACTTGATAGTCTTCTACCTGTATCTTTAAATTGCATCCCTGATTATGTCTGCAAATTATTGTTTTGTAAATGGAACATACCCATTTTTTAAAAAAAATCATTTAAACCCAAGATACCTAGTAAACATCCGGATTCTGTTTATGTCATACAAAAAAAGAAAAAGATAACAGAGGAGTAAATTGATTAAATGTGAATAGTAAAATATCCCAAATTAAATAATGTCATGTGACTATGTTGGAGACTAGGGTACTTAAAAGAAAGTAGGGGAAAAAAGTTGTAGTGATATAAAAGCGCACCACTTTTGGAGTTAGGTATCTTGAATTTAGGTTTTCTTGGCCATTTGCTGGCTCAGCAGCATGGGGTATCACTTTCTTCAGGTGTAAAATGAGGATAATAACAGACCTTCCTCAGGACTCTTGTGAAGATTAAATGAGGTAATAAATATTAAGCTTTTGAAAAGTACCTGGCACCAAGAAACCTTCTAAGTATTAGCTATTATTGTTTTGATTGTCTATTATTGTGTAACAAACCACTCTGAAGTTTAAGTGGCGTTAAACAACAGCCATTTAAAATGTTTATGATTCTGAGGATCAACGATTTGGGCTGTACTCAGCTATGTGGTTCTGCTGGTCTTGTCTAGGATCACTTAGGGTGCTGTATGTCATCTAACAGGTTGATTGGGTCTAGGTAATCTGTGATAGCCTCACTCACATGTCTGTTCATGGTGTTGGTTATCCGCTGGAGTGCCTATCAGCTGGTTTTCCTCCACACAGCCTTTCCAGCAGGCTAATTTGCAGTTCTTCATATGGCATTCTGAGAATAGCGAGAGAGTAAGAGCTAAAACTGTAGGCTTGTGTCAGGAGGCCCCCAAGATTACCCCAGGTTGGATAATTTGCTAAGAGGACTCAAAGGAGTCAGCATATAGTTGTACTCATGCAATAATGTATTATAGCAAAAAGATGCCAAGCAAAATCAGCAAAGGGAGAAGGTACATGAGGGTGAACTCCAGGAGAAATCAGGCACAAACTTCCAAAAGTCTTCTCTTAGGGGAGTCACACAGGATATAGTTACTTCTCCCAGCAACAAGTTATGACAGCACATGAAATGTTGTCTGTCAGGGTAGCACTTTAGAGATTCAGTGCCCAGGCTTTTATTGGGGTTTGAACATGTAGATATCTTCTATGTTCCCAAATTCTAGACTAAAAAGAAAAGCCTATCAGCATAAGCTATATTGTTTGTACAAACAGTTTAAGTTCAATGAACCATTCTTACTGAAAATCTTCCTGAAATCTTTAAGTTTCCAGATGCCAACCAAGGGCCAACCCTGTAAACATGCTTTTTAAAAGATAGTAGTCGAGTCTGCCCGGAGCAGGCAATGGCACCCCACTCCAGTACTCTTGCCTGGAAAATCCCATGGACAGAGGAGCCTGGAAGACTGTAGTCCATGGGGTTGCAGAGGGTAGGACATGAGTGAATGACTTCACTTTCACTTTTCCCTTTCATGCATTGGAGAAGGAAATGGCAACCCACTCCAGTGTTCTTGCCTGGAGAATCCCAGGGACAGGGGAGCCTGGTGGGCTACTGTCTGTGGGGTCGCACAGAGTCGGACACAACTGAAGCGACTTAGTAGCAACAGCAGCAGCAGCAGCAGCAGTAGTCAAGTCTGCCATATTGACTCTTTCTGTATGGGCCTTTGGGAACTAGGTCTAGGCTTGGAACTCCTGTGATGTCATTCTTGTCACATTCTATTGATCCAATCAAGTTAAAAGGTTAACCCAGATTCAAAGGGGTGGTAAATAGACCACCTCTTTTGGGATAATACAGAGATGAGAGGAAATTGACTTTCTTTGTTTTGTCTTCTGCCATAGATATTACCATCTATTTCAAAATAAATATTTTTAAAAATACAGCTCGCTATGTTTGTGTCTATAATCATGTTTGCAGAATTTGCCTTTATCTGTTTTGTATTAATTTTCAGATCGATGGTTGGATTTCATTATTTTACAAGATTTACAAGAAAACTAAAGGAGAGGAAAATAATGATTGGGTGGAAATTGTATTACTCTGTTTTTCTAAATTTAATTAAAAGCAGTCATAGTGAATATGAAATGACCTCTTGTTCACTATTTTTCTCTTACTCTGCTTACTTACACATGTTAAATATTAATTTCCATTAAAATATGGTTTTTTAACATTGCATTCTGTCCTACATTAAGAAGATGCCTGGGCTTAATCAGAAGTCTATCTTGGATATGATTAAAGAGTTCAGAAGGAACTGGCACACTCTTTGTAACTCTGAGAGAACTACTGTGTGTGGTGCAGACTCCATGCTCTTGGCATTGCAGCTTTCTATGGCAGAGAACAACAAACAGGTTAGTAGACTGTATTTAGGTTAACTTTTTTTATTAAAAGTGAATTTTGGTTGGTGCCCATTTGAATAAGCTTAACTGCATTAATTTCTGGGCAATATGTGCCCTTCTATGATAATGTCATTATACTATATTCACAAATGCCTTTGCATGTCTGTGTCAAAATATTGCAATTGGATTTGAAATGATTTGTTAATTTGTCAAAAGTGAAGTTTTTATATGTATAATTTAATGTGTTACGTGCACATTTGATGTTTAATTTATAATTTTAAGGTAAACATATAACTATTATGATTATTATGGTTAAAAATTATTTTTATAAGACTTCTGCAAAAAGTTCTAGAAGGCACACATAAATAATGTTTATTTAAATGTAATCAAGTATTTTATGACTAATTTCAGACTCTGTGGTATAGATTAATTATTCCTAAGCCAGGCTGTGAAGCAGAATCACTTGGGAGGGCTTTTAAAAAGTACTGGCTCCTGTGCCCTAATCTTTGACACTGATTTTCCTGATCTTCACTGAGACCCTGGAAATTGTCTTATTGTTAAAGCAAACTTTTAATCTTTATAACCTGAAGTGATTTTTGCACAGTTGGCTTGGGATAAGAGTGTTTGGAATAATTTCTACCTAAGAGTTGAGAGATGTTCAGATGAAAGAAGGATGAATCTAGGCTGGAGTGGTAAGGAAAGTCTTCTTGGACTTTACATAATATACTTAAAAGAGGGAAGTCTTCGGATGGGAAGAATTTGAAGAAGTGGTGAAGGAAGGAGATAATCAGTTCAGAGGAAGCATCCAGGGGGATTAAAATCATGATGGTTTGAAATGATCAGGAGACTTAGCATTATCTTGATGGGAGAAGAAAATTTTTGAAGGGTAAAATGTTTTCAATGGCTCTGTTGGGCTAGATAGTGAAATGACATTCTGATGAATTATTTTAATTCTATGTCAGTAGTTCCCAGACTTTTAAATTTCATATACTAGTAAAATTTCCTTCTCAAATTAGACATCGACAGATTTGAATATTTCTCATGTTAGCACATAAAGCCATTGAGAAAAAATAGTGACTAGAACCATCATTTTGAAAAAAGAAAGAATAATTTAACACCTAAAAATTAGGAATTTTAAATGGTGCTTAAGTACACCTTTAAAAGGATACCTTTTGAGGTGTCTTTTTCTTAAACTATCTATTCGTATCCTATGCTTATTTTGTTGTTCAGTCGCTAAGTCGTGTCCATCTCTTTGGGACCCCACGCCAGGCTTCCTTGCTTACTTTACTGTTGACTTATTTTTGCCTCTTTCTTACTCTTTGAAAGAGTTCTACATGTATTTTAGATGCTCTCTTGTACACTTTGTCAGTATCTTTCAGTGTGCTCCATTTACCCATGTTCACTGGATATACTTCCCTTATATCCCTTAAATCCAGTTCAGTTGCTCAGTCATGTCTGACTCTTTGGGACCCCATAGACTGCAGCACGCCAGGCCTCCCTGTCCATCACCAAATCCTGGAGTTTACTCAAACCGATGTCTGTTGAGTCGGTGATACCATCCAACCATCTCCTCTGTCGTCCCTTTTTCCTCCTGCCGTCAATCTTTCCCAACATCAGGGTCTTTTGAAATGAGTTAATTCTTTGCATCAGGTAGCCAAAGTATTGGAGTTTCAGCTTCAACATCAGTCCGTCCAATGAATATTCAGGACTGATTTTCTTTAGGATAGACTGGTTGGATCTCCTTGCAGTCCAAGGGACTCTCAAGAGTCTTCTCCAAAAGCACAGTTCAAAAGTATCAATTCTTCAGTGCTCAGCTTTCTTTACAGTCCAACTCTCAAATCCGTACATGACTACTGGAAAACCATAGCCTTGACTAGACGGACCTTTGTTGGCAAAGTAATGTCTCTGCTTTTGAATATGCTCTCTAGGTTGGTCGTAACTTTTCTTCCAGGGAGAAAGTGTCTTTTTATTTCATGGATGCAATCACCATCTGCGATGATTTTGTAATCCAAAAATATAAAGTCTGTCACTGTTTCCACTGTTTCCCCTTCTCTTTGCCATGAATTGATGGGCCCAGATACTATGATCTTAGTTTTCTGAATGTTGAGTTTTAAGCCAACTTTTTCACTCTCCTCTTTCACTTTCATCAGGAGGCTCTTTAGTTCTTCACTTTCTGCCATAAGGGTGGTGCCATCTCTCTGTATATCTGAGGTTATTGATGTTTCTCCCGGCAATCTTGATTCCAGCTTGTGTTTCATCCAACCCAGCATTTCTCATGATGTACTCTTGTCAGACCTCTCTACTGAGTCACTCTGGTATGGTCAGGTACTTGCTGAACATTTCTGTCCACATCAGTTTTTAAAAGTAGATTACTTTGTTTGCTCCCTGAACTTCCCAACCTAACCTTCCATTGTTTACTCAGTCACTGAAGCTGGACACCCAAGGAACATCATAGGGTCTCTTTCCTTTGTTCCCCTTTGCAGTTCGTTTCCAAATCTTACCAAATTTACTGCTTGAGTATTTAAAAAAGAATATGTCCTTCTTTAGTAATCTGGAGAAATGGTGCTAAGGTAAATAATAGAGTATGAGGGTATTGCAATATTGTAATGGAATGGGCTAGGTAAAGGTTAAACCTTGGTCACCATGCACTAGAAAATAAGAGAGAGAAAATGAAATTATTAAGAATCATTACTGTATAGTGATTGAGGAGGGGTGTTCTGGAATCAAACAGATTGTATTCAAATTACCTCTTTTGTTGGTTTATGAATTAAAAAATATATCCACAAGTTAAATGACATAATACCCTGAAGAAAATTTAGCTCTCATTGTAAAAATTTTGACATAATAAAATATTCAATCCAAGTCATTTTTTCTTTAGGTTTGCCTGTGTAGAGTTCACTCAAGATCTCTTTCTCTTTGTTAATTTTCTACTTGTTAATTCTCTTAATTTACTGAAAATTCAGGCTCTGGGTGGGAAAGAAGAGGAAAGATGAAATACAACTGAACTTTTCGCAGTTTGTATGTATATATGCACGTTTGCAGTGGAGATGGCGGGTTGTGGATCAGTTTTGCTTTACCTCTTCATGTGCAGAGTCAGCTCAAGCATTCTATCTGTGCTTAGACTTTGTCACTTGGCAGTGTGCAGCATACACCTGCCTGCAGGTGTGTTCACAAGTAGCAGATAGTAAGGTGGACTTGGTTGTACATATCCTTCATCTATATTTTCCATCCTGTGCTTTGAGCTTTAGGTTTTTAATTCTCTGAAATTTAAGAATAGAAGTCCCTAAAGTATAGTCTTTACAGCTGAATTTGACTGCAGTAAAACCTTTGAATACCTGGTTGTTAGTCTGTTTATTGGTGTATTTGTGTTCTTAATGGCTTTGGTGGGGACAAAGAAAATAACCTTTGAGTTTCAGGGTTTTGGCATATTTTCTGAGGAGGAGAAGTATTTTAGCTTAAATAATGTGATACATCTCTAGCAGTTTTATACCACTAAAGATTTAACCTATAATAGATTGACTGAGAATTTCGGACATCATTATATGGCAGATATATATATAACCTCATTGTTGTTGTTTAGTCCCTCAGTTGTGTCTGACTCTTTGCAACCAATGGACGGTAGCCTGCCAGGCTTCTCTGTCCATGGGATTCTCCAGACAAGAATACTGGAGTGGATTGCCTTTCCTTCTCCATAACTTCATTCAGTTCAGTTCAGTTACTCAGTTGTGTCCGACTCTTTGTTACGCCATGAACCGTAGCACGCCAGGCCTCCCTGTCTGTTAACAACTCTCAGAGTTTACCCAAACTCATGTCCATTGAGTCGGTGATGCCATCTAACCATCTCATCCTCTGTTGTCCCCTTTTCCTCCTGCCCTCAATCTTTCCCAGCATCAGGGTCTTTTCAAATGAGTCAGCTTTTTGCATCAGGTGGCCAAAGTATTGGAGTTTCAGTTTCAACATCAGTCCTTCCAGTGAATATCTAGGACTGATCTCCTTCAGAATGGACTGGTTTGATCTCCTTGCAGTCCAAGGGACTCTCAAGAGTCTTCTCCAACACCACAGTTCAAAAGCATCAATTCTTTGGCGCTCAGCTTTCTTAATAGTCCAACTCTCACATCCATACATGACCACTGGAAAACCATAGCCTTGACTAGACAGACCTTTGTTGGCAAAGTAATGTCTCTGCTTTTGAATATTCTGTCTAGGTTGGTCATAGCTTTCCTTCCAAGGAGTAAACATCGTTTAATTTCATGGCTGCAATCACCATCTGCAGTGATTTTGGAGCCCAGAAAAATAAAGTCAGCCACTGTTTCCCCATCTATTTGCCATGAAGTGTTGAGACCAGATGCCATGATCTTAGTTTTCTGAATGTTGAGCTTTAAGCCAACTTTTTCACTCTCCACTTTCACTTTCATCAAGAGACTTTTTAGTTCCTCTTCACTTTCTGCCGTAAGGATGGTGTCATCTGCATATCTGAGGTTATTGATATTTCTCTGGCAATCTTGATCCCAGCTTGTGCTTCTTCCAGCCCAGCATTTCTTATGATGTACTCTGCATAGAAGTTAAATAAGCAGGGTGACAATATACAGCCTTGACGTACTCCTTTTCCTATTTGGAACCAGTCTGTTGTTCCATGTCCAGTTCTAACTGTTGCTTCCTGACCTGCATACAGACTTCTCAGGAGGCAGCCCAGGTGGTCTAGTATTTCCATCTCTCAGAATTTTCCACAGTTTGTTGTGATCCACACAAAGGATTTGGCATAATCAATAAAGCAGAAGTAGATATTTTCTGGAACTCTCTTGCTTTTTCAATGATCCAATGCATGTTGGCAATTTGATCTCTGGTTCCTCTGCCTTTTNGACGTACTCCTTTTCCTATTTGGAACCAGTCTGTTGTTCCATGTCCAGTTCTAACTGTTGCTTCCTGACCTGCATACAGATTTCTCAAGAGGCAGGTCAGGTGGTCTGGTATTCCCATCTCTTTCAGAATTTTCCACAGTGTATTGTGATCCACACAGTCAAAGGCTTTGGCATAGTCAATAAAGCAGAAATAGATGTTTTTCTGGAACTCTCTTGCTTTTTCCATGATCCAGCGGATGTTGGCAATTTGATCTCTGGTTCCTCTGCCTTTTCTGATTAGGCCAGGCTCCAGATAACCTCTTCATCTTAATGAAAACTAATTTAGTATCTTTATTATATCTGAAAAATCCCTTCACATCAGGACTCAGATTGGTGCTCACTGGAGACTAGGAGGAGGTGTGTGTACACTGGGGTCTGAGAAGCTCAGCTGTTGCTGTTCAATCACTAGGTCATGTCTGACTCTTTGAGACCCCATGGACTGCAGCATGCCAGGCTCCCCTGTCTTTCATCATCTCCCAGAGCTTGCTCAAACTCAAGTCCCTTGAGTTGGTGGTACTGTCCAACCATCTCATCCTGAGTCATCCCCTTTTCCTTCTGCCTTCAGTCTTTCCCAGCATCATGGTCTTTTCCAATGGGCCTCCTTAAAATTCTGCTCATCACACCATGATTCCCTCCTCTCCAATAATAACACCAGATAAGGCCTCAAAGTTTTACAGTTCAGTGACCTCCAGTTGGCAAGTAAGATGCCCTTGGCCTTCAAAAATGATGTTCTTAGTTCACCTCTTTAACTTGGCTTCCAAAGAGGATGGATGTTTCTTCTCAAACAAAGAGTAGGGTTCCCACAACTCCCTCATCTTCCGTGTCCCCTGGATTCATTCTCACAGCTTGAGGAGTGTTGTGGTATGATGTTTGGGCAAATATCGAAGCAGAGGCGAATTCTGCCACCTCTCAGGGATTCCCTGGGCATGATGCTTGATCCTCTGTTGGAGGTTTCATGTAGCATGGGAGTGACTGGAGCTTCCTATCCTAAATTTTTTGTGACATTGTTATTAAATAGAATAAGACTACCTTAGATATAGGATTCAGGGAAGGAAGAAAAGGGTCATTCACACTGAACAAAGGCTTTAGAATAATAGTCTGTTTCCTTTGCTTAAAAAGTGACAGACACTATCAGACAACACAAGGCTATACTTGCTTGTTTCATTATGGAAGGGTGGACGTGGCAGCCTGGGCCAGTCATTTCTCCTCGCTTTATGCTTCTCTTTATGAACAACTTTCCACCTGTCAGAGAGGTGCCAACTGGAAGAAGAACACAGAGTTCCCACTGTATTAACAATGCTTCGTTCCTTTACTTGAGTGTATAATATTCACTGTTATTTTTATACATTTGCATATGTCTAGAAAATTTTATCCTGGCAAAATGCCCCCATGGAGCCCTATAACTTCATATTAACCTGTTTAGATCTGTTTAGATCCGTGTCTACTGAACTTAAGAACCAAAGAGCACAGGAGGATCTCCTTGGTATCCCAACCACATACGTGGTTTCTGGAATAGCACTGGATGTAAAGATCTATTTGTAGACTAAGTGGACATCATTTTGGTGGTTTGTCAAGTTGGCTTACCTTTTTCCTTCCCATCCTCCAAATTCTACCCAGGCCTTAAACTGAGCTCAGGATGTCCCTTCCCTAAGTCTTGAGATTTTCACCAATGAGTACAGTCCCTGTTGGCATCTCTCAGAATGTGTATATTCTGTACCAGTCTGTGTTTTAAAATATAGACAGAAAGAGAGACAGACAGACAGACGGACAAGAGGAAGTGGACATTTTCTGAGTACAAATAAGCAGACACAATTTTGTCTCATCTCATCCCACCAACACTTCTGTGAGGTACCCATCAATGGCACCCCAGTACTCTAGTACTCTTGCCTGGAAAATCCCATGGATGGAGGAGCCTGGTGGGCTGCAGTCCATGGGGTCTCTGAGGGTTGGACATGACTGAGCGAATTCACTTTCCCTTTTCACTTTCACGCATTGGAGAAGGAAATGCAACCTACTCCAGTGTTCTTGCCTGGAGAATCCCAGGGACGGGGGAGCCTGGTGGGCTGTCGTCTCTGGGGTTGCACAGAGTCGGACACGACTGAAGCGACTCAGCGGCAGCAGCATCATTCCCACATTAGAGTCCACAGATGCCAAGATAGTTTAATAAGTGCCCACTACTGACCACATATTGTGGGAAGCTTTGGGATGTAACAATGCAAATAAAATAGAGTAAATTTTCCTTGTCTTTAAGGAGCTTTTAATCAAATAGGAAACAGGCTCAGAGAGGCCCACAGTCTCCCTGCACAGTCAGGATCTGACCTTAGTAACACAGCTCTTATGGTCTTTACTGTATACTCAGCACTGTGCTGGTTCCCTGCTTTACTTCATTTACTCACATGACCCAACAGTGTAAGATTTACACATTATAAGTGAAAACACTTACCCTACAAGAAACATACAGAGCTAGTAAGAGAAATTGAACCAGGTTGAAGAGTACCTTCTCAAAATTCAGGTCCTCCTGGAGCCTCAGAATGCGACCTTATTTGGACCTGGGATCCTTGTAGATGTGATTAAATGCAGTCCTAGTGGATTAGGAGGGCACTAAATCAAGGGTCTAGGACCTTTAGAAGAAGGCCAGGTAAAGACACAGAGGGACACAGAGGGACACACAGGAACAAGGCCACATGGTGAGAGAGGCGATTATCCGGCTGATACTGCTGCAAGCTAAGAGGCCAAGGATTGCCAGCCAATGTCTCAAAACTATGGTTTTTCAGTCATGTACAGATATAAGAGTTGGATCATAAAGAAGGCTGCCAGTCAAAGAATTGATGCTTTCAAACTGTGATGCTGGAGAAGATTCTTGAGAGTTCCTTGAATTGCAGGGAGATCAAACCAGTCAATCCTAAAGAAAATCAACCCTGAATATTCATTGAAAGGACTCATGCTGAAGCTCCAATACTTTGGCCACCTGATGAGATAAGCTGACTCATTGAAAAAGACCCTGATGCTGGCAAAGATTGAGGGCAGGGGAGAAGGGGGTGACAGAGGATGAGATGGTTAGATAGTATCACCAATTCAAGGGACATGAATTTGAGGAAACTCAGGGAGATAATGGAGGACAGAGGAGCCTGGCATGCTGCAGTTCATGGGGTTGCAAAGAATGCAACATGACTTAGCAACTGAACAAAAACAACAATCAGAAGCTCGGAGAGAGGCCTAGAACCAACAATCCTTCAGAGCCTTCAGAAGCAACCAACTCTGCTGACACCTTGATTTCGGACTTCTGGCATCTTGAACAGCGAGGCAACAAGTATCTGTTGTTTTAAGCCCCCCAGGTTGTGGAGATCTAACCCCGAGATTGAGGTCAAAATCAGGCCCCTGTTTGAAGCCAGTGTCCAGGCTATTGTGGCTGCCCTATCTTCCTTTACCCAAAGTCCACAGAGAATGAGTTGAGCTGTGCAGAATGTCAGGTGTCCTCCTAAGAACTCAGCAAAATTTCATTAGCAAATAAAAGAAGATACAAGATATAACCCCTGCCCCATTATCAAGTCAACTCTTTTAAAAAAACTGTATTTCCAAAATTCCTGCTGCTCTTCATTTACCCCCTGCTCTCTTCAAAATAACGTCCCTGTGATCATGCCAGAACTGCGTGGGAAAGCCCATGAGCAATATTAACCAGCTCATTCTCAACTGGAACAAATCATGCTGGCAAATATAGGGCACCTTATGGATTGGGACAGATTTGGGCATCTTGGACTTGCTAGAATTATATTATACAGAAACTTGGTGGTGGACTTTGATGCTGTTGTTCTTATCATCCAGCAGTGACTTAAAAAGTCATCATTGCTACATGTACCCAATGCAACACTATTTACAATAGCCAAGACTTGGAAACAATCCAAGTTTTCATTAACAGATAACTCGTTTCAGAAGACATGGTGTATGAATATATATGAGGGTCCTGTGCTGTTCCATCTAAGTCACTTCAGGTGTGTCCCACTCTTTGCAACCCCGTGGACAGTAGCCCACCAGGCTCCTCTTTCCATGGGATCTCCAGGCAAGAATACTGGAGTGGGCTGCCATGCCCTCCTGCAGGGGATCGTCCCAACCCAGGGACGGAAACTGTGTCTGTTATATCTCCTGCATTGGTAGATGGGTTCTTTACCATTAGTACCATCTGGGAAGCCCATCTGTATGGGTACATATATATAAAATATGGACTATCTAAAGATAAAATATCATAAAAAATAATGAAATGTTATCATTTGCAGCAACATGGATGGACCTAGTAAGTAAAGTAAGTCAGACAGAGAAAACAAGTATTATACGATATGACTTGTATACGGAATTTGAAAAATAATACAAATAGATCAATATACAAAGATCTAATATACAAGATCTAATACAAATAGATCTATATACAAAACAGAAACCCAGCCACAGGTATAGAAAACAAACTTATGGTTACTGGAAGGGAAAGAGAGGGAGAGGGATAATTTAAGAGCATGGGGTTAATACACACTACTGTACACAAAATAGATAGAAAACAAGAATTTACTGTATCACACAGGGAACTATATTTAATATTGCATAACAACCTGTAATGGAAAATAAGCTAAAACATATGTATATACATGCACACAGGCCCACACACACTCTGCAGAAGGAACCGTATGTTCCACATTTTCCCCAGACCTTTCTGTCTCCTTTCTACCAACCTATAAAAAATGCTAACAATTAAAGCTGTATATCCCGAGTGTTACTACATGCCGGGCACTTTTTCTTTAAATTGGATTATAAAATTGCTTTAGGGTGCTGTGTTAGTTTCTGCTGTACAGTGAAGTGAAGGGGTACAGGTATGAATATACCCCTCCCTCCCAGCCCGCCCTCATCCTATTCCCCCAGGTCATCACAGAGCGCCAAGCTGAGCCCCTGCGTGGTATAGAAGCTTCCTGCTAGCGGTCTGTGTTACACACCGCGGTGCACACGCCTGGCACTTTTCCGTGTCCGTATTACAGGTGAGGAAGACGAAGCACAGGAAGACACTGCTCGGCGACCCAGCCTTCATCCTGTCGAGCTTTCTGTCTGCGGCCCTGCCAACGTGTGTTCATGCCGTTCATGTCTATGTTAATGACTCCAGGATGCCTGTCTCCAGCTCAGCCCGTGTGCTCTGGGCTCACATACTCAATAATTGCCGTCTTCGTCTGGGTGTCTCAGACATCTCAAACATACTGCGTTGGTAACAGAACGCCTTCCTCTCCCCCGCACAGGCCAACATGCCCTATAAACTCTTCCAAAGTGCTTACCCACCCACCTGCGGCCTTTTGTCTCTCTGTAAATGCACCACCATCCTTGCATGAAACTACTCAATCCAAATACAAGGACTCTTCCATAATTTTCACTTTCCATCCTCCCCTCTATGAATCACGCACATAGCCAGTCTTGTTAATGACATCTCCCGAAGACATTCCTAAGTGACTTACGTTTCTCTGTGCCCACCTTTGTCAGTCCTTAACAGACCAGCTTTGAGACAAAGGTCCTAACTTCCACTCAGTCCAAGCAACTCCTTAACACCAAAATCCCAATAGGTATACGCCTGAATGATAGTCATGTCATCAGGGTACACGCATTTCTAGTTAGTCTTAGAAAATAGGCTAAAAAATGCTATCTAATATTAGTTACAAAGATTTTGTGGCCATCAATTTCATAGCTTGGAAATACTAAAAAATATCATATATGGACACATAGATGTGGAATCTAGAAGGACGGTACTGGCAAAGCTATTTGCAAAGCAGAGATAGAGACAGATGTTGAAAAAGAACGTGCGGTGTGGAGAGGGGAAGGGAAGGGGTGGATGGGAGGTGGAGATCAACATACATTCATGTGTAAAGCAGATGGCTAGTGGGAACCTGCTGTACAGCACAGAGAGCTTTGCTTGCGAGGTACTCTGTGACGACCGAGAGAGGTGGGCTGGAGGGGTGGAAGGCGGGAGGTCCAGGAGGGAGGGGATGTATGTATACATGTGACCAGTTCACTCTGCTGTACAGCAGAAACTAACACAACATTGTAAAGCCACTAACTAAGTAAGTAATTAATGTTAGTCACCCAGTCATGCCCAACTCTTTGCGACCCCGTGGACTGCAGCTCACCAGGCTCCTCTGTCCATGAGATTTCCCAGGTCAGGATACTGGAGCGGGTTGCCATTTCCTTCTCCACGGGATCTTCCCAACCCAGGGATCGAACCTGTATCTCCTGCACTGCAGGCAGATTCTTTACCAACTGAGCTGCAAGGGAAGCACAGCTAAACCTCAATTCAAATAAAAAGAGAGAGAGAGAGAGAGAGATTGGAGCCCTGAATGATGAGCGATGGCTGAGCCTCCTTGTATGGCCCTGGACACCAGGGTTGTGCCTGACAACCAGGCATATACATGCAAGGTCACGGCCCTGGACAGCACACTTGGAGCCAGGGACTTCCTTGTCACCCTGGAGACCACTCCAGTTTCTGCCATAGGGACCACATTCCAGAGGCGAGGAAATAGAATCAAAAGTGGGGAGCAGGCCCACAAGGCAATGTCAGAGCTAAGAGGGCTTCAAGGTCATGGTAAAGGGGTTGGGCTTTATCCTAAGCAGCAAAGTAGAGAGGGCTCCTGGGCAATCGCCTGCAGCTCAGGTGAGCAGTTCACCTTTGAGGTTTGGCCTGTGGGACAGTGGAACCATAATCCCATCTTGAAGGGCAGGATGGAGAATCAGATCAGACCTGCAGACAGGATCCTGGCATCCAACAGCAAAGACGAGGGCCTAGAATATACTAGAATAGAAGTCTGGTTTACTTATACTCGATATATATTCTAGTATATTCTAGAATAGTGCCTTGTGGCTCAGATGGTAAAGAATCTGCATCTAGTGCAGGAGACCCGAGGTTCCATCCCTGGATGAGGAAGATCCCTTGGATAAGGGAAGGGCTACCCACTCCAATATTCTTGCTTGGAGAATCCCCTGGACAGAGGCACTTTGCGGGCTACCGTCCATGGGGTCACAAACAGTCAGACGCAGTTATGGCTAGAACTCAGAGGAAAGAGCAATCCAGTAGGTCTGAGAAGGGTTCATGGAGAATTCACAACTGAGCAATCTTTAAGGAGGTCACTGAACAAGGAATAGGGGCTGACTTTTCAGGTGGAGAGCAGAGCCTGGGAGCAGGAGCAAAAGCAAGGCTCCAGGGCTGGTGGGGTTGGCGGTGGTGAGCGGGCAGTGAGTACACTGGTAAGTTGTGATGGGCTCCTAGAGCTCGGGATGGTCCGATCACTGGTAATGTTCAGGAGTCACACTTGCAGTGTAGACACACGTCTGAACGCCACGTTGCAACACTCTTCCACGGGGATACTCGAGGGAGAGAGGGTGCCCCAGAGGAAGCAGTTCAGAATCTGCCCCTGAGACTTCCCATGGGTCGCTTCCGGGTCCCCTGGCACCCCAAGCTCACCTCTTCCACTGCACCGCCTACCACGCTCGTTCTATGTTTCTGTTTATCGTTTCACGGTGTGAACGTCTAGCTTTCTTTCTAGGATACTCAGAGCCTAGAGACCAGTTGAATTTCTTTTATTAATTTATTTAGTTGGCTGCGCCGGGTCTTAGCTGCGCATGCAGGATTTTTAGTTTTGGTGTGCAGACTCTTAGTTGTGACACGTGCTATCTAGTTCCCTGATCAGGGCTGGAACTCAGGTCTCCTGGGTTGGATGCACAGAGTCTTAGCCACTGGACCACCAGCAAAGTCCGGAGACCAGTTAGATTTAAACAAACAAGAGAACTCTGCAAATCACCTCTAGTCCAGTCAACCCCCACATAAGCTCCGTAAACCACTCGGTGAATGTCCTTTGGGCATTTTTTTCCTATGTGTTCCTTTGTGTGTGGTGTCTGCAGTCAAAATTAGCTTCAAAATATACATGTCCTTTTCCAGCCTGAATTTTTCACCTCACAATGTTTGTACTGGAACTGTATGCCAATCTTCACTCGTGTCCACCTATTCCATAGCATTTAGCAGCTGCCTGGTGGTTCACAGCATAGTTTTGGTCACCAGTCCATGGCCTCTGAAATATTAGGTTGTTTCAAATAGTTCAGTTTTATAAATAAGGTACAGTGAGTACCCTGTACCCGTACCTTTTCACATTTGTCTAAATATTTTTTTAGGATACATCCCCAGAAGTGAATTTGTTTCATTAAAGATATATACAATTAAGGATTTAGAACATATTGCTAAATTATTCTTTGGAAAGTTTATTTCTGTTGAGTAGTATCTGAAGGTGCCCATTTACCCCACAGTCCAGCAACACTGGGAATTCTGAATTTTTTTCTTCCAAGCTAATAAGCAAACCATGGGATTTAGTTACTATTTCATGGTGAATTGTGGTTTTTTTTTGTTTTTTTTTGTTTTTTTTTTTTTTTTTGCTATAGATGAGCATCTGTTGGACTGCAAAGAATTAAATGAGTCAATCCTGAAGGAAATCAACCCTGAATATTCATGGGAAGGACTGATGCTAAAGCTGAAGCTCCAATGCTTTGGCCATTTGAAGCAAAGAGCTGACTCATTGGGAAAGATTCTGATGCTGGGAAAGATTGAGGGCAGGAGAACGAGGTAACAGAGGATGAGATGGTTGAGTGGTATCACCGACTCAATGGCCATGAGTTTGAGCAAACTCTGGGAGATGGTGAAGGACAAGGAGGTCTGGAGCGCTGTAGTCCATGGAGTCACAGTCGACCACAAATGAAAGCCTGAACAACAACAACAAGCTCCTTCATGTGTTAACTGATCATTTATATTTTTTTTCCTTTTGAAAATGCCCAGCTCTCTGTCTATATTTCTATTGAAGTGTTTGCCTTTGTTTTCTTAATGATAAATAAAAAGATTTTTATAAAGATAAACTTCTGTCATTTATGCAGCAAACAAAACTCATTCCAGTTTGTCTTTGACATGCGAACTTTGTTTATGGCATTTTAAACTATTATGAGTCTGTTTCGTGTGATGCAGTCATATTTAGCCCCTGTCTCTTTTATGGTTCCTGCCTTCAGGGTCAGGCTTGAGTGTCCATCCCCACCCTGCGATTAGGTCAATGTAAACCAGATGTCAGTGCTGTCAGTCCAGCCGTGGAGACTGCAGCCACAGGCTTCGGTGGAGGAAGCTCAGTCCATTCACTGGTTTCCCCAATAAATCCACCCACACCAATTGTTTGGTGGAGGCTGGCAGAAGGCAAGGAGGGAGGTTTCAGGAGGAAGGAAACATCACCATTAAGTGCAAAGCATCACACCATCTTTTTCTCTTTTGCCAAATCTCCCTTTAATTTCTCTCTCTAGTGAGCACACAACGTTCTTTTATTATGTAAAGCAAGCAATGAACCATCTTTTGATAGGTAAGTATTTTTCCAGGTTTCTGACCTGTACCCCAAGAAGCTTATCAAACATTTCTGCCTGCAGGACTTCCTGGTGGTCCAGTGTTAAGAATCTGCCTTCCAAAGCAGGGGAAGCAGGTTCGAACTCTGTTCAGGGATCTAAGACCCCACCTGTCTCGGGGCAACTAGGCCACAATTAAGTCCACTCACGGCCACTAGAGAGTTCGGGCACTGCAACAAAGATCCCACAGCTAAGACCCAATGCAGCCAAATTAAAACAAAACAAACAGAAATTCTGCCAACCAAGTATGTTGCTGTCTTCTGAAACATTTTGGTGAATACTTTTTTCCCCAATTCATCAATTATACAAATCCAATTATGTAAATCTGTTACCATATTTTCTTGTAGTGACTAATACAGTTTAATACTTAATATTTGAATATTTATGCTATTTGGAAATTATTTTTGTATCTAGAGCATAAAACTATAAGTATTAAAATTCTTGTCTCCATCCACAAAAAGCATCACTAGACAGGGAGCTGTAGAGGGTATCAGATGTGTTTCTCTTTGTATCCTCATTTCACGGTGTCTGATGCATGCATACATGTGTGGCCAGTCGCTTCAGTCGTGTCTGACTCTTTGTGACCCGATGGACTGTAGCCCACCAGGCTCCTCTGTCCATGGGATTCTCCAGGCAAGAATACTGGCGTGGGTTGCCATGCCCTCTTCCAGGGGATCTTCCTGATCCAGAGACTGAACCTGCCTCTCCTGTGGCTCCTGCTTTGCGGGCAATTCTTTACTGCTGGCTACCGGGGAAGCCCGTCTGATTCATAGTAGGTGCTTAATAAATACACATTGAATGAATAGGGAAGGTACAATGAAAAGTTATTGGGACAAAATTTTTCTTTCTGCAATTGAAATGAGGTTTGCCCTCTCGAAATGAAACACAAGAATTCTTTCTCCACTGAACTGATTGGAATTTTCCACCTTTGTTTATAGTGCCCTGGAGGAGAAGAATCATCGCAGCTGCCCTGGATCTTTTTCACCTTGATTTCCATTTGTGAGCAGAGCCGGCTGCTTTGGGGCAACCAGAACACTGCGTGACTAAGACCATGTCACTGGTTCAGGGGCAGGCATGTGACTCAAGCCAGACCAAAGAGAGCTTCCCCAGGGCTTCTGATGGAAGTTTCATGAGAGAGATGCCCTCTTCACCTGGGGATGGTCGTGGGGAGGTCAATATGCTAAACCGGAATCAGTGTGGCAAGACATTGTGCAGTGGCCACCTCTGCCACACTGGGGAAATAGACCAACATCGAGGGAGGTGAACTGGGAGATGAAGAAAGACTGATTTCAGACTGCATCTGACAATGCGCTGGCTCTAGTCTGCACATTTTATTTGTGATAGTAAATATTCCTCTCTTAGGTTTAAGCTAATTTGTTGGATTTCTGTTCCTTGAGCCCCACATATTGTTCACAGTCTCGACTAAAGTATAAACCTTGCATCAGAGACCTGGGCTTGTTAACGCAAAGATCTCAAAATGGTTGATAGTTCTGGTCCTGGTCATCCTTACGCGCTTCCTGGACTAGCTAGAATCCTTAAATAAGCATCTTCTTGGAATGGAGCATTAGCTGTTGCTAATGGACTCTCTACTTGGCATTGTGAATACATTCAGTATCCCTATTCTTTGCAACAATTATTGATGCTAAAGGAAATCAACCCTGAATATCCATTGGTAAGACTGATGCTGAAGCTCCAATACCTTAGCCACAGGATGCAAAGAGCCGACTCATTGGAAAAGACCCTGATGCTGGGAAAGATTGAGGGCAGAGGAGGAACAGGTGGCAGAGGATGAGACAGTTGGATCGTATCACTGACTCAATGGACTTGAGTTTGAACAAACTCTGGGAAATAGCGAAGGACAGGGAAGCCTGCATGCTGTGGTCCATGGGGTCACAAAGAATCAGACACGACTTAGCAACTGAACAACAACAATGGAATGTTCGAGTCACACAGTTGTAACTGAGAGGCAGTTGTAGGGTGGTTATGAGCATGGTCTCTGGAGATAGAACATTTAGACCCAACTGTCTATTCCTACTACCCAGTGGCCACTAAACCTTGGAGAAGTTACTTAAACTGTCTGTGCCTTACTTTCCCTACCAATAAATGATGATAATAAAAGAACTATGTTGCAGAGTTGCTCACAGAACTCAAGGAGAGATCAAAGAACAGAGACAAAGAACAGGGGCTGACCATGAATAAGTACTCAACAGGAATGAGCTATTACAGCTACTTGGTGTAGGTAGGGCTGGAGGGGGCAATCAGAAGCCCGTACCACTATGAAATACACGTGGTCACTGGGGTGCTCCACCAGTAGTTCTAAAATCACTGTCACCTAGGGTGGCCGAGCCCTGTTTTAGCCGGTGAATGTGAAGCCCAGCACAGTCTCGCTTCTTTATTATCCTGAGGGTAGAACAGGAAGGATGTGGAGCTTGAGACACTGCTGTCTTCTCTGCTCAGTGAGGGAAATTTGTCCTGCAGAGGAGAGAGAGACAGAGTGTGTGTGTGTGTATGTGTGAGAGTGTGTGTGTGTGTGTGTGTGAGAGAGAGAGAGAGAGAGAGAGAGAGAGAAGAACTGGTAAGATGACTTGAGCTCAGAATCAACTCTTAAAAGACACCTTGGTCCTTGCGCTTCTCATTTATAGAAGCCAATAAATCTCACTTTTCCTTAAGCAAAGTATGTAGGGACCTCTGTTGAAACTGAAAAGATCTGACAGATACAGTCTCTCCAGTTTTTAAAAGACTTTGTATTTTTTTTTATGGCACTGCTCTGAATGTTTTATTTGCTTTATATTCATTGGAGGACAGCTGCTTCACAATGTTGGGGGAGTTTCTGCTGTACAGCAAAGTGAATCAGCTGTACATACACATGTAGCCCCTCTTTTCTGGTTCTCTTTCCCATTTAAGTCACCGCAGAGCATTATCCTCCCATCACTCCTAAAGAATCATGTCTTTCAGCCGAAGCGGAAGGTAAGTTACTTTGCTCATTCACTGTTCATTCATTCATGCGCTTTATGAAATCTTATTGGGGCTCTATCCTGTGCCCACATAACTTGTTTCTGCATTGACCGTGACATTAGCCTGGTGGCCTCACTTGGTCATTATGAGTCCTTCTTCCTTTCTTTGTGAGAGAATGCTGAGTATTCCTAACTTCCAGGATTGTTTTGGTGACCAAACAAGACAGCGTTTGAAAACTGAAGTCCTCTGAAAATATGAGATGATAGCTCTATGTTCTGGAAAACTGAGCAGAGAATACAACATCTACGCTATTGTAAATGCTGATTTTACTGCTCCTTTGGGAAGCAGGTAAGATATAATGGTTAGTTAAAACGTCTTTGGTAAATTAGACTTACCACCAGGATTCCATATGTGAAATAGTGTGAAGTGGAACGTGGTGATAAACATGTAACTGTGAAGTTGTCTATTGATTTCGTGAGTTTTTTCACAGGCTTTCTTTTGCCTTGCAGAAATTCTTTCAAATGCAGAGTGAAATAAGATAGAACAGGGTAAGCCTAATTGTAAATTGAAAAATGGAGTTTTTAAACACTCCCTATGTGCTAGGTAAGCATGTGCTAAGAACTCTGTGATTTTCTCTGCAAAATTTTACACTCCCTATATGTTTTCCTCATTTTATCACTAAGAAAACTGAGGTTCAGAGAAGTTGCTGTTCTAGTCCCAAACCATAGCACTAATGGAGGAAAGGGCAAGTCTAGAGTAAGTCTGATTTTCTTAATGACTATTTCTCAGGGAGCTTTTATAGAATGTGCAGTGTCTGAGGCTGCTATTTTAGAGTAAGTAGAATTTGGAAAGGTGAAGGGAGTCGTGTGAACATCAGGTGAAAAGATGTGGAGAAAAGAACATGAATGGTAAACAATGTGAAACTGACCAGGGGATAGATTGTTTACAGTAAAATCAAGATTAAACAAATCCTTTAAGGACAGATTGTGGAAGGCTTTGAGTGACAGGGATGAGTCGAAGTTTATTTCATAGACAATGGGGAGAAACAGAAAGTTAAAGCCAAGAAATGGCACCTTCAAGATGCTACCTAAGGTGGCCACTCTGCCTGCCACGTGCAGAGCAGACAAAAGCCCTGGCCTATATACACTGCCGTAGGTAAAATAGCTGGCCAGTGGGAAGCCGCTATAGCACAGGGAGCCCAGCTCTGTGATGACCTAGAGGGGTGGATTGGGAGTGGGGGAGGCTCAAGAGAGAGGGGAGGATATAGTTATGGCTGATTCTCATTGCTGTATGGCAGAAACCAACACAACCCTATAAAGCAATTATCCTCCAATTAAAAAAAAATTTTTTTAAAAAGAATGATCCGAGGGTCAGAGAGACTGCCTAGGAGACCACCCCAGCTCTGAAACAAGGCAGACTTCACGTCTGCTAGAGAAACATGAAGAGGAAATTTGATTGTCGACACCAAGGAGGCATCTTTCTGATGACCTAATTAAGACGTTTGGGTTTTGTTCCTTGGTTTTGTTTATTTTTGCCAAGCATCAGCTCTGGCTTAACGTCTAATAAAGCATGTGATTGCCTTTACGATTCTGCAAACACATAGGCAGAGGAAAGGCAACCCTCCCTGCAGCTTCTGGAGATCTCCCCCTCCAAGGACTCTCTCTCCTTGCCAAGAATGTGAGGTTGGAGCCAGCCAGTTCTGGCAAGCTCCCCTTCTTCCTCCTGCAGTCCAACTCCCACCAAGTCTCTCACCCGGAGCCCAGCACGCTCCACCCAAAGTCAGGAAACCTGCCAACGCCTCCCAGCCTCCAATCGGAGCCCCCTCTCTCCCAGTTCAAGTTTGGCCTCCTGGCCAAAAACTGAGTGTTTTGGACTTTAAGAAAACATGCTCTGTTTTCCCCTGATGGCATCTCCGGGGCGGAGGGAAATAGACTGGCCTTTGTTCCTTTGTCCACAGGAGGAGATTATGGGAGGTCCCCAAAGCTGGGGCCGGGGCAGTGCGGGGAGGTAAGGTCTGGGCAGTGGATTCAGCATAAGGCCTGCATTGTCCCGTGGGCTTCTTAGAGAAACAAAACTCTTCAATTACTGAACTGCCCACTTGGGCTCAGAGCCAGGCTGACCTGATTACCTAGCACTTTTTTTTTTTTTCCACGAATGTCCTTATCTTCCAGGTTCTTCTTGGGCTTTGAACCATATTGACATGCAGAGCGCACCTTCCTCATGTGAGATGTTTCCTGAAAGAGAAAAGAAAAGCCTAAGAATCTTAAGGGTCTCAGGCTGTACCTGTAGGCAGCACTCTTAATGACTGGACTGGGTCAGGCAAGCAATTGTAAAATACCAGCTATGGGGTCCACTCGTTATTGGACATTGCTTGAATTTGAACCAAGAAACCACCTATCTCTAAACTCCACATTCTCCCTGCTAATACACTATTTTTTGGTTTTATTTTTTTATTGATCAGTGAAGTCTCATTTTCAAATAAAATCGTACATAGTGCAAATATGAAAATTATACTGAAAACTCAAAGTGGCGTGTCGGCATAAACATCTATTTGTTTAAACTCAGAACCTATGTTTAAAACACAATGAAACCACTTATGGAAATGGGGAGAGGGGAGGAGAGCATGAGATGTATGGAAAGAATAACATGGAAACTTACATTACCATATGTAAGTAGACAGCCAACGGGAATTTGATGTACCACTCAGGAAACTCAAACAGGGGCTCTGTATCAATCTAGAGGGGTGGGATTGGGAGGGTGATGGGAGGGAGGTTCAAAACAGAGGGGATATATGTGTACCTATGGCTGATTCATGTTGAGGTTTGACAGAAAACAACAAAATTTTGTAAAGCAATTATCCTTCAATAAAATAAATAAATAAACAATGAAACCAATGCTGTACTGCTAAGTCGCTTCAGTCGTGTCTGACTCTGTGTGACCCCATAGACGGCAGCCCACAAGGCTCCCCCGTCCCTGGGATTCTCCAGGCAAGAACATTGGAGTGGGTTGCCATTTCCTTTTCCAATGCATGAAAGTGAAAAGTGAAAGTGAAGTCCACTCAGTCGAGTCTGACTCTTAGCGACCCCATGGACTGCAGCCCACCAGGCTCCTCCATCCATGGGATTTTCCAGGCAAGAGTACTTGAGTAGGGTGCCATTGCCTTAGTCACTGCTAATTTACACAAGCAAACTACAGTTGAGGGCACAGACAACAGTCATAGTTTTCTGTACATTTCAGAATGTCATGTATGT
Organism: Aepyceros melampus; assembly: GCA_006408695.1. Taxonomy (NCBI): domain Eukaryota; kingdom Metazoa; phylum Chordata; class Mammalia; order Artiodactyla; family Bovidae; genus Aepyceros; species Aepyceros melampus. The sequence goes on from SJXQ01008751.1 coordinate 55,313, forward strand.
TTGAATTTTATTTCTGTTGCACAGAATTGGATAAATTTCTTTTCCATACAGATTTGTAGCTGTAAAGGGCTGGCAGTTCCTAAGGAGCTCATCTTGGAGTGTCAACATCTTTGGTCTTCAGTAAAACTAGTCCACATATTACAAAACTGCATTGTTACTAATATTTAGCTATGGGATTTCATCCAGTGGTTAAGACTTCACCTTCCAATGCTGGGGCTGCAGGTTGGATCCCTGATTGTGGGAAACTAAGATCCAACATGTCTCATGGCAAAAAAAAAAAGTAAAACAGAAGCAATATTGTAATTAATTCAATAAAGCCATTATAAATGGTTGACATCAAAAAATCTTTTTAAAAAGCTTGACTGTGACGCGACACTTTTTATCTTTAATGTCTGATTCATATCAGTAGCTCTTAAAATGGACAGTCATCTGAGAAATTACCTGTTGGGATTTTTTTAATAATACCAGGTCCAACAGTTCAATTTCCCTCTCCCAGCACTTACTTATGCACTTAAGGAGTACTATAGAAGGGTTCCTATGCATACAGTATTACATGAGAGGGCCCTGATTGAGCCTGAATTTAGAGGGGAAAAAAAGAAAGAAAAGAAACAAACAGAAAACAAGAGCCTTTCCAAATCAATGTTACATTCCAAAAACATTCAAAGACCACTCTATCAAGAAAGATTTATTATAGCCTTCCCAAAGTTAGATAATCTGGCAATTCAAAGTATCTCATTGATGGCCTCAGTCATCAATGAGTTAAAATGTAATGTGTAAGGCACTTACCTGTGTGTTGTTTTGTATAGACAGTTTGACAGTGATTTCAAATTGTGTGAGAGAAATAATTTTAAAATACTCCAGGAATTCCTGAAGTTTTGTTTGTTTGTTTGTTTTTTTTAAAAACTACCCTGTGATTACATGTCGCTGACCATCAGTACATGCATATATACAATGGGGTACTATTTAGCCATAAAAAGAAATGAAACTGACTCATCTGTAGAGATACAGATGAACCGAAAGTCTACAACACAGAGAGAAGTAAATCACAAAGAGAACAGCAAATATCATATATTGACCCATGTATGTGGAATTTAGGAAAATCGCACAGATGCACCTATTTTCAGGACAGGAATAGAGGCAAGAGTGTAGAGAATTCACCTGTGGACACAGGGTCAGGCGTAAAGAAGAGGGATGAACTGGGAGGCTGGGATTAACGTATGTGCCCTACCATGTGTAAAACTGATGGCTAGTGGGAACCTGCTGCATAGCACTGGGAGCTCAGCTCGGTGCTCTGTGATGAGCCAGGTGGATGGGATGGAGGTTGGAAGGTGGGAGGGACATCCAAGAGGGAGGGGAGATGCGTATTCTTATACAGCAGAAACTAACACAACTTTGTAAGGCACCTATATTGTTGTTGGTAGTGGTGGCTGAGATATATCCAACTCTTGAGTTTGGGTAGGCTCCGGGAGTTGGTGATGGACAGGGAGGCCTGGTGTGCTGCAGTTCATGGGGTCGCAAAGAGTTGGACACAACCGAGCAACTGAGCTGAACTGAACTGAACTCTGTGACCCCATGGACTATAGATCACCAAACTCCTCTGTCTGTAAGGTTTCCCAGGCAAGCATTTCCTTCTCTAGGGCATTTTTCTGACCCAGGGATCAAACTCACATCTCCTGCATTGCAGGTGGATTCTTACCACTGAGCCACCTGGGAAGCCCAAGATGACTATACCCCAATAAAAAACAAATTAAATTAAAAAAAAAAAAAAGGCTTCACGAAGGCTGACCCTTCTCCTTACCTGACTCTCTTCTATGAAATGACATTGGTGAGGATGAGCACAGGAGGGTTTACCAGGAAGCTAAGACATTTCTGCCTCAGGTCTCTCTCTTACAGGAGTCTATTTCAAGGCATTCCTCCTGCCATCTGTCTTTTTGAAAACTGCCAAAATAAGAATTTGTATTCTTTTCCCCTGAGTAAGCCTCAGGCTTCATGATACCTGGATCTGGGCCTGGTCGTTGGTCGTGAGGAGTAAAAGCCCTCTGCCCTTGGTTGCTGTTCAAGTGAGTGTGTATTGAGCACCTACAATGCAGCAGGCAATATGAAGCTCTATTTACTCTGACTTGGAAGTAGAGAGAAGAAAAGGGAAAGATTATGGTTCTGCACCTCACCTTACTTCTGCCCCAACTCTGATGCTCCCAAGGACCGTATCTGTTTAGATCCTGCCTTGTGCTACCAGAGATATGAGGCAACTCATGGGAAACACATTTGACAAAACTGTAAACCTCAAAAACAAAACCCAAGTCATTGGAGACCCCAAACCGAGCAGGAGCTTTGTGGATGCAGCCCGTCAAGTTGTTCCATCATCTAGGAGGTCAGATAGGAAACCTCAAAGCTGGCAGGAGTGGGAAGGGGGCTGCATGGAGAAGGGGTGTTAGGACCAGGAATACCAGGGTACATGGTGGCTGGGCATCAGCCGGAAAGGTAACCCAGTGGTCGTTCAGCCAGTGAAGTCATTATCACCAAAATCTTGGCTTTCTCTGCCCACTGAAGTCAAATAACAAAATTATGGAGACAGTTGGGAGGAAATAGAAAGGTGGCTTTAATCTTCAGCCAGTGGAGGAAAGAGCCAGCAGGTTCATGCTGCTAGGTCTGTGCCCCGCCTTCCATGAGGAATCTGGAGGATCTTACAGAGGAGGGCACACAATCAGAGACAGCGAAAAGGGACGAGGTTGTAAGCATCTTGTATTCTTCTCCCTCTTGCATTGCTTCGGACACAGTCATAGGCTGGCGTCTGGTAGCCCAGGTCGTTGGGTCCATTGTCTTCTGTTTATTGCACTGCGGCTTTCTTTCTGAAACGCAAAAAGAGAAACACTACAAGGGGTGGTCTCCAAACAGAGTGCTGTAAAGGTGATCACCAGATACAGGATGTGATGGAAAAGAGTTAAAGGATAATACACAGGTGGGGCAGTGGTAAAGAATTCAACTGCCAATGCAGGAGACTCAAGAGACGCAGTTTCAATCCATGGGTAGGAAAGATCCCCTGGAGAAGGAAATGGCAACCCACTCCAGTATTCTTGCATGGAAGATTCCAGAGGAAGAGGAGCCTGGCCGGCTACAGTCCATGGGATTGCAAAGAGTCAAACACCAGTGAGCATACGTGCACACATACACAGGTGCAGAACGTTGCTCATGTGGAGTTAGAGGGCGGTAGGCGTAGGATGTAACTGACATATCAGGTTAGTCTCTCGAAAAGCAAACTACAGATTAGGAACAGTTAAAATCAAAAAGATTAGTTACAGACTACAGACTAGGAATGGTTAAACTAAAAAAAGAACTCAGCAAAGGGCAAGAGAAAAAAATAGAAAAACTTTTTCCACTGCAACAAAGCAGTCAAGGGCAAGGCTTCTAGGTCATGGATACTTGCTACAGAACTTGGACTTCTCCTGTTGGAACCTGGGAGATAGGCAAGCACTGCGAGCATAATGATGACAGTGCTGGCCTTGTTGGTGACATGAGACAGCTCTCAAGACTTCCTGTGATGTGAGTTTAGGCTGCTCAAAAGACCTCTGTCCCTCTCTTACGCATTTTCCTACATCCGGCTGTCTTCTTGTTGCTGTCACTAAGTCATGTCTGACTCTTTGCACCTGCAGGCACACCAGGCTTCCCTGTCCCTCGCTGTCTCCTGGAGTTTGCTCCGATTCATGCCCATTGAGTTGGTGATGCTATCTAACCATCTATCCTCTACTGCCCTCGTCTTCCTTTGCGTTCAATCGTTCACACTGGTTATCTTTCCTTTATGCTTCTACCTGCACCACCTGGCCTGAGAACTTTCTCTCTTAGCCTCCAAGGTGGTCACAAGACCCAGGATCCACCATCATTCTCTGCCTTTTGAGAATCTGAATGTTAAGTTAGACACGCAGATATGGTGTCCATGGCAGCAGGTAGAGCAAAGTTTTCTTGCAGCAACCAGGGAAGAGAAGTTTCACCTGTTCTATTTCCCAGGCCCTCAGGGCTTCCCTGGTTTGTATCTTTCCTAAGGTGTGGTTACTGATCCTCATTTCTGAGAGCTTCCTCAGGGTTCTTCAAATAGATACATTTTGTGCTGAAGTTAAAGGACATTTCTGTTATCTGTTATCAATGCTTGGCATATGTACTCGCAAATATAACCCTTGATTTCTCCCTTGCAAATAGCTAATGACTGTACTTTCTATAGCCTATTACTTAGCTTTTATCACTTACTGATAAGCAATGGCTCTAGGCAGAAAAGACTGTGGGTTTCTCTAAGTCATTTACATGTTAGTATGAATTATTGCTAACCCTTTAATTAAGGAGTATCTTGAAAGTGGTAAAAGACAATGGCATGGAGGATGGGGGAAGTACATCACTGGGCAAGAAAGAGGAAATAGAGTTTCTAGAAAGCCCAGTTAACAGATTTCAGAGTTTCTCTAATGTTAATCCCATCTTCCTCATATTCTCCACTCTCTTATTTCTCCATTCTTGACAACTTCTGTTCTCTTCAAGACTTCTGGACATCTCTAAGAAATCCTAGAACCTGCTGACAGTGACTGTCACAAAGAGAGGAGTACATTTCAGGTAAGTTAGACTCTCCCATGCTCAAGGTCACGTCTCACACTGAGCATGTGTCTGTCGATGGACACTCCCAGCTACAGAAGACTTGCTATTGCTCCCAATAGTCAATTCTGTAAGGGTTAGTGCTTGTCCAGAGCTAAGTCTGATTTCCTGCAAGGTTCACGCATTGCTGTAAGTTTTTTTCCTGAAACATGCCTGCTCCATCATCTACGGTTACCTTACAAACAGTTGAAAATAGCCATCAAGGGAGCCGAAAGATTTCTCTGAGCAAAATACACCCACACAACACATATCTTTTTGTTGCTGGTGAGTTCCTCAAGCTGGACTTTCCCCCCATCTTGTCATTGTCTTTTTGGAAACATAAGCCCTGGAGTTGGACACAGAGAAAACTCCAGATAAGGTTTAATCAGTGCAAAGTAAAGCACAGATCACTTCCTTTGATCTGGAAATGTACACGCCTAGTTTGTGGAAAATTCTGAAAGAGACGGGAATACCAGACCACCTGACCTGCCTCTTGAGAAATCTGTATGCAGGTCAGGAAGCAACAGTTAGAACTGGACATGGAACAACAGACTGGTTCCAAATAGGAAAAGGAATACGTCAACGCTGTATATTGTCACCCTGCTTATTTAACTTATATGCAGAGTACATCATGAGAAATGCTGGACTGGAAGAAACACAAGCTGGAATCAAGATTGCTGGGAGAAATATCAATAACCGCAGATATGCAGATGACACCACCCTTATGGCAGAAAGTGAGGAGGAGCTAAAAAGCCTCTTGTTGAAAGTGAGAGAGGAGAGTGAAAAAGTTGGCTTAAAGCTCAACATTCAAAAAACGAAGATCATGGCATCTGGCCCCATCACTTCATGGGAAATAGATGGGGAAACAGTAGAAACAGTGTCAGACTTTTCTGGGGGGGCTCCAAAATCACTGCAGATGGTGACTGCAGCCATGAAATTAAAAGGCGCTTACTCCTTGGAAGAAAAGTTATGACCAACCTGGATAGTATATTCAAAAGCAGAGACATTACTTTGCCGACTAAGATCCGTCTAGTCAAGGCTATGGTTTTTCCTGTGGTCATGTATGGATGTGAGAGTTGGACTGTGAAGAAGGCTGAGCGCAGAAGAATTGATGCTTTTGAACTGTGGTGTTGGAGAAGACTCTTGAGAGTCCCTTGGACTGCTAGATGGTGATTGCAGCCATGAAATTAAAAGACGCTTACTCCTTGGAAGAAAAGTTATGACCAACCTAGATAGTATATTCAAAAGCAGAGACATTACTTTGCCGACTAAGGTCCATCTAGTCAAGGCTATGGTTTTTCCTGTGGTCATGTATGGATGTGAGAGTTGGACTGTGAAGGAGGCTGAGCGCCGAAGAATTGATGCTTTTGAACTGTGGTGTTGGAGAAGACTCTTGAGAGTCCCTTGGACTGCAAGGAGATCCAACCAGTCCATTCTGAGGGAGATCAGCCCTGGGATTTCTTTGGAAGGAATGATGCTAAAACTGAAGCTCCAGTACTTTGGCCCCCTCATGTGAAGAGCTGATTCATTAGAAAAGACCCTGATGCTGGGAGGGATTGGGGGCAGGAGGAGAAGGGGACGACCGAGGATAAGATGGCTGGATGGCATCACAGACTCAATGGCCATGAGTCTGAGTGAACTCCGGGAGTTGGTGATGGACAGGGAGGCCTGGCGTGCTGCGACTCATGTGGTCACAAAGAGTCGGACATGACTGAGCGACTGAACTGAACTGAGCATGTTCATGCTAATCCAGCCCATGGAAAATGGTGATGTGGATTGCGATGTCCCACCAATTACTCCACAGTCACTAAGTGCTCCATGCCCTGAAGGGACACAGCATGGTACCCCCTGGCTTCCATAGAAACCCGAGCCAGCCCACACACTCACCTCAGAAGTGAACCAGAACCAGCACCAAACCAGAACCCAGGTGTCCAGATCTGCAGCCCGGGGCTATTCCCGTAGGAAAGAATTGGCTAATCCTCATATCAGTGTCCTAGGACCACCATAAGGATAGGTGGCTTAAACAGCAGAAATGTGTTGTCTCACGGTTCTGGAAGCTGGAAGCTGGAGATTCAGGTTGGCTGGGCTAATTCCTCTGGTGTTCTGGGAGGAATCACCTGTTCCACGTCTCTCAACTAACTCCTGGTGGTTTGCTGGCAATCTTTGATGTTTCTTCTAGAAGTATCAGCTGCATTTATGCCTTCACTTTTTTTTTATTTAATAGTTTCTTGGCCACACCACACAGCCTGCAGGATCTTAGTTCCTCAACCAGAGATTCCACCCGCATCCCTTGGACTGAAAGTACAGAGTCTCAACCCCTGGACCACCAGGGAAGTCCCACTGTGCTTGGGAGGCCACTAAGTGTTGACATAGAGATGAAACCTATTTACCTTCAATTTGGGGGTGGGGAAGAGGTTAACTCCAAACAGGAAAATTTGGAATTCTTTTGAAAGAGGCATCTTTACATGGTGTTATTCCCATGTGTGTGTCTAAGTCCAAATTTACCCCTTTAATAAGAACATCAGTTCCATTGGATTTGGGGCCCACCCTAGTGGCTCAGACAGTAAAGAGTGCCTGAACTGCGGAGACCCACGTTCGCTCCCTGGGTCAGGAAGATCCCCTGGAGAAGGGAATGGGAACCCACTCCAGTATTCTTGCCTGGAAAATCCCACGTACAGAGGAGTCTGGAGGGCTACAGTCCACAGGGTCGCAAAGAGTCAGACATGACTGAGTGACTAACACATACACAACACTCCAGAAGGGCTCCATCTAAACTACTCATATCTAAAATGATCCTGTCCTCAGAAAAAGTCACATTGTGAGTTACTGGAGGCCAGGATGTCAACATACGAATACCGGGAAGGATGCAATTCAACTGGTAACACTTCTCTCAGGGAAAATATCAGATATGTTTTCAGTGCTCACTAAGATGTGCTGTCTGTGGCTCAGACGGTAAAGAATCCGCCTGCATTGCAGGAGACCCGGGTTCAATCCGTGGGTCAGGGAGATCCCCCTGGAGAAGGGAATGGCTAACCACTCTAGTATTCTTGCCTGGAGAATTCCACAAACAGAGAAGCCTGGTGGAATAGAGTCCACAGAGTCACAAAGAGTCGGACACAACTGAGCGACTAAGAGGCACAGCAAGCAGGACGTGAGGGTGGCCTCTACCCCCCAACACCCACTGGCACCCAGGCCAGCTTCCCCATAGCCTAGATCACATCCTGACACCGGAGCTTCCAGTGGCCACTTGCCACCAAGTGTTGACACAGAGATGAAACCTATTCATCTTCGATTTGGGTGCAGGGAAAAGATTAATTCCAAACAGGGCAATCTGGAATTCTTCTGGAAGAATGTATTAATTTGCTATAATGAAGTACAGGAAACTGTGAGCTTTGGAGGCTTGAAGTCTGAGGTCATCAGGGTTGGTTCCTTCTCTGCTTGAGGATGGTCGTCTCCTCCCTGTGTGCTCACGTGGGCCTCCTTCTGTGTGTGGTCCTAATCTCTTCTTACAAGAAGACAAGTCATAAGGAATTAGGGTCCACCTTAATGACCTCACTGTAGCTCGACAGTGAAAGTGTTGGTGACTCAGCTGTCTCTGACTATTTCAGCTCCATGGATTGTAGCTTTTGTCCATGGAATTTTCCAGCAAGAATACTGGAGTGAGTAGCCATGCCCTTCTCCAGGAGACTTACCGACTCAGGGATGGAACCCAGGTCTCCCATATTTCAGGCATATTCTTTACCATCTGAGCCATCAAGGAAGCCCATTTTAACTTCAGTTCAGTTCAGTTGCTCAGTTGTGTCTGACTCTTTGCGACCCCATGGACTGCAGCACACCAGGCTTCCCTGTCCATCATCAACTCCTGGAGCTTACTCAAACTCATGTCCATTGAATCGGTGATGCTATCTAACCATCTCATCCTCTGTCATCCCCTTCTCCTCCTGCCTTCAATCTTTCCCAGTATAAGGGTCTTTTCCAATGAGTCAGTTCTTCACATCAGGTGGCCAAAGTAGTGGAGTTTCAGCTTCAGCATCAGTCCTTCCAATGAATATTCAGGACTGATCTCCTTTAGGATGGACTAGTTGGATCTCCTTGCAGTCCAAGGAACTCTCAAGAGTCTTCTCCAACACCACAGTTCAAAAGCATCTATTCTTCAGTGCTCAGCTTTCTTCATAGTCCAACTCTCACATCCATACATGACTACTGGAAAAACCATAGCTTTGACTAGATGGACTTTTGTTGGCAAAGTAATGTCTCTGCTTTTTAATATGCTGTCTAGATTGATCTAGAGCAAGCGTCTTTTAATTTCATGGCTGCAGTCTCCATTTGCAGTGATTTTGGAGCTCCCCAAAAAAACAGTCTCTCTCTGTTTCCACTGTTTCCCCATCTATTTGCCATGAGGTGATGGGACCAGATGCCATGATCTTCGTTTTCTGAATGTTGAGCTTTAAGCCAACTTTTTCACTCTCCTCTTTCACTTTCATCAAGAGGCTCTTTAGTTCTTCTTTGCTTTCTGCCATAATGGTGGTGTCATCTGCATATATGAGGTTATCGATATTTTACCTGGCAATCTTGATTCCAGCTTGTACTTCATCCAACCCAGCATTTCACATGATGTACTCTGCATTAAGTTGAATAATCAGGGTGACAATATACAGCCTTGACATCCTCCTTTCCTGATTTGGAACCAGTCTGTTGCTCCATGTCCAGTTCTAACTGTTGCTTCTTGACCTGCATATAGATTTCTCAGGAGGCAGGTCAGATGACCTGGTATTCCCATCTCTTTTCCATAGTTTTTGTGATCCACACAGTTAAAGGCTTTGGCGTAGTCGATAAAGCAGAAGTAGATGTTTTTCTGGAACTCTTGTGCTTTTTCGATGATCCAATGGATGTTGGCAATTTGATCTTAATCACCTCCTAAATAGACATCTCCAAAAACAAACAAATCCTGAGATGCCAGGGGTTTCAGACTGAGTAGACTATAAATCTGGGTGGGATGCAACTCAGTCCACAGCAGGAAAGGAGAACGCACCCTGATCTGAAAGTATGGGCCTGACCATTTCATGGCTACCCCTACCCCACCCTGCATTCTGCCTCTTCCGGTTAGTCTCTCTCCTCATGGGCTTTTAGCTAAGGGAGTTTCCCATATTTATTGCCCCTAGAGCACAGGAAAGAAAACCACACAGGCCCTGAAACAAAAAAAAAAACATTTCCTAAACACTTCTCTCCTCAAGTGATAGGGAAGTCTCTGCTAAGAACACGCATCAAAGTCGAGGGGAATCTTTGTATTCCACTGGCCTGACTTACAAGGTAAAGTGGCATGCAGATTTCTTATTTAATAAATTCCCACAGAAAATTAGTTTTTCACAGTGGGGAGAATTTCAAGGCTTGCCGAGATGAGCGGGCAGGATCTAATCACTGTCGAGGCTTTGTACATACAGCGGGCATCTCGGATCTCCGAATGATCCAATTACTCTGCAGAGGCCCATCCGCCTCACCTGCATACTAATCGTGAGAAGGAAACACACTGGCCTTTTCGGGAAGCTCCAGACGCATGTGGCTCCCTCGCTGACCTTCTGCCAATTACATTCATCTCAATTCTATTAGCTCGTTTTTTGCCCGAAGGTGACATATGCCTGGCTTAGACGGGACGTGCTTCCACCAGCTTCCCTCGCAAGGAGAGAGGGTGCCGGCTCCGCGGCGCACACATGTGGCGCACAGAGCCGAGGCCCGAGTTTGCTTCTTCTCACAGTGAGGACCGCTGAAACAGGAGAGTGGAGCCATCCTGGGGGACAGACCAGTGTCTAAGTTCTGATAGGTGGCTTTTTGAGAGACAGAGTGATGAAATAGGGTCAGACATCTGTGTCAGGGACTTCTCTAGCGGCTCAGACTGTAAAGAATCCTCCTGCAATGCAGGAAATCTGGGTTCTATCCCTGGGTCGGAAAGATCCCCTGGAGAAAGGCATGGCTACCCAGCTCAGTATTCTTGCCTGGAGAATCCCATGGACAGAGGAGCCTGGCAGGCTGCAGTCCATCAGGTTGCACAGAGTTGGGCACAACTGGAATGACTTAACATACACGCACGCACGTCTGTGTTTGAGTTCAAGTTCCTCTCTTAAAGGATGACGTGGAACAGATGGCTTCACTTTCTCTAACCTCTGAGGTCTCATAGATAAAATGGGGTTGGATACAGGTTCTGATAGCTCAAGTGGTAAAGAATCTGCCTACAATGCAGGAGACTCCGGTTTGATTTCTGGGTTGGGAAGATCCACTGAAGAAGGGAAACCCACTTCAGTATTCTGGCCTAGAGAATTCCATGAACTGTATAGTCCATGGGGCCGCAAAGAGTCAGACACAACTGAGTGACTTTCACTTTCACAGATTCTAAAATAGAAAGTGTTTCTGTATGCCTGGCCCCACCCAACCTCCTTCCTATTCACTTATCATCCACCTCTATCCAAACAAGCTTGGGATGTTTTGTGGACTAGGAGAGCTAAAGGATATAGCAAGTGAGTCTAATGAATGCCCCCTTATGTAGACGCGGGCATCTAACCAGCCGCGTCTCTGTGTAATGCTGGTTCTGCTCACCATTGAATCACCAGGAAGAGCAGAGCAATCAGGGTTGATTTCCAGAGGAGAAAACAGTGATGTGGGGTCATGAACAAGGTGGAGCATGGATAAAAGGCATGGGAAATATTCAGGAACAGAGAAGTGGAGATTGTCATTATCACTTTTAATATTTATTATATTTATTTGGTTGCACTGGGTCTCAGTTGTGGCATGCCAGTTCTAGTCGTTCCCTGACCCAGGGACTGAACCCGGGCCCCCTGCATTGGGAGCACAGAGTCGTAGCCGCTGGACCACCAGGGACGTCCCTAGAGTGCAGATTATTGTGGTATGTGTTGACTAGTGGGGAACTGTGTCCAGAAAAACTTCATGGGGTTTATCTATATTTTCCAGTAGAGAACATATTTCTCCCCAAATACACACACACACACATATGCACACACACACCTTGGCAAAAGAAGTAAACCACCTCAAGTGAGTCCAAGAGCAGGCTGGGAGCCCAGAGTCCAACTATGGGGGACTGGAAAGGGGTTCCCATGTGTGTTGAGGGTGGGGAGTTTCAGCTGACTCACCTGAGATGAGAACTGTAATAGCTGAGGGCAAGGTTAACAGTGCTTCAGACTCCATGGGAGCAGCACTTGAAGGTGAGAACCATGTCTTGCAGGGTTTCTCTGTGGCTTTTGAGTTTGTCTTTCAGTGTTTAATGAATAACAACTGCATGTCTTTCTCTGGGCTTGGAGTAGAGGAGAAGAAGGAGGGCAGGAGTAGGAGGGAAATTCGATGAAGACTATTTTCCTCCCATAATGAAATGAAGGAACTTTGCTTCAAAGAGCAGCAGCATAGCATTACTCTGTGGGAAAGGATCTTAGAGTCATTCAGACTTGAGTTCAAATCCTGGCTCTGCTCTTTGTCAACTGTGGGCCTAGGGATAGGGGAACTGAATATCTGAGCCTCAGTTTATTCATCTATAAAATGGGAATATTAATTCTACCCTAATGGGTCTGTTGGGCTTTTCAGGTGATGCTAGTGGTAAAGAACCCGCCTGCCAATGTAGGAGACGAAAGAGAGAGGGGTTCAACTGGGTAGGGAAGATTTCCTGGTGCAGGGCATGGCAATCCACTCTCTTCCTGGAGAATCCCATGAACAGAGAAGGCTGGAAGGCTACAGTCCATGGGGTATCAGAGAGTTAGACATGACTGAAGTGACTTAGCATGCACACGTGCAATGGTTGTGTTGCAAGGGGTGGGAACACTATGGACAAATTTCCTAGAATGCCTAACTCATGGTTCAGTTCAGTTCAGTTGCTTGGTTGTGTCCAATTCTTGGCTACCCCATGGACTGCAGTGAGCAACAAAGGGTATCTGTCAGTATTTAGAGCTTATAGTTCAAAAGAGGGATGGTCATTCATTCAACAAACATCCACTGAGCCCAGGACATGTTATAGGCACTATGACATGTGCAACCAGGAATGACAATGAGTTACAAGCACCATCAGAAGTACTGGGAGCTATCAGAGTTTAAAGGGAGAGCAAGTCACTTCCAGGTGGAGAAGCAATAAAGACTTCCTAAAGAACCTTGAACTGAGGGCAGGAATCCCTTAGAAGAAATGGAGTAGCCACCATAGTCAACAAAAGAGTCTGAAATGCAGTACTTGGATGCAATCTCAAAAATGACAGAATGATCTCTGTTTATTTCCAAGGCAAACCATTCAAAATCACAGCAACCCAACCAGTAACACTGAAGAAGCTGAAGTTGAATGGTTCTATGAAGACCTACAAGACCTTTTAGAACTAACACCCAAAAAAGATGTCCTTTTCATTATAGGGGACTGGAATGCAAAAGTAGAAAGTCAAGAAACACCTGGAGTAACAGGCAAGTTTGGCCTTGGAATACAGAATGAAGCAGGCCAAAGACTAATAGAGTTTTGCCAAGAAAATGCACTGGTCATAGCAAATGCCTTCTTCCAACAACACAAGAGAAGGCTCTACACAAACATCACCAGATGGTCAACACCAAAATCAGACTGATTATATTCTTTGCAGCCAAAGATGGAGAAGCTCTATACACTTAACAAAAACAAGACCAGGAGCTGACTGTGGCTCAGATCATGAACTCCTTATTGCCAAATTAAGACTTAAATTGAAGAAAGTAGGGAAAACCACTAGACCATTCAGGTATGACCTAAATCAAATCCCTTATGATTATACAGTGGAAGTGAGAAATAGATTTAAGGGCCTAGATCTGATAGGTAGAGTGCCTGATGAACTATGGATGGGGGTTCATGACATTGTACAGGAGACAGGGATCAAGACCATCCCCATGGAAAAGAAATGCAAAAAAGCAAAATGGCTGTCTGGGGAGGCCTTACAAATAGCTGTGAAAAGAAGAGAAGCGAAAAGCAAAGGAGAAAAGGAAAGATATAAGCATCTGAATGTAGAGTTCCAAAGAATAGTAAGAAGAGATAAGAAAGCCTT
>SJXQ01008752.1:0-208644 GCA_006408695.1 Aepyceros melampus
CTCATATAATATAGACTGAAGAGTATCCCCTGATGATAAATCTAATATGTATGTATTTCCCTCCTTTTTTTTCAAGGATCAAACTGTCTCCAATTTATACATTCTTTTGGCTACTCTCTATTATCTTCAAAAGGAATTTTTAAGAACTTATCTAGAGGTCATAAGTGTTAACTATAAAGGGTTAGTCCTCTATAAGCTACCAAACTGTAACTCCAAAGAAACATTTTGGAGTTCATGTCTTTAGATTATCCTTGGAAATTAAGCAAAATATTATATTTAAATTTATAATTATATCCATAAGCCCTTTATCATTATACCAAAACAGGACTTCCTCAGTTTAATCATCCATAGTTGGGTTTCTTCCTAAGGTTGTGATAAATATGTTCATCTCTGTTTTGTTTACGGCTGAGCTTACTATTTTTCTTTAAAACATGGTTGTCCCTGAATGTTTTTATTTCAGTAAATAGTATCCAGTTGTTTAGCCCAGAAACCAAGGACTTATCCTTGTATCCTACTTTTTCTTTAATCTTATCATCCAAGAGGCAGTAACAACAGTGACTTAGAGACAGGCTCTGCCTGGCTTTAAACCCTGCTCTTTCTCTTAGCTGTTGATCTTATATTAAATCTTTTAAAATGCTTAGGCTAGTTCCTGGCCCAAAGTAAATGCTAAATAAATGTGTAATTTTATACCATCAATAAAAAATTTGTCAATCAATTGAAATCATTCATTATCTGAAAGTGAAAGTCACTCAATCATGTCCAGCTCTTTGCAATCCCATGGACTATACAGTCCATGGAGTTCTCTAGGCCAGAATACTGGAGTGGGTATCCTTTTCTCTTCTCCAGGGGATCTTCCCAACTCAGGGATCAAACCCAGGTCTCCTGTATTGCAGGTGGATTCTTTACCAGCTGAGCCGCCAGGGAAGCCCTGGTGATCATATATATATATACACACACATGTATATATATATATATGATATTCATTATATATCATCATTAAAATCTTTCCATTTCTCTGCCATTTCCTAGCCTAAGCCCCTACTCCCACCTGAACTGTTATAATAGCCACCTAATTGTTGTCTTGATTCTACTCCCCACCCCAACTGATTCTCCATACTATAGCCAGATGGAGCTTTTCAGCTCCAATTTTGAACAAATTGACCATGTCACTCTGTGCTGAAATACCCTCCAGTGGCTTCCATTTGTTCTTGGCATAAAGTCCCATATAAATCCTTACAATGACTATGTGGCTTTTGTTATATAACCTCTGCTTTTCTCTTAAGCACACTTCAACCACACTGGCTTTTTTTTAAGAAAAAAATGTTAATCCTAGAACTCAACTACCTCCTATTTACTTTAAGATACTTGTAGTCAGTACTCATCATCTCTTTCAAGTCTCAGATTCACTGTTACTTCTCCAGGATATTCAACCCTCCCTTCTAACATGTGCATGTGCATGTTAAGTTGCTTCAGTTGTGTCCAACTCTTTGAGACCCTATGGACTGTAGTTCATACACAAACTATCTTTTTCAACCCTCCCTTCTAACATATCCTGGCTCAGTTAATCTAAAAGCTGGTTTTTGAGATGTATAAAATTGACAAGGCAGACCATGAAAAAAAGAGAAAAAACCAAATTACCAATACCAGAAATTAAAAACAGAGTATCACTACAGACTTTGAAGTCATTAAAGGATAAAAAGAAATTTATAAGGAATATTGTGGCCATAAATTGGACAAATCAGATGCAACACACTCATTTCTTGACAGACACAAATTACCAAATCTCACTCGAAGAAACTAGTAACATGAATAGTTTATATATATATATATATAAATATATATATATATAAATGGAATTCATGTAAACCTTTTGACAAAGGACATTCCTGGCCCACATGGCTTCACTGGTGAATCTGCCAAACATTTAAAGGAAGTAATACCACTCCTACACAAATCTTTCCACAAAATACAAGAGGTGAGAATACTTTCCAACTCATTCTATGAGGCTTGCATAGTTTCTGACAGCAGAAATTTTGCCATTTTTATTTTTATTCTTCTATATGTAATAGGTCTTTTTTTTTTTCCTGACTGCCTTCAAGATCATCTCTGCATCCCTTTCTTTTCCAGCTGTTTGAGTATGATGTGCTCAGGTGGGTGGTGTTTGGGGGGCACTGGTGATGGTGTATACCATGTTTAGTGTTCTCTGAGCTTGGATCTGTGTTTTGATGTTTTTCATTATTTTTTGGAAAATTCTTGGCCACTATTAAAATATTTCCCTTATCATATCCTTTCTTACTTACACTGTGATTCCAATTACATATATACTAGACCTCTGAATATTGTTCTGCAGGTCTTAGGTTCTTTGCTCTGTGTTTTCTTTTGCTTTAATGTTTCAAATTGGGTAATTGCTATTGACCCATCTTTAAGTGTACTCATGTTTTCCTGGGCTCAGCAGTGTTGAGGGCTGATTGAAAGCATTCTTTATCTCTCACCATAATTTTTATTTGTAGCATTTCCATTTGCTTTTTTTTTTTTTTAGTTTTCATCTCTATGGTGAAATTCCCCATCTGTTCATGCATGTTGTCCACATTTTCTACTAGAGCCTTTAACATAATAATAGTTATTTAAAATTCCTTGTCTGATGGTTCCAACAATGAGTCATATCTGAGTCTTGTTCTGTTGTTTCTTTGTCCCTTAACAGTGATTTTGAAAAAAATCTTATAATTTTTAGTTGATTGAAATAAGACATTAGAGGTCAGAGAGTAGAGACTATGGTAAATAGTACTCATACCTGATAAATAGGCATGTGTCCTCTTTTATTAGGTCTTGATTTTGGAGTGGGGTGGGTGAGTCAGCCTGGTCAGGAAGGCTCGGCTCTTCCTTTTGCTGTGATATCCTCATTGCATTATAGTCTTCAATGTCCTTCAAGGCTATCTTGTAGGAGCTTAAGGGTTCTACACTGACTTCTGGTTTTTCCCTTTTTACCCACCTTATGTAGTGGGTTTCTCTCTATGCTCTTGTCTCCTCCTCCAATGACAGACTGCTTTAACCTGATACTTGCTAGCCCTTTGTTGGGGGCTGAGGCAGAAGGTAATTTCCTATTGTCCTTTTTCTATCCCAGATTTAGGCAGGTCTCATGTCTTAGGGTCTCAGGTATGATACTTTCCAAGTGGTTGTACCCCTCCATCATATGGTGTTCTCACTTTACCCTATACCATTGGTGGGTCTTCTGGGGAGAGTTTCCTGGCACTCTCCCAGTTGTAGGGAATTTCTACTACTCCTGAGCCAGGATGATTTCTTCTTCCTTCCCTGGGGCTTTGTTTTTTTTTTCCCCCTATTCTCTTCTCTGAGCTGTAGTTGGCCTTTACCTGTGTCTTGGTGATCCCAGGGATGTCTGTCTTTCCCCCAGGGTCTTAAACTTATATTTCATAAGAAAAGTGGGGAAAAAGGATGTGGATGGTGCTTTTTGCCTTTCTTGCAGTGAAGGCTACTCTTCTCTCTCAGGCATACACACAGGGAAATTTTCTGGTCCAGGCTCCATTCATTCTCATTAGCACATAGTGATGTTTATGGAGAAGATTCTGTAACTTGGTACAAACTTCCCTTGTGCATGTGGCTCCCAGGAGTTCTATACTTGTACTTTCATATTAGTTTACACTGGACCTTTAATAATTCCCATAAACTTTAAGCTGGAATCTTTTTATCCACTTCTATGGCATCCCATTTCCTCCCATGCTGAACTTCAGGTAACCAGTGCTCTGCCTCAGAGGCTCTATCTTTCCTGAACTTTCAGTCTGGTTTGTCACCTTGAGACCATGGCTCTTTTATAGATTCAAGAAAAGTTATTGTTGTTTAGATTACACAATTTTTTCTTGTTGTTGAAATGAGAGCGACACTTCAGCACTGTACACCCTAAGTGGCAGCTAGAAACCTTCCTCATCAGTCAATTTTTTAGGTATTATGTAATGAAAAGAACATGTTTTTAGGTTCATACAGCTTTCAAGTTTTTACTTTTTCCCAAATTATTTCCATGTTCTCTTATTTCTTTTCATTCTTTTTCACATTTTTCCTCCACTAAATGTCTGTTTTGGCTTATGTTTTTAGTTCCTAGTCCCTTCATCTTTGTCATTTTCTTAACACCAATGGCTCTTTCCTTTGAGTCAATTCCTTTGTCATTATTCTTTTCCAATTTTCTTCACATACTCTTCCTGTTATTTATTTTCTCTAAGTTTGTGGCACTCATATAAAGAGAAAGACATTTATATTAGTGAATTAGTAGGAGAACTTGATAGGATTACTTTAGTAGATTCTTAGGGTGCATTCCTGTCTTTAAAAATATCTCTAATTATTGAGTGTCTAATATTTCTCTAGATGATTTCATGAACTTCAATGTTTTCATACACCTCACATCTATTTTTAGCTATGCCGTGTATCCTGAATTTGGGCCTATATTTCCAGAAGGTAGTTAGACCTCTCCACTTGGAATTTCAATTGACCTCAAGTCCAATATGTCCGAAACAACATTGTTGATCATCATTTTCCTAAGTCTCTGCTTGTATCATCACACCAGTCACCACATTAGGATTTTCATTGTCGTTATCATCCCTATACTCACACCCCTTATTATGTTTGTTCTATCTTTTAAGTTTCCCTGGAATCTGCTTACACCACCACTCCCTCAATTCCTAAGCTAAACACATCTCTTATTAATAATTTTATCCCTGACACACTACTGAGGCTGCCGCATCAGAGAGGAGGTCACCAGAGTTCCTGCAGCGCCAGGTTTATCTACTGACCCTCAGTCTTTCCATCCTGCTTAAGCATTTTTCAGCCTCTGATATTATTCTTTTTAAGAGGCACTTTTAACAGTTGAATAATATTACATGGAAATGATTTACCATGAGTTCAATTTTCTTTTGATTTTAATAAAAATAGATATTATCAAAAACGCCACTAATTATTGCCTTTTGTGCCTTTGGGATTGTTTTTAAGAATAAGTCCCTATGACACTTAATTGTTGACGTTGTTCAGTCTCTCAGTCACGGTCAACTCTCTGCGACTGCATGGACTGCAGCAGGTCTGGCTTCCCTGTCTTTCACCATCTCCTGGAGTTTGCTCAAACTCATGTCCGTTGAATTGACGATGCCCTCCAACCATCTCATCCTCTGTTGTCCCTTTCTCATCCTGACCTCAATCCTTCCCAGCATCAGGCTCTTTTCCAATGAGTTGGCTCTTTAAATCAGATTGCCAAAGTATTGGAGCTTCAGCTTCAGCATCAGCCCTTCCAATGACTATCCTTCCAGTGACTGATTTCATTTAGGATTGACTGCTTTGAAACTTATTAATAAGTTAAAAAGTATTAAGACTTTTGAGGCAAATTGCCAAGTGCTCTAAAAAGGGTTGTTGCAATTTATGTAGCCGTCAACGACTGAGTCTACTAGATACTGCTCCATCATCAGAATTTTGGTATTATCATTAAAAGGAAACTTAATGCAGCATTTCTTTTTTATTTACAATGAATTCTAAACTCACGTACAATATAGTCCCCATACTGCTGCTACAGCTATTATCTAAAAGTAAAATCCATGTTTCATTGTCTTCAAAATCCTTTTTTCAAAGACTTCTCCTGCCTACAGTAGTAATCATGGCATTTTAAACCTTTTATTACCTGGGGCATCTATCCTCCCAATCTCAACTCATACTCTATAATCCTATTCAAACCCTGAGGTGGCTTCAGTTGTATATAGACAAAAGAGCAAATTCTTTATCATGACATTAAATACCTTTCATCACACAACTGAGCATTGGTTTGTGTGCTCAACAAGTGGTTCTGTTCAGCTGAACATTACCATGTTCTTAGTGTTAATACTGTTGATTAGTTGTTTGCTTCTTTTAGGCTGTTTAGCCTTTTATGTATGACTGTCTTTGCATTCCTTGAACACACACTCTCACTTCTTACCACAGGGTCTTACCACATACTGTTCTCTGGGCTTACAATATTCCTTCTACTCCCCTCCCTCAACACTCTCCAGCTATCCTTCTATTCTGAATCCTCAGAAATTACCAGAAATTTTTGTACTTAGTTGATGTTTTGTACATGTTTATTGAAATGAATAAATGGATAATTCTCCAACCAAACTGGGGCAGTTTTAAAATTTTGTATTTAGTAGCAAAAAAATCCTTCTTACTTGGGACCCCAATGCATAAATCAGAAAAAGCAGAGTGCTCTAGCTGCAGCTTGGAGGGAGAGTGCTGGCAGGGATGGGATGGATACCCATAAATCTTAGAGCTCAGCATGCCTGCCGAGTCTTGAGTCTTTAGTCTAACTCCAAGGAGTCTCTCCTGGTACTTAGAAGAATCAGCAAGCTTCACGAATGCAGCTGGAACACCTCTGCTCCATACAATTATTCTGAGAAAAAAGGGGTGTGTGTGTGTGATACATACCTGATGACCCAATAGTGAACTCAGAAAGCTTTCTCTGCATTAATCAAAGTGAAGGTAGTTACCATTTTCAGGCATATTCCTATCCTGGATTTTTAATCATAAAATGTTTATGCAAAAGTCAACAGAGAAGACCCTTTCCCTCTTGCCAACTCTTGTTTTATCTCTCCTTGGTCAGGAGTACTTAAGAGGCAAATGCATAAAATGATTATTGAGCGTAATTTCCTATTCTGCATTCAAACAAGGCAACTACCTCGTGAAATGGTGTTATTTTGGGGCAGTAATATACATATTGTAGCATTCATTAAATCCTTTTCATTTATGCTCTTCACAGTGTGAAGGTTACTGACAGTGGATTTAAAATATGTATTACTTTAGCGGATAAGAGTACATAAAATCACTAAATCAAATTTGCCATGAACATCAACTCAGAAAAATTAAACATGTGGACGGTCACCGAGGACAAAAGGCCAGCACACTCCCATATATTTTCCCTTCCCAGAGTTTATGTTAAGTGACTAATTCTTCTTGCTTTAAGCATGACTGTGAAGTTTCTATTGGATCATCTTTCATTTTTAGTAGCTGCTACTTCATGCATCCAAGGGATCAGAGTGAATGTTATAGAAAAACAAGTGTTTAAAACCTTTTTTTAAAAGGTACAGGGAAATCAAAAGTGTATTTTAAAACAAACAAAAACTCAATGGACTTCTTGTGTCTTTTGTGTATCCTGCTTGAGCCAGCACATTTTACTTCTGACAAGAGTCCTTGGCAGTACTTGGTTCTGTCAGAAGGGATGCCAGTATTCACAAATTGACAAATTGTGAAATATCCTTTTCATCCTTGCTTTCTTCCCATGCCACTTCCTCACTTTTTACCTTTATAATGTTTGCCATTTCATTGCACAGAATCCAAGTGTAGGTGATTGAATGTGCTTGTAAAAAGCAACCTCCCAAAATAAAAGTTTATTTCTCTTCCACGATTCTATATTTTGTAGTGGCCCATGGCCCATGTATGAAAACCCAGGTGGCTTCCCAGGTGGCTCCGGGGTAAAGAACCTGCCTGCCAGTGCAGGAGCCACCAGAGATATGGGTTCAATCCCTGGGTTGGGAAGATCCCCTGGAGTAGGAAATGGCAGCCCACTCCTTTATTCTTGCCTGGAGAATCCCATGGACAGAGAAGCCTGGCAAGCTACAGTCCATGGGATCACATAGAGTCAGATATAACTGAAGTGACTGAGCATGCATAAGTATGAAAAAGGGACAGAATATACAAGGGCTTGTAGATTTTGTTTTTAACAAATGAAGTAGTTAAGATGATTGCTTATTTGAATGGTGATGTATCAATATCAGTCTATTTAAAAGATACTAACACGCTCATTTTTCAGGACAGTGCAAACTTTCCATGTGCTCGATCTTGTCCTAGGTAGTGAGGTTACAGAATAGCCTGTCTTCAGGACAGTCTGCTGGAGAGAGAGGCAGGCAGATGAACCAGTTCAGTGCACTGTGGTTTTGCTATGATAGAGATTATGCACAGCGTACTACTGGTTAGGGTTATTCCAGGGTGTGCAGGCCCCATGCATGTATTTGCTCAGGGATCCCAGTCAATACAAGCAATTGGACTGAAAAATATATATTATGATGGTGATCATTTTGTAATGTATAGAAACACTGAATCACTATGTTGTGTACCCTGGAACTAACACAGTGTTACAATTATACTGCAACTTAAAAAATATTAATATCATGAGCCCATACTAGGTATACTGACTTACTGATGAAGATCTAGAACAGTAGGAAGTGAAGTACCTTGGTATTTGTTTTGTGTCCACTTGAGGATTTTTGCAGTATTCAGGCACTCTTTCTTGATTTTTAAAAATTGTCAAATGTACCATTTCTGACTGTCTTACTAGGAGGAAAAGATGGATAGCCACATTGTTACTCACAATGTCATGGCTATTAGGGGCTTTTTCTATTAAAACAACATAGATCTTTTGGCTTCTATGCTGCTGCTGCTGCTAAGTTGCTTCATTTGTGTCTGACTCTGTGTGACCCCACAGATGGCAGCCCACCAGGCTCCCCCGTCCCTGGGATTGTCCAGGCAAGAACACTGGAGTGGGGTGCCATTGCCTTCTCCTTGGCTTCTATAGTTTTATAAAATTATTTAGTAATCATTACAACAGTAACCATGATGGACTATCAACTACAAGGTCACCCATGAAGACTGACAATAACAACAAATTCAAGTCTTACCAAGAATCTGCATGAAAATGTGAATAATGACTCTTTTCATGATCTTAAGTTTATTGTTCATGATTTCATAGTGTAAATATAGAAAAACACTTCTTCAAACATATCTTCTCTTTAGGCCACCATCATTCCTTTTCTAGAATATGATCTCTTTCAATGATAGTTGGACTCATGACTTCTGTGTATCTCCATTTTTGGAATTAAAAAGCAGGGGCCCAAGGGTAAGTGAAAGAATGATCTAGTTAGCACAAGGCATGTCTATTCCTCGTTCAAAAACCTTGGTGGTGGTGGTTTAGTCACTAAATCAGGTCTGACTCTTGTGACCCCTTTGAGAGGACAGCATGATGTTGACACATTGATGAGAGAGCGTTGAGGACCTGTTTACACTGCAAAGCCCTCAGAGATGATAGGTTCCGGGGGACTATCTGACACAAGGTACAAAGTTTTGGGAGTGAAGTGATCTCTTTAGGTGCCAGTAGTGGGGGGGTGGTGTAGAATAAAGAATGCCTGATGCCACTCTCTGCAACCCTCAGGTGGTTAGAAGTTAGATGAATGGGAACAGAAACAAGAGCCTACACAGAGGGCTAAAGCATAAAGACTGGTGGTGGATCATCAAAACCCCAGACTCACAGACTTGTCTTGGGTTCCACATGAGTGGAGTTTCCCTGGTGGGTCAGCTGGTAAAGAATCTGCCTGCAATGTAGGAGATCTGGGTTCAGTTCCTGGTTTGGGAAGATCCCCTTGAGAGGGGAATGGCTACCCACTCCAGTATTCCAGAGAATTCCATGGACTGTATAGTCCATGGGGTTGCAAAGAGTTGGACATGAATGAGTGACTTTCACTTTCCATGTGAGTGAGAGTCACCCCAAATCTGCATGTCAGCACCATCTGGTTGCTGCATTGCATGCTGTCCTGTGAAATAGTGCAGCGGAGAATAGGAGCATCTTGTTCACTAGGCCACCTTCTTGCCATCAGAACCCAGCCATGGGGCCCTCCAGAATAACGGGAGATGTGGTCAATCCCACCTGTTGGACAGTGGGTGGGAGAGTGCCCTGAAGGGAGAACGACAGGGACAAAGCCCCATGCATGCCCAAGTCTGGCCTCAGGGTATCACATCTAGTGGGATTGCTGGCCCTAGCTAGTTCCAGGTGCTGGAAGGCAATATGGAAAATTTCAGGGAAGATTTAAATTTCAGGCCCCTAGAGACGCAGGGCCTGGGATGCAATCCTGCTTGTCTGAGTCTAAAATTGGTACTGACTGATACAAGAGCAAAGATGTAGGCATCCAATTAGCTTTTCTGGGGGAAAGAAATACCAGGCAGGCTTTTTGAAGGGGTTCTGTTTTAGTTGTGTGGTGAAGGACAATGTGACAGTAGGTAGCTGGAAAGGGGAGGAAAGGCATTGTGAAACCATAAGTTATATTGGGAAAATATAAGTAAATTATTGTAGCTGTAGTGAAGAAGGCACGTAGGGCCTTGTTATTCCAAATGGGGTCTGCACTAACCCACTAGAAGCATTAGTACCACTCAGGAGCTTGTTAGAATGCAGAATTTTGGGTCCCATCCTAGACTTAACGATAGAATCTCTATTTTAACAAGATCTCTTTACCCTTCATTCATATGAAATTTTACGTTTGAAAAGCTTCTAGGTTCTTGAAAATGGGAATGCAATAGTGAGTCAAAGTTAGATACCAGAGTTTGGACTTACTCTATAAATAAAAAGGACTTGTATTTCAAGTGAAGGATTAAAACAATGATATTCAGGTTTTGAAAAAGTCTGTGGCTGCACTGTAAAGAAACTGCAGATGGATAGGCTGTGGGAATGAGCTGATTGAGAAGTCTACTGCCATAGCCCAGGCAAGACAAGAACAGAGGACGAATCATAGTAGTGGGATGAAGAGGTGGGAAACAGAATTGTAAAATATGCTGCAGGTGAAGGTGAGGCAGGCTGAGACTAGGATGCCGTAATCTAATCTGAGTGACTGGGTAGAGAGCAAGAAAGAGGATGTAAGATGAAGAGGTTCTGTGGAAGTTTGTGGTAGGTGAGGGATATCCAAGAAGGAATGTCCAGAAGAGATGGATATGGGGGCAGAACTTGGAGAGTGTGGCCTGGAAGTTTTAGGCCTGAGAGTCATTAGCACAAAGGTAACCTCAGATATGCAGATGACACCACCCTTATGGCAGAAAGTGAAGAGGAGCTAAAAAGCCTCTTGTTGAAAGTGAAAGAGGAGAGTGAAAAAGTTGGCTTAAAGCTCAACATTCAGAAAACAAAGATCATGGCATCAGGCCCCATCACTTCATGGGAAATAGATGGGGAAACAGTAGAAATCAAGATTGCTGGGAGAAATATCAATAACCTCAGATATGCAGATGACACCACCCTTATGGCAGAAAGTGAAGAGGAGCTAAAAAGCCTCTTGTTGAAAGTGAAAGAGGAGAGTGAAAAAGTTGGCTTAAAGCTCAACATTCAGAAAACGAAGATCATGGCATCTGGCCCCATCACTTCATGGGAAATAGATGGGGAAACAGTAGAAACAGTGTCAGACTTTATTTTTCTGGGCTCCAAAATCACTGCAGATGGTGATTGCAGCCATGAAATTAAAAGGCGCTTACTCCTTGGAAGAAAAGTTATGCCCAACCTAGACAGCATATTCAAAAGCAGAGACATTACTTTGCCGACTAAGGATATAAAGAGTATAAAGAATAAAGCGCCCATTTGAGTTACTGAATTCTTAGCTTTGATTCGTCTGTCAGTCAGCCAAAGTCTATCTCTGAATGTTGTTTTTAACCATGAAGATGCCCACATAGAATTTTTCTCTGTCCTCACATGCTTGAGAAAGCCTTCCAGTTGACTTCACAGAATATTATTTGATGGAGCATTTTGGGTTGAATCATTTATTTTTTCCTGTGACAAACATTTATTGAGAACCAACATGTTAGACATTGTTCTTTTTTCTTAAGCAAAATTTGTATTGAACCATTGCATACAGAGAAATGTGCAGCTCTTAAGTGCATAACTCAATAAAATTTCACAAATGTATCATTTGATGATCAAAGAGGTCTTGTCTGAGCAGAAGCTATCTGATCTGTACTTTCTCTCCTTCTGGACTTTGAAGATTTTACTCTATTATTTCCTGGTGTTTGATGTGGATAAGTCTGACATCAATATAATTTTAGTTCCTGATTTGGTATTTTGTATTTTCCTCCTGGGTGTAGGCTTATATCTTCTTTATTTTTGGAAATTCAGTTCAGTTCAGTCGCTCAGTCATGTTCGACTCTTTGCGACCTCATGAACCGCAGCATGCCAGGCTTCCCTGTCCATCACCAACTCGCAGAGTCCACCCAAACCCATGGCCATCAATCGGTGATGCCATCCAGCCATCTCATCCCCTGTCATCCCGTTCTTCTCCCACCCGCAATCCCTCCATGCATCAAGGACTTTTCAAATGAGTCAGCTCTTCGCATCAGGTGACTAAAGTATTGGAGTTTCAGCTTGAGCATCAGTCCTTCCAACGAATATTGAGGACTGATTTCCTTTAGGATGAACTGGTTGGATCTCTTTACTGTCCAAAGGAACCCTCAAAAGTCTTCTCCAACACCACAGTTCAAAAGCATCAATTCTTCAGCACTCAGATTTCCTTATAGTCTGACTCTTACATCCATACCTGACCACTGGAAAAACCATAGGCTTAACTAGACGGACCTTTGTTGGCAAAATAATGTCTCTGCTTTTTAATATGATGTCTAGGTTGATCATAACTTTCCTTCCGAGGAGTAAGCGTCTTTTAATTTCATTGCTGCAATCACCATCTGCAGTGATTTTGGAGCCCAGAAAAATAAAGTCAGCCACTGTTTTTAGAAATTAAACAAGCTTAATATACTTACAAGATATTTTACATTAAAAAAAATACTGAGATGATGAAAATGGTCAGAAGGTACAAACTTCCAGTTACAAGATAAAGAAGTCCTGGAACTGTAATGCCTAGCATGGTGACTATAGGTAATAACACTGTATTGTATATTTGAAAGTTGTTTAGAGAATAGATCTTAAAAGTTCTAATCCTAACCAAAAAAAGTTGTAACTATGTGTGATGATCGATTTAGCTAAATTTATTGTGGTAATCATCTTTTGATATATGCACATATCAAATTATTATGTTGTACCCCTAAAACTTGCCCTTCTCCGGGGGATCTTCCCAACCCAGGGATCAGACACAGGTCTCCCGCATTGCAGGCAGATTCTTTACCAGCTGAGCCACAAGGGAAGCCCAAGAATACTAGACTGGGTGGGCCTATCCTTTCTCCAGTGTATGTATCTTCCCAACCCAGGATTTGAACCAGGGTCTCTTGCATTGCAGGTGGATTCTTTACCAGCTGAGCTCCAGGGAAGCCCATTGTGGTAATCATTTTATGATATATGCATATATCAAATTATTATGTTGTATACCCAAAACCGTCCAGTCAAGGCTATGGTTTTTCCAGTGGTCATGTATGGATGTGAGAGTTGGACTGTGAAGAAAGCTGAGTGCCGAAGAATTGATGCTTTTGAACTGTGGTGTTGGAGAAGATTCTTGAGAGTCCCTTGAACTGCAAGGAGATCCAACCAGTCCATTCTGAAGGATATCAGTCCTGGGTGTTCATTGGAAGGACTGATGCTGATGCTGAAACTCCAATACTTTGGCCACCTCATGCAAAGAGTTGACTCATTGGAAAAGACTTTGATGCTTAGAGGGACTGAGGGCAGGAGGAGAAAGGGATGACAGAGGATGAGATGGCTGGATGGTATCACTGACTCAATGGACATGAGTTTGGGTTAACTCCTGGAGTTGGTGATGGACAAGGAGGCCTGGCGTGCTGAGGTTCATGGGGTTGCAA
Source organism: Aepyceros melampus (assembly GCA_006408695.1). Classification (NCBI taxonomy): domain Eukaryota; kingdom Metazoa; phylum Chordata; class Mammalia; order Artiodactyla; family Bovidae; genus Aepyceros; species Aepyceros melampus. Next base: position 13,561 of record SJXQ01008752.1, read on the forward strand.
GGAGTTGAACACGACTGAGCGACTGAACTGAACTGAACTGATACCCAAAACCAACACAGTGTTATATGTCAGTTACATCTCAATTTTTTAAAAAATAAAGGAAAATATCAGAATCCCCAGAACTAAAGAACCAGAATTAAAAACAAGTATCTCAGTGTTCCACTGCCCTTAACCCCCTCAAAATATTAAGGATATTTTCACTCTCCCCCTAATGTCTCCCGCATTGGCAAATGGGAGATTCTTTACCACTGAACCACTTGGGAAGCCAAGGAAGCTCTCTGGGGCTGCTTTAATAAGGGTACCAATCTCATTCCAGCAGGGCTCCCCCCTGAGGACCCCCCATTGGTCCGGTCTCCCAATTCCATCACTTTGGGGGTTAGGATTTGAATTTTGGGGGGACACAAACATTGAGACCATACTGGCAGGGTATAAATAGAGGAAACAGAGGGTGGGAAAGAGGGACCATGACACAGGCCCGGAGGTCAAGAGCGTGGCGGTCACAGCAAGGACTTGGTAATGGCAGGGTGACCATCAAGTAGGAAGTCACATGAGATTAAAAACAGGGCAGGACCAGGGCCAGGTTATGTCTGATTTTGTTATGTCTGATTTTGTGTCACAGATAGATATTGGAGGATGGATTGAAGGGAAAGGAGCAACAGCAGCAACGACAGGCAGGAAGCTGTTCCAATAGCAGGAGAGAAACGAGAAAAGATGAAGTCTTGAACCTGGGCAGGGGGAGGGTTAATTGGAGAACTTTCAGGAAGTGAAACTTCATGAGTTAGGGGATGTGTGGGTGTCAGGAGTGAGAGAGAGGAAGAGGGGAGAGTCAGGGATGCCTCACAGAGCTCCAGCAGAGGTGATGGGGGGAATGATGGTGTTAACTGAGGGAAATGAAGGGAAAATGAAAGTAATGCATATCAAGGGAGAAGAGGCTTGGGAAGCAACCATCTCTTCCCACTCTCAAAATTCCCAGGAATACAGTCTAGTGAGAAATCATGGTTTAGAACTGTGGTAGTATATGCCATTTTCTCATCCTCCATCCCAAAGCAAAACACCATTTATTTTCACCACTACTATTCAAGGAACACAAGAGAAATGAACAACAATACTTTAAGGAGAGGTTTTAAAGCAGAGACTGTGAGACACCTTCAGTAGTAGCTGCCAGTGAATCTCTTGTATGAAGACCATGATGGGAGATGGTCATGAGACTCAAGATCTCAGGGTGCAGAAGCATTGGAAGGACGTGGCTGGAGAAGATGACCTTGGGTTTGGAATTGGCAAAGAAGCAGAGAAAAGCCATGGTTCTCTGGGTGAGGCTGGAGTTTATAGGGAATAAAGTAGTGCAGAAGGTGATCTTTTGAGAAGCAGGGAGCCTGTGGGACCAGCTTGAGAATTCTCAGGGTTGCCCAGAAGTAGGGCAAGATGACATGCTTGGCCATGATGGGGAAATATGGTTATGACTAGAGACATGAAACTACTCTGGAACTGAATACAGTTTGGTTTTTATTTTACTTAGGCTGAACTTTTCTCATGCTTGAAGTTTGTTTTGCCCAGTGGCACTTTTCAGTGTCTTGGGCTGCACTGAATTAGAGGCTGAGGGCTGAAGGGGCTGTTCTAGGAGTATGGCCTGAGAAGAGAGAAATGTTCTTTTCTAGATCTCTGGTTGACATTAATCTTCAAAAGCAGCCAGAGCTCGGGGAGACACAGGCCATTCTAGTCTGGAAACAATGTTTTCTCCCAGAACTTCCTCCTTCCTGCCAAACCTCAGGTCCTATTTTGGGGAGGATCTTTTTTTCCTCCTGTATGTTTTTTAGCAATGATATGTCATTTTCCCAGGGCCATTGTTTTTATTTCCTTAATTTGTTCCAGAGTGCATGTATCTGTAGCACTGGATAATAGTATGAGGGTCTCCATCCTCTATTGTCTTTTTTTTTTTTTTAATGTTTATTTGGCTGTTCCAGGTTTTAGTTGCAGAATGTGGGATCTTTAGTTGCAGCACGTGGGATCTAGTTCCCTGACCAGGGAATGAACCTGGGCCCCCTGCACTGGGAGCGCAGAGTGTTAGCCACTGGACCACCAGGGAAATCTTTCTATTGTTTTGAAAAGAGCAAAACTGAGAATCTGGAATTGGGGTGGGTGGAGGGTATTGCTACTCAAAGGCATGCTTTGTTTTGTTCTATTGATAAATTTGCATACTGTTCCAAATAGGAAAGAGCTGGTAAGCTCAGCTGGTAAAGAATCCTCCTGCAATGCAGGAGACCCCGGTTTGATTCCTGGGTCAGGAAGATCCCTAGAGAATGGATAGGCTATCCACCCCAGTATTTTTGGGCTTCCCTAGTGGCTCAGGTGGTAAAGAATACATCCACAATGCGGGAGACCTAGTTTCATACAGGAGTTGGGGAGATCCCCTGGAGAAGGGAACAGATACCCACTCCAGTATTCTGGTCTCTCTGAAGACATTTTAATGAGAAAAGAATAAAGAAGCAAATTTTTTCCCCAAAACTTTATTATTACAAATTGTTTTTATGACAATAGTTTAATAGAGCAGTTAGACTTGCTGTCTCTCAATAATTACAAAATTAAGTAAATAAATATGAAACTAAATTTAATCTCTTTTCAGCTGTGTCATGTACTCCAAAGAGACAAGGAAGAGAAAATTCTACAGCCATATGTAGTACAAACTCAGAAATTTTCAACTGCTATTTAATCCTATCGAGGATTTCCCTAGGCAAAACAGATACTCATATATTTCACCTTTGTTCTAAAGAGTTATGAAACATAAATAGATCCATAAATAGCTCATATAAATATAGGTTCTACCTTTTAAATAATAATATTCACAAATCTGGAAACTTGTCTTAAAAGAATAGAAAATAAAGCATGTAGTACATCAAAGTGGAATCTTATGCCCCAAAGTTATTTCAGGGCTTATTAAATACATAAATGATGTTGGCCAGAAATGGGGCTGGGTCTGCTCCCCAGAAAGCCTAACTAATTTGGGGAGTAGGGGTCAGGCAGAGAGCTCTTAAGCCACATGGCGGACAATGGGGGTGACACAGGTGCAGCCCACGGCCACCAGCATCTTCTCCAGCCGGAAGGAGTGAGGGCAGTGCTGAGACTCCCTTCGAAGGACCAGGATCTCTTGCTGGATGGTGACAGAGTTCATGTGATGGTCCACCTTCCCTTCAGCATTGATACAGCCTGAATGGCTGCACTTGGCCTCCCAGATCACAGAGGGGTACCTCTCAGGGTCCTCATTGCGGCTGCAGGGAAGACAAAGGCCAGGAAGAAAGTGAATTCCTGGTAGAGCAGTAAGGAAATCAAACAGGAATAAGCAAAGGGAGGCAAATTCACAGGGGGACAAATGATAGGCTCTGCAAATTCCCTAAGTGCTATTAATCTGGAAAAGAAGCCGTTTGGGAAAAACTTGGATTTGGAAGCCCATGAAGAGTTATAGAAAAAAGAAACAACGATCAGCTTTTCCCAGGTTCTTTGAAGAATAAACAGAAGAAGACAGACTGAAACTACAGAAAGGATTTAAGTTTGTCATAAAGGATATTTTTTTTAGGGTACATTTGATAGATGAAAAAAACTAAGAGTCATCTATAAACAAGATAGCTGCTAATCTGACTTAATGAAGTCTGTCTTTGAAACAAGAAAGGCATCCAGATTTATCTCACAACACATTGATGAAACAGAGCCCACAGGTGACAGGAAGGGCTGGAAACAAAATCTGAAGCCCCTTTCTAACTTTCCCTTCTCCCTCTCTTCTGGCTCAGAGAATGACTGGACTTAGTTTATTTGAACTATTATTGGTAAGTAAAATAAGAAGAAAAGATCCTATAGACAGGTGAATCTGTAGGCTCCACATAACTGGGGTCATTTGCCTGAAATCAAATTATCAAAATGCATTTTGTATTTGATCCATCATAGGGTCTAAAGGGGAGCCTGGTGAGCTACAGTCCATGGGTTCACAAGAGTCAGACACGACTTAGTGGCTAAACCACCACCAGCACCACCGCTGGATGTATTAAAGACACAGTAAATGTCAGTCTGTTGGGGATGTAATTCAAGACTAAGTCAAAAGGGGGTGAAACACCAAACAGAACACTTCTTCTGGGATTCAAGCTAATTTTCCCAGTGCTAATATAACCAAAAAAAAAAAGCACAAAAATCTTAGTTAATTAATTGTTGTTGTCAACAAACTCTACCAGGGTATTCTCTGGCAGCCCTGGGAAAGAGAATTCCAGTACTAATCTCCCATGCTAAATGTCTGTTTCTTTTTTGGATAAATAAACAATAGACTTGGGGTGTCATAAATATCAGAATGATGACCACCATTCATTTGGGTGGATTCTGGGGACATCGGGAACTAGTAGGCTAGGTGTTATGGATGGGCTGGGGAGAGCTGTGGTCTGTGAAAGAAATCTGTAGAAAGAAAGTTGGAGAATCACTGGTTTGCACAGTGGCTCTTCTAGGTTTGAGAGGTGATACTGAATGAGAAATAGCACCCCCCTCAGATGATTTAACTGGTAGTCTGATGTGTTATTCTGACGTAGAAGAATGCAGAGGTTTTATCTGGGGTGCTTACGTACTGGAGAGTCCAAGGTGAGGTGAGCGCTTGTGATAATCGGTGGGCCTTCTGGAGTTCTTGTTCCGGTTAACAATGTTCAGGTTGACCCTCACATGCTGTGGGAAGTTCTCGTCCTCAGTAGGTGGGCAGCCTGGACTCTGTGGGATGATGACTCCTGCCTTCACAAGAGCCACCAGACTCAGAAGCAGTAGCAGTGACTGGATGGAGAGAGAGGTAGATTGGGTTAGTACTACATGGTTTTTGTTAACACACTGTGGTGATGATTGAATTGCTGATAGTAGAGAACATTCTATGGTCCAGGACAATCTATACTGAATTTTCAAATATGTGAAGTGAAAAGCTGGTGAGATGACCAAAGTGATATTAGGACCATGGCATTTCTACCATTTTTTTTTTTTCAATGTAGAAAAACCACATTTTTCATTGGCTGACTAATTTTAGTGAAGATGGCAAGTCATCAGTATATGCATCACTCTCAGGTCTTTAGAAGTGTAATGACCTTGATTTTCTAGGAAGAAATGCCCTCCTACACCATTGATCTCTCCCGTTACATTTTGTGAAACACTGAGTAAAAGGGAATGCTCACCTTAGACATAAAGGGCTGTAGAAATTCCATGTGGAATCAGTTAGAAATTCTGTTGGTACCACTGGCAAACACCCAAGCCCAAACTCAACCCCCCCCTTATATTTTCTTAAGTATATTTCCAGTTTTTCTAAATTTAAATATATTGACTCTGTAATCAAATTGGGTTTCAAAAAAGATGCATGTATAACTTTAGATTAGAATTAAAAGATCTCTGTTTTTAAAATATTGTTAAAGCATCTTTTCTGAAACCCAATTTGATTACAGAATCAATATATGTAAATTTGGAAAAGCTGGGAAACATACCTAAGAAAACAGGGCTCGTGTACCAAGGCTATAGTATAAGAATACAATAATGGAAAGAAGAGTCACTGCCAAAACATTAAATCTTCAAGGATAGTGACCCATCTTATTCTGAATTAAAGAAAAGCACTCTGGAAGAATTATAGTAAATCCCTGGTCCCAGAGAAACAGAGTTTCAATAAGCATTCTCTCTTACAGCACAACATCACAGTGACACTTCTTGTGTGGTTTAGCCCCAGTATAGCTATCTTTCAGTTTTAATCTTCTCTTTCAAACTGATATGCACCAGTTCTTGAAAATGCTAAATAATGACAAATATCTATCATGGGTTTCATTTCCCATCCTATGTAGACTGTATTCGTGGATTTCCATAGTTAGAATCCAGAATTTCATGCCTGCAGTCCAGAAATTGATCTGGTCCAAATCAAGAAGAGCATCGCAAGTTAGTGCTGGACTCACCACAGATGCAGCTCTCATAGAAGCCATGGTCGTTCCTTCCAGTTCACTGTAGATGGATGAGCTCGTGCTCGCTGTGAGATGTGCAAAGTGTAGTGCTATCTTCTCCCTTTTTATAGGGTTTTTCTCCTTCTGTGGTCACCTGCGTTGGCGTGTCGGAGTGAGTTCAGGGGTGACACCATTTTGGTTAAAAGTTCCATCCCAAAATGAGGTCAAAGAAAAACTGCCCCTTCGTAACGGGTAAAAATCTGTTTCTGAAGGATAATGGGAAGAACAGAAATCCATTTTTCTAAAGATCATATCCTCTCTTCATTCTTCAAGGAACTATGACTTGTCAGGGGCTGAACAGAGACCGAGAAATTATTTATTTATGGGCAACCATGAAGCTGCCTCTCTTTGAACAGCTCATAGGGAAATAAACGTTTGGCATCACATTCAAACTTCTGAGAGTCTTCTTCTGCCATATGCCTTGATTTCCCGTTCTACAGTGCCTTTCCTCACAAGATTTCCTAGCCAGTTGTGGGCACCATTCCAGAAACTACTCAAGGTCTTGCCATATAAACAAACCAACAAAAGACCAATACATAATTTCTTGATGACAAGATATATTATTTCACTGATTTAACACCTGCTTTGTCCAATGTCTACTCTGCCTGAGGAACAAATAACTAAATTTGAGAGACATGAGATTTACTATCAAAGACATGTCTAATACTGCATGTTACAAACAACTTCCTCAGGAGGAAGAAGAAATGAGGAAACGTTGTCAGACGAAGAGGGGAGTAGAAAGTGGAGATGGAGACTGCAGGAAAGTGGTGAGGGTAGAGAAAGGAAGGGCAGCAAAGAGCAGACAATGATAACAACAAGAAAGGAGTGGGGAGATGGGGGATAAGAAGGAAAAAGAGAAGGAAATTGTTTCTTCTTCTTTTTCTCTCCACTCTCTAAGTAAGGTTAACTTTGATTTCAGGTCCTTGAGAATGGCTCCTCCCAGGGACGAGAGGAGCCTTGTGGGCTTCCGTCTATGGGGTCACACAGAGTCGGACACGACTGAAGCGACTTAGCAGATAGCAGCAGCAGGGAACATTGATGTTTATCCCAAGGATGATAAAGTGAGGGATGTAGACGTGGCTGGGGACATGTTACCCTCTCTCTGCCCCTTCTTTGCAGTGGGATGTTTTCCTGGCTAGACAGATCCTGACCAATCAGTGAGGAAGGGCATGAACAGATGAATCTCAGGGGTCATGTTAGATGGATGACCTTGGTAGATTAAGCAGCTACAGATGGAAGAAGTGGGATGCCGCTTGCTCTGATTTTCTTGATTCTGGTGTTGACCTCACCACCTACCCTTGGAGACATGGAGTCACTGTGAGCTCCTGGTCCCTCCTCCACATGTGATCAGGTAGCCATCTTAGCAGCTGCTGTGTCTCTCACATCTATTCCCAAACCTACTGCCATTCCTCTAACTCAGACTCTCACCCACTTGCATTGTTTTTTTTTAAACTGAAGTATAGTTGATTTACAAGGCTGTTTTAATTTCTGCTGTAAAGCAAAGTGATTCAGTTATACATATATATATATATTCTCTTTATATCCTTTTGCATTATGGTTTATTACAGGATGTTGAATATAGTTCCCTGTGCTATATAGTAGAACCTTGGTGTTTATCCATCCTACATACAATGGTTTGCATTTGCTAACCCCAACTCCATTTCTTGCCCTCCTCCCCACCACCTTGGCAGTCACATGCTGTTTGCTACGTCTGTGAGTCTGTTTCTTTTCCATAGATGTACTTGCACTGTTTTAATAGCCACATTTGCTCTCCCCAATTGTTGCCTTCCACCCACCTTCAACATTCCTGCAATAATGATCTTCAAAGTATGGCTCTGATTGTGTCTTGTCTCACTTGGTTGTGTACAGAACAAAATGCAAACCCCTTCATTTCAGTTCAGTCACTCAGTCGTATCCCACTCTGTGTGACCCCATGGACCGCAGCACGCCAGGCCTCCCTGTCCATCACCAACTCCCAGAGCTTGCTCAGACTCATGTCCATCGGGTCAGTGATGCCATCCAACCATCTCATCATCTGTCGTTCCCTTCTCCTCCTGCCTTCAGTCTTTCCAAGCATCAGGATCTTCTCAAATGTTTGACTTAGTATTGAACATCTGCAAACTTTACAGCTTCACCCTCTACCACACTCCATGACTTCGACTCAGGAGTTCCTGATTATTCTCCTACAGATGGTCCCTGGATTAATGATGGTTCGACTTATAATTTTTTCAACTTTGCAATGTGCAAAAGTGATATGTGTTCACTAGAAGCTGTACTTCAGATTTTGAATGTTGATCTTTTCCCAGGCTGGTGATATGTGGTGCTGTCTTCTCTTGTGATGCTGGGCAGTGGCAGCTCTCAGTCAGCGATATAATCATGAGGGTGAACAACTGATACACTTACGCCTGTCTGTACCCAGACAACCATTGTATTTTTCCATTGTATTTTTTACTTTTAGCACATTATTTAGTCAATTACATGGGATATTCAATACTTTTGTTATAAAATGAACTTTGTGTTAGATGATTTTGCCTAACTGTAGGCTAAAGTAAGTGTTCTGGGCACACTTAAATTAGGCAATGCTAAGCCATTATGCCTGGTGGGTTAAGGTGTATTAAATACATTCACATCAAGATGTTTTCAATTTATCAGGATGTAACCCCATCTGGTTTTTTTGGCCACATCTCTCAGTTTGTGGGATCTTAGTATCCCAAGCACGGTTGAACCCATGCCCTCTGCAGTGAAAGCGTGGAGTCCCAATCACTGGATCATCAGAGAATTCCTTGTAATACCATCGTAAGTCAAGGGAGATCTGCAATGCCTGCACATTTTTCATTAGGTACGGTCTCTGAAATGCCCTTTCTCATCCTCAGTTTATATCAGAATTCTCCTTGTCCTTCCAGATCCAGTTCAAATGTGTCTTTTCAGTCTGGAGGTCCCTCCTGATCACTATAGCTGGAATAAACAGCTCCCACAACATGAGATTTTACCTACCTCTACAGTAATTTGTTATTGATTCTTTGGGCCACAGCTATGTGGCTTGTGGGATCTTTGTTCCCCAACCAGGGATTGAACCTGGGCCCTCTGCAGTGAGAATGCAGGGTCTTAACCACTGGAAAGCCAGGGAAGTCCTTGCTTCATTTTGTACTGTATTTTATTTGGCTGGGAAGAGTATGTTTAAGACAAATGTTAATTTCCAATTTAGATTTTACTGTCATCCTTCAAGGCCAGCATGTTATTCGTCTTTGTAACTTTCGTGGTACCTTCTGTGGGGCTTTATGCAACACAGGTCTTCACAGATTGCTTCTGCATTGCTGGTTTCTCTCAGGTACACATCTGTCCAGGTATATTTTTAGTGTATCACCTGTCATTTGTTTGCATATCTGATTTTCCTGCTGGACAGATATTAGTCTTTCTGTCACTTTACATAGTATCTAGTAAATAGAAAGTGCTCAATATTTTGACTGAATTACATATGAAGAATGTTTGGGTAGTTTGGAATCTTGACTATTCCTTTTGGGACCCAGTTGCACCCCCATGACCATACTAAGCTAACACTTTGACTTTCCATCCTGATCATTTTGAAGGCAGTATGGTAAGGTTGTGATCTGCTTTGGACCATCCTTAAATAGAAGATGTCTTGCTTCTGCTGTCTGGTAGGGATGAAGTCAAGGTGAACGTGATTGTTGGCCAAAAGGGACAAGCTGCTTCTTGTAGTCCTGTCTGTGTCTGCCTCCCGTGCAATGAAATACACCCTGTGTGCTATCCTTTGCAATACCAACCCTTGCTTTAACATAAGGATGAGAAGTAAAGTGAGTTTTCACAAAAGTATAAAAATGATCATTTTGAGGTGGTGATAGGAGCTGGTTGTGCCCAGTCTTGAGCAGCATGGATTTCTCAGATGCCAAAAGATGCACACTTGGGCTGGAGAAAGAGTCAGAAGTAGAAAGATGGTGTGCAGAATGGGGAGGGTAGTTATCTACAGAGGCAGCTGGTTCAGGTTTATACCCCATCCTGCTGAGACAGAAGGAATGCTGGACTGGAAATTCATAGCTCAGTCAGTAAAGAATCTGCCTGCAGTGTAGGAGACCCAGGTTCAATTCTTGGGTTGGGAAGATCTTCTGGAGAAGGAAATGGCAACCCACTTCAGTATTCTTGCCTGGAGAATCTCCTAGACAGAGGATCCTGGCAGGCTACAGTCCGTGGGATCGTAGGAGTCGGACACAACTTAGCCACTAAACCACCAGAACACCCAATGAGAGAGCACTTTGGTTTTTGCTGTAGCTCTGCCAATAACCACCCATCCCTTTGGGTACTTCATGTCCTTGAGGCTTAGTTTCCCTTTTGATAAAATTAATTTTTGCACCAGGTAATCTTTGATTGTCTGAATTTTTAGAGAAAGACAATAGTGGGAGAACAAATAGGGGCAGTAAATTAGGGGTGATGACTTTGCTTAGTGATTTTCCTTGGATTTATCAGTCTTGCTTCTTGGAGGCCTGGGGAACAGGTACCCACAAGTAACCAGGAACTGCAACCTGGCTGTTGAGAGTTGGGTAAGGTATGGGGAGGAGGAGCAGGTGGAGGCTGGGAGGCTGGCTTCCTGGGAGCCAAGCATGCTTTGGAAGGGATGGTCCTAGTGAAGTGTCTCTGGGCTTCTTGACTTAGGGAAATGATCTTCAAAGCTCCTTGACTGTGTTACATTATCAAACAGCATTCCCTTCTACTTATAGTAGAGAATAACATGGGAGATAGAAGGATATATGGCCTTAAATTAACACTGTCATTTAAAAAAATAAATAAATAAATAAATAATTTCTTGCTTAAGTGGTGGGGTTACCATGGAGATAATCACTATTATCTTTTTTATTTCTACTCTAGAGCCTTTTAAAATAAAAATAGCAATAGTCTGAGTAGAAGAGGAGGCCCTGTGCCATCATTAATGATTTCTGTATATTACACCTTAAAGACAGTGGCTACTCAAAGAAATGGGTGTCATGTTGTCTCACGGTGTTCACATCACCAGTCAGCCTCCTTTTCTCTCTATTTGGATTTACTATAGAAAAGATAATGAGTAGCTGCCAAGAATCTTCTTGGGTTTTGAATTTGTGGGCCACCATACAAGAAGCAACGTCAGATACTTAATAGGAAGACATGGTTTTGAGGGAAGGGAATGTTTGCAGCAGAGTCATCTGGAGGGCCTTGGAGAATCAGTACAGTTGGGATTTAGCTGAGATCCAGATTTAGATCCCGATGTTCAAAATCTAGATCACCTAATTTTGAAGTATTAATAGTGTTATGTACCAGAGGCTCAGCTCTACGGTTAAAGCTGTTGTGTTTAAAGGATCACAACTTACTATATGTGAAATCACCATGTTTTTTTTTTAAATAAGAACGATCAATCTTAGTATCAGCCTGATAGTATCATTGCTCATCTCCAGAGCAAAGCTGTTAAGCATTCACTATGGCTGTGTTTCTGAGGGCCATCCTGAACGATGAACTGTTGGGTGGGAATTCTGCAGGAGTAGGTAACAGACTTCCCCTGAAATCGCTGGTGGAGGAATTTCCCCCCTTATGTGACATGATAAATTGAAGGAGATATTAATAGAGAGAAGCTCTAAATGAATCATTGTTAATGGGCTGGTGAGGGCTGAGAAGTGAGAGGCAGAATCCTTTTCCAACATCTTGATTCCATTTTTCACCACCAGTCATTCTAACTCTTGCAGGGTTGTTGATGAAGATACGCTGTAAACAGCTCCTGTGAGTGACTAATTATCTTTCTTCTGCTATCATTTTTTGAAATTTTATTTTATTTTATTTTTTGCTATTCATTTTTGATGTTGCAAGAGCCTAGATCTAGCCCAGACCAGACTATTTTTATCTGATGGAGTCAGATCACAAAACTGTACATCTTTTTCTTTTTTTCCACTGGGATATAGTTGCTTTCTAATGTGTTAGTTTCTGCTGTACAATGAAGTGAATCAGCTATGTGTATACAAGTATCCCCTCTTTCATGGACCTCCTTCCCATTCCCCCCACCCGACCCCCTCTACTTCGGGTCACCACAGAGCGCTGAGCTGAGCTCCCAGTTATAAAATAATAATAAATAAAATAATAAAATTAAAAAAAATAAAAAAAATAAAAATAAAATAATAAACGATAGTTTCCCTCCAGCTATCTTTTTTACACATGGTAGTGTATATATTCCAGTCCCATTCTCCTGATTCATCCCATCCCCTCCTCTCATCCTGTGTCCACATATCTGTTCTCTACATCTGCATCTCTATTCCTGCCCTGCAAATAGTTTCATCTGTACCATCTTTCTAGATTCCACATACATGCCTTGATATACGATATTTTAACAAACTCATTCTATGTAGTCAAAAGAATGTTGATCAGCTGTGACTTTAGCCACCTGAGGGATTTGATTGACAAGTATTCTGTCCCTGGTGACTCCCCAAAAGTGCATCTTCATTATTTGGGTAAATGGATTTACTCTTACGCATCTTTTCCCGGCCTGAAAGCATTGAGATGATATTTGGAAGATGTGACGAAACCAAGCCATACAAGAAGGAAGATATATCACATCACGTCATCTTAAAAACAACCGCAATCCGTCAGTGTTTCCCCAGTGTCTACATGAACATCCACAACCCAACTCATCAGACGAGCATGTCAGTTTCTCCTTTGAGTAATAATTACTACTAACCTCATGGAAACCAAGCCTCTTCCTTAGGTAGGTTTTTCACTAGCATTTTACTGAAACACTGATTTAAAGTGGGTCAGAAAACTTTCCATTTTTTTCAAACCAAGCATTTAGAATTCTATCCCAATACGTTAGCAGGCACATGCAAATTTTCTTTTTATGGGTGGGCTTCCCTTTTGTAATGCTGACTTCATCTGATACCTTGAGAATTAAGGTCAGCAAATGACTGAAGTTTCAAGTCTGAACGGATGTCACTGAAAAGTAAGGTCTAAAATTAAACAAGCAAACCAAACCGCACACCGAGGGTTGGGCCATCAACTTATCAGTTTTATTTTCTTTGCAGCAGTTTTGAAGTTAACATGATTTAGAGACAACCGCAGAATGTATTTAAATGCAAGATTCTACATGCACACCTGGAACAAATTGCGAATTGGTTTTTCTTTTTAAACAACATAGAGGATCCTCTGGTAAGGTGGTTTCTCCGATGACTGGAAATGTAGTAAAATCAATATATAGTGATGCTATGTTCGTTTATTCCAAAATCCTTAGAAGGACTTGAGATGACTTATAACAAAAATTCAGATAAGAAAGTAGATAAAAAATATGAATCAGGCCCGGCAAAAAGAGAGTCAAAAGTCAAGATCAGGGGAAAGAAAACCCAAAGTCTTAGTCTATTGAGTTTACATTTGTCTCTGAGCTTTCTGGCAGCCGAAGTGAGAGGTAGATACACTCAGTTACATAGTTCTCATTGTCAGCAAGGAAGAAGCTAGCTAATTCCTTAGAACAGACGGAATTTTTCTTATCATTACCTTTCGAAATAAAATTTTCATTTGGGGCTCTTACGGGGCTCCTGTTTGACATGTTCTGGCATATTCTGGCAACAGACATTCCCATAATGAGATGTCAGCCTCATTTTGGGAGCTGTGTGCCCTTGGGGAAATTATATCATGTACATCCCAGCGTCCATACCTATAAAGTGGAGGTAACAGTAGAATATGACTCATAGATTATTGAAAGGATTAAATTAAATAATATATGTGTCAATACATACTGACAAAATATTCACTTTTATAGGAACACCAGGGCAATAGAATCTGACAGAGCTTGTCAGATTTTTTTTTTCAAAACATTGAATCTGAGAGTCAGACATTGACTCTGACTAGTTATCTGCTAATTGAATGTCTACTCTTTGGGCAAGTAGGGAGATTTCTTCAGGCTTTCATATGGCTGAGGTGAAATAGCCCTTCATTTAAAAATTTTTTCTTGAGCACCTGTGCTATGGACTTCCCTGGTGACTCTGCAGGAAAGAATCCATCTGCCAATGCGAGACACACAGCTTTAATCCCTGGGTCGGGAAGATCCCCTGTAGAAGGGAATAGCAACCCACTCCAGTATTTTTCCCTGGAGAATCCATGGACAGAGGAGTCTGGTGGGCTACAGTCCATGCGGTTACAAAAGGTCAGACGTGACTTAGTGACGGAACAGCAGCAGCCTGTTCTATACCAGGCAGGCACCGTGTGCGCTGTGGGGAGAGAGCAGGGCGCCAGCAGGAAAGGCCCTGCTTCCAGGGGAGCTGTCATCTAGGGTCATGCAGGTTCTTCATTCGTATTCTGTACTTTTCAGACTGCCTGCTGATAACGAATCGGGTTTCTTAGGCACTAGGATAACTTGGAAATCAGTGCTTATATACTGGTGCACTGATGATAAGGAATTTCAAGATTTACCTTACATTGTATTGAACTTAATTCACAATTGCCACTCCATATATCCATATTTATGTACATATTTTATATCAGTCTGTCATCTCTCTATCTATCTATCATCTATCTACACATGCACAAGCACACACACACACACACACACTTTTCTTCTGACCATGAAAGTGATACATGCTCTTTTGTTATATACAATAGATGAGACCTGGTTGGGGGAGCAAAAGGAATACAACAAAATTAACCCATAATCCTGGTTATTAGAAATAAACTTTAGGATTATATTGCTCCTGTTATTTTATAAAACTGGTATCATTTGAAGCATATTACTCTAGTTTTAAAAAATACATTAAAAAACTATAAGTATTTTATTTTACCAAATTGGATCATGTTACAATATGCTTTGTGACCTGTTTTCTCATGTTACAATATATTCTAACATTTTTTCCCCTTTTAAAGCTATTTTGTTTGTGTGTGTGTGTTTGAAACTATTGACTGCCTAACATCCTGAAAATGAAAGAATAGCCGACCATTTAACCAGTTGCTTTTGTTCAACATTTTAATTGCTTCTATGTTTTCATTATTTCTTTGATTTTTCTGTGTCATCTCCCCATAGCAGCAACAAGTCTCATACCTAGGTGCTCAGAAATTATTGTAGAGTTCGACTTTTGCAAAGTGACTGCATTTGACAGAAGAGCAGTGCTATCAAGACCTAAAAATAAAGGAAGAGAAAGATCCACAGGGTTATACGTGCTTGGTTGTGTAAGTAGAGCGTCTGTCATGAATTCATGGCACTAGGAATTTATAGTTGTTTTTATTAATGGCGTCACTCAGAAGGAAGCACCCCCAACCCAAGAGTTAAAGAATGACTTGGTGACAAGACCCTACAGGATGGGTTAGGAGAGCAAAGCTTTCTTTGTAGTTACAATGGTATGAAAAGTTTAACTATAATGGGACATATTCGATATTTTAATGATTCAGTTCAGTTCAGTTCAGTTGCTCAGCTGTGTCCAACTCTTTGCGACCCCATGGACTGCAACACCCCAGGCCTCCCTGTCCATTACCAACTCCCAGAGTTTACTCAAACTCATGTCCATTGAGTTGGTGATGCCATCAACCATCTCATCCTCTGTCGTCCCCTTCTTCTCCTGTTTTCAATCTTTCCCAGCATCAGGGTCTTTTCCAATGAGTCAGCTCTTCGCATCAGGTGGCCAAAGTATTGGAGTTTCAGCCTCAGCATCAGTCCCTCCAATGAATATTCAGGACTGATTTCCTTTAGGATGCACTGGTTGGATTACCTTGAATATTCTTGAATCTCAAGAATATTCTCCAAACCACAGTTCAAAAGCATTAATGCTTCGGTGCTGAGCTTTCTCTATAGTCCAACTCTCACATCCATACATGACAACAGGAAAAATCATAGCCTTGACTAGATGGATCATTGTTGGCAAAGTAATGTTCTGCTTTTTAATATGCTCTCTAGGTTGGTCATAACTTTTCTTCCAAGGAGTAAGCCTCTTTTAATTTCATGGCTGCAATCACCATCTGCTGTGATTTTGGAGCCCCAAAAAATAAAGTCTGCCACTGTTTCCCCATCTATTTGCATGAAGTGATGGGACCAGATGCCATGATCTTTGTTTTCTGAATGTTGAGCTTTAAGCCAACTTTTTCATGCTCTTTTTTCACTTTCATCAAGAGGCTCTTTAGTTCTTCTTTGCTTTCTGCCATAAGGGTGGTGGCAGCTGCATATCTGAGGTGATTGATATTTCTCCTGGCAATCTTGATTCCAGCTTGTGCTTCATCCAGCCCAGCATTTCTCATGATGTACTCTGCATATAAGTTAAATAAGCAGGGTGACAATATACAGCCTTGATGTACTCCTTTCCCTGTTTGGAACCAATTTGTTGTTCTATGCCCAGTTCTAACTATTGCTTCTTGACCTGCATACAGATTTCTCAGAAGGCAGGTCAGGTGGTCTGGTATTCCCATCTCTTTCAGAATTTTCCAGAGTTTGTTGTGATCCACACAGTCAAAGTCTTTAGCATAATCAATAAAACAGAAATTGATGTTTTTCTGGAACTCTTTTGCTTTTTTGATGACCCAATGGATGTTGGCAATTTGATCTCTGGTTCCTCTGCCTTTTCTAAATCTAGCTTGAACATCTGGAAGTTCATGGTTCACATACTGTTGAAGCCTGGCTTGGAGAATTTTGAACATTACTAGCGTTTGAGATGAGTGCAATTGTGTGGTAGTTTGAGCATTCTTTGGCATTGCCTTTCTTTGGGATGGGAATGAAAACTGACCTTTTCCAGTCCTGTGGCCACTGCTGAGTTTTCCAAATTTGCTGGCATATTGAGTGCAGCACTTTCACAGCATCACCTTTTAGGATTTGAAATAGCTCAACTGGAGTTTCATCACCTCCACTAGTTTTGTTTGTAGTGATGCTTCCTAAGGCCCACTTGACTTTGCATTCCAGGATGTTGGCTCTAGATGAGTGATCACACCGTTGTGATTATCTGGACATCACCAGATGGTCAACATCAAAATCAGATTGATTATATTCTTTGTAGCCAAAGATGGAGAAGCTCTATACAGTCAGCAATAACAAGACTGGGAGCTGACTATGGCTCAGATCATGAACTCCTTATTGCCAAATTCAGACTGAAATTGAAGAAAGTAGGGAGAACCACTAGACCATTCAGGTATGACCTAAATCAAATCTCTTATGATTTTACAGTGGAAGTGAGAAATAGATTTAAGGGACTAGATCTGATAGACAGAGTGCCTGATGAACTATGGATTAAGGTTTGTGACATTGTACAGGAGACAGGGATCAAGAGCATCCCCAAGAAAAAGAAATGCAAAGAAGCAAAATGGCTCTCGGAGGAGGCCTTACAAATGGCTGTGAAAAGAGAAGTGAGAGACAAAGGAGAAAAGGAAAGATATACCCATTTAAATGCAGAGTTCCAAAGAATAGCAAGGAGAGATAAGAAAGCCTTCCTCCATGATCAGTGCAAAGAAATAGAGGGAAACAATAGAATGGGAAAGATTAAAGATCTCTTAAAGAAAATAAAGATACCAAGGGAACATTTCATGCAAAGATGGGCTCGGTAAAGGACAGAAATGGTATGGACCTAACAGAAGCAGAAGATATTAAGAAGAGGTGGCAAGAATGCATAGGAGAACTATTTTAATGATTATAAATTATTAAACAAAAGATTTATTTGTTCAGCTTTCTTTAAGTTACATGTTTACTGGTTTTCATTTTCCCATGCTGAGAAAATGAGTGATTATTTTACTCAAACTGCTTTCCCACCAATTTTTGCTTGATATGACAAAAATAAAAATTGTGTTGCTATCAACAGCTTTATTAAGGAAAGTATGCTGTCTTGTCCCATAAGAACTTGAATATAATGTGATCTATTTATAGATGTATGACAATCAATATAATAATAAAAATAACGCTTAAGATACATTGACAGAGAATTATGAAACTTGTTAAATTGTAGGCAATGTTATTTCAATGGTAATAGCCATTAAAGACATCAGTAAAAATATTTGCAATAAAAAGGCTTATGATACTATAAAAATAGTGGTCTGCCATATGGTTGATGTCAAATAAATGTAAATGCTACAAATTTTGTAATGTCACAGAGAAAGGCCTTTTCGGTATATTTATCCATTCAATTAATCTCTATAACAATCTTATACTTTGATCCTATAACTATCCTATATATTTAGATACTATTAGCCATATTACAGAAAAGAAAACTAAGCTTTGGCAGGTTTCTGTAACGAGTCCAAAATGATCTAGCTGGAAGGTTGCTACCCTGAAATGAATCAAAGACATGATGATTCTCAGGTCTGTGGACTTTTCACTGTGACCAACTGAAAACATTAATACTGAAAACATTTTAAAAACTTATTTTGCAGGTGATTTTCCAACTTTTTGAAGCTGACTTTCTCTTCTGATATTTGTAAAGTTTGAAATCTTAAAGATTATCAAATTGTTTTTCTTTCACCATCCATTTTGTGGTATCACTTCTTTCATTTACCCTTGTCCATTATCTTTGTTTTACAGACAACCCCTCTTTGTCTAGTGCTCTAAGACATTCCCAGCTTATCTTCATTTTGTGATTCCCTCAAAGTGGAGATTTTCATGAAAGTAATGCAAGGAAGGGCAGAGAGAGGTGTCTATGGTGATGGGTTAGTTGTGTCCAACTCTTGCGATCCATGGACTGTAGCCTGCCAGGCTCCTCTCTCCATGGGATTCTCCAGGCAAGAATACTGGAGTGGGTTGCCATTTCCTTCTCCAGGGGATCTTCCCAACCCAGGAATTGAACCCAAGTCTCCTGCATTGCAGGCAGATGATTTACCAACTGAGCTATGAGGGAAGCCGAGGGGTGTCTATACATCTGTGTTTCACTAAAGGTGGAGATAAGAGGATCAGTGCTCACTTTCCCAATCAGATTACAGCAGCAGTAACTTTTCCTTTATTTTTATTTTTTTTTCCTATAAAAAAATGGGGGGTTGGGAGAAGCAGAATTTAAACATGAGAACCATATAGATGACAGCTATGAATCAGACTGGTTTTCTCTTTGATCTGAAAAAACTAGGCCATTACAGTCATAATGCATTTTGGCTACCATGAAAAGCTTTGCAGAAGTCAGGCTTTTAAACATTAAACCTGTATTGAGTTAAACCTCATGAATTTGATGCCAAGTGTAAGAGGATAATACATGAAGAGCAGTTAATTAAAAAAATTTTCCAATGTATGTATCATTTAAACATGTTTGCTTAGAATTCAATTGCAAGTATATACCATAATCTATTAAATCTCCTATTAGTGTATTTAAAATTCATCATTGTCCATTATCTATCAGTACAATGATAAATATCTTATTCTTTGGATCTTTGCTCAATACATATTATTACTGTAGGATATATAACTCTTATAGGGTTTTTGTATTACTATCTAGATTTTACCAAGACATTTTGAAGACTATATAGTTTCTTAGTTTGTAATAGAAACTCAGTGGAGCTAGTTTAAGAAAAAATGTGGAAATAATTATAAGGATATAAAATGGCTCAGGAAAATGAAGGCTAGGAATTCCAGAAGGAAAAAACAAGAACAAGAGTTAAAAAGCCAATGGGAATCAATCAGTTGCTTTCTCAGTCTTTCAAACATCTTCTTCCTCAAACTATGTCTTTGCTTCTCTGTGGATTCCTTTTCTCTGTACTCCTGGCTCTGCTAGAGCATATTCAAGGTCCACTGATAAGGCATTTCTAAGTTTTAAGCCATAGAATCAGGAGAATCTGATTGGCTTAACTAGACTCTCATGTCTAATCAGCTGGGGTTGAGTGGATCGTATTGTACAAACAAGGCTGCTGGGGAATCCAAGTCTGTGGTTAAGTTAGCCCTCATCTCAAAGAAAAGGAGTCTGATCTGGGAAGACATTCTAAGTGGAGTGTGTCCTCTAGTAAATTTTCTCCTTTGACAGAGGACAAGCATCTATCTGTAGGTGACAAAATAATTTCTTTCCTCCAACCATCAGATCTTGGTAAGGATGCCTCCAGCTCTCTGAGCTTTGTTATTCCTCTTCAACTTGAGTGATACGAGTGTTTTTATTTTGCTGATGGCATTATATTTTGAATATACACGTATATAATATACCTGTATTATACAATTTATATATGTAATGCGCATATATCTCTATATTTATGAATAAAATTTTAGAGATCTGTATTCACTAGACTTAAATGTATTAAGTTGTCATTCTTAGCACTGTATAAAATGCATACAGAAAATGTTTAATACATGCTTGTTACTATCATTTCAAGACAGTCTTCCTATCTGAAAAGGCTGGATACAGAACAATTATCTGCCCACATTTAAAAACAGCCGCATGTTTTATGTAAGTCTATGTGGATCCTGCTGAACCGATGTGGTTTGTAAGCTTTTCTTTGATAAGATCTGCTGAATAAAGCATGTACAGACCAAATGTGGTGAGCCTTGACACCTGAAAGTGAGAAATGGGGAGCTGGGGTCCTATGTGGGCTAAACACAGCATCTGCTAGACATGATGAGCGAACAGCCAGCAAGGAAGTGGTTGACAGACCATTTGACCGAGGTGAGAAACTCATCTGCATTTGTACTTGTTGCCAGAAGACATACTTCAGCAGGGTGTCTGATGTAAACACATGAAACTCTAAAATTGCTTTTGTTTGGAAAATTGGATTTCAGCAGAAATACATTGCCCACTGGTTGTCCTAATTCAGTTCATCAAACATCCCCATCCATCCATCCATTCACCCATCTTGTAAACATTTATGGAACAATTACTGTATAAAAATACAGCAAGAACTATAATTTTAGAAGGAGTATTGGTTGAGTCACACTTAAAAGTTTACAAACAGATAGGAAAGCTTTGAGTTAGATACATCTGGATTCACTCTGCTGTCTCCTCGCTTTGAGACTTTAGTCAAGTTACTTAATACTCTCTAGACCTCAAGTTCCTCACCTTTAAAGTGATAATAATAAAAATTAAAAAATAATACTTGCACTTGTGCATAAAGTTATTGAAAGGTTTGGAGGAGATACTGTAGGTAATGCTTTTTGCATAGAGCCATAAATATTATCTGGTGTTATTTCCAACCATCAAAATGATATTCATCACCAACCACAAATGAGTTCTCACAAGAGGTCAAATATGCATTGCAGACCCTATGGAAAGAAGGTAAATTCTGCCTGTTACAAGCTGTCGCTGTAAGGAAACTGGTGCACAGGAAAGGAAAGGAAAGTGAAGTTGCTCATTCGTGTCCGACTCTTTGCAACCCCGTGGACTGTAGCCTATCAGGCTCCTTGGTCCATGGGATTTTCCAGGCAAGTGTGCTGGAGTGGATTGCCAGACATCTGAAGAAAGAAAAAGCCAGTTTATCAGAATGCTTTGCCTACTTGTTGCCAAATATAACTTGTTTCTTGTTTATGCACTCATATCCAGGTGGGCTAATTTTTTCACTTTTCATCTGTAGGTTTGAACAGCCTGCATGAATGGCTTTCGATTCCTAGATCTATGGAATGAAAAATGAAAAAAAAAATTCAGAGAGCTCATTCAATCAATAGATTGTTCTTAAAAACTTGCTGAAACATCTATGCTTTATCTAAACACATTCAGAGAAAGAGATATTATAACTGCTTTGGAAATGTATCCTAATTTCTAGTTGAACTCTCTCTGTTTATAAATTCAATCAATGTGTTTTGTTATATTCCTAAGTGATATCTTCTAAATTATTGAGGTCCAAAACTTTTTCACTGTCTTTGACTTTATATATACATTTAAAAATTTTATTTACTTGCTTTGGGCTTTGTTGGGTCTTCACTGCTGTTTGAGGGCTACTCTCTTGTTGCAACACACGGGCTCTAGGCTCGTGGGGCACAGGCTTAGCTGCTCTGCTGCACGTGGGACCTTCCTTGACCAAGAATCAAACCCATGTTCCCTGCATCAACCGGCGGATTCTCAACTACTGGACCACCGAGGAAGTTCTCATTGTCTTTTAAAATTGAAGTTTAGTTGATGTACAATATTATCTAGTTACAGGTATACAATATAGTGATTCACAAATTTTACAGGTTATACTCCATTTATAGTTTATTATAAAATATTGACTATCTTCCCCATGTTGTACAATATACTTGTAGCTTATTTTTTTTCTTCCCCTGCTGCCTCCCTTCTGAGCCCTGTCTCCAGTTGTCATTGATTTTCTGTGTTCTTCTGCCATGTGATACGAGAAGTTCTTCCCACCATTGTTCAGGTCCCCCTTCCCTTGGGCTTTTCCAATAGCCATTGTTTCCTACTGGAACTTCACTGTCTCCAGACCCTCCTCCTTGCAGCCCATCCCATTCACTAAAACTGCATCCATCTTCCTTAGGCATCACTATCCACAAAAGTTTTCCTGTGGAAAGTTATTACAGGATAGATAACACTTGGGCTTCTCCCTTTAGCCATCAGGGTCCTCCGTGTGTGGGACTGCCCTTCTTGTCCAGCCTTGACCTTTATTATTCTCAGCTCTGCTTCTGTCTAGACAATTTTCTGTCTTGCTAACACAGTGCTCCAACCTTTTAGCAGATCTTTGCTCCTGCAAATTATTTCTTCCCTCTCTTTTGGACTGTTGTATGGCTAAATGGTTCAAAAATGGTAAAATTATTAATATAAAGGTTTAAACTTTTGCTAGCAATTTGTTGTAGGAGAGAAGAGTTGAGATGATCAGTGGATGACATAGAACTTGTGGATAATCTTCTCTGCTTTCACATGAGCTGGGAACTGTATGGTTTCCTCAGACTGCTGCTGCTGCTGCTGCTGCTGCTAAGTCGCCTCAGTCGTGTCCGACTCTGTGCGACCCCACAGACGGCAGCCCACCAGGCTCCCCCATCCCTGGGATTCTCCAGGCAAGAACACTGGAGTGGGTTGCCATGTCCTTCTTCAATGGATGAAAGTGAAAAGTGAAAGTGAAGTCGCTCAGTCATGTAGGACTCCTAGCAACCCCCTGGACTGCAGCCTACCAGGCTCCTCCATCCATGGGATTTTCAAGGCAAGAGTGCTGGAGTGGGTTGCCTTGCCTTCTCCGTCCCTCAGATTAGAACCTGGGAAATATGGGAGGTTCTGAGATGGATTCTTGATTTAGGGCTCATGGGTTTCTAAGAAGTCTGTGGATAAGATTTAAGGAACATGCAAACTTACTAAAATTATAAGTAAAGATGCATGCATATGAACGTTGTTTTTTTGGGGAAACATCCACCACTTTCATTAAGAGAAACAGGACATTTGACAAGGAGAAGCTTCAGTTAGGGAGTTGAGTGGATGAAAGAAGATAGCATGATAAGATAGTCCCTGCCTCTTCTGGTTGGAAGAGACATGGGTCATATGGGACACACTTAAAAGATTAAGAACAGGGTGCTGGGAACTTCCCTGATGGTCTAGTGGTTAAGATTCTGTGCTTCTATCATGAGGAGCATAGATTCCATCCTTGGTCAGGGAACTAAGATCCTGGCTCCTCATACCTAAAATCCCAAACACAGCAACCCCCATGTTCTGCCCCTTAAAAAAAAAAAAAAGCAAAGACCAAACTGGATTCTGGAAAGAACGGAGATTTTTTTCTTTGACAGAGCTACTTTGAATGATTTCAGGTAAAATTGTCCTTGTAGATGAAAGGAAGAACAGGATCTGTATGTGTTTAGAACATATTGTTGACTCAAGAAACTTGTGATTAGGGTTGAGTTATCTGAGTTTCATGTCTATTATTTTATATGCTCAACTTTTTTTTTTCACTTTCAGATTTTATCACAAGTTTTTCCTTTTAATTTTTCATACAGATGTCTTAAAGATGTGAAGCTGATCTGTTCTGAAGAGGAGGAAACATAGGAAAGTGATGGGGTTTGTGGGGAGGGTACTATCTTAGCCAATGGTGTAGTTACTCAGGGGAATGTCCTTTCCACAGCTCTGACAGATATCTGGCTGAAGTCCTTCACTTATAGCCCTCCCACTTCCAGAGATCCATAGCCTAACTATGCCTTGGTCGTGTTCAAATCCAGGAGAATGTTAACTCCCTACTGACCTTCTGACAAACCTCTTACTCTCCTTCCTAGATCCTTGGTTCTTAACCAGGAATGAGATGGTGGAGCTTTTACAAAATAACTCCCCACCATACTGAGCACACGTATGGACCATTTGGTTAAAAAAAAAATGGGGGGGGGTGCGGATTTTTCACTTGTCATGTGTGGTTTATCTTCCTAGTAATACTCTTGGCTCTTTTAGGGGTGCTGGAATCAGATCCATGGGTTCAAATCCTGGCTGTTCTACAGCCTATGTTATTTTATGTGAAGTACACAAGGCTTCCCTGGTAGCTCAGCTGGTAAAGAATTCCCGTGCAATGCGGGAGACCTGGGTTTGATCTCTGGGTTGGGAAGATACCCTGGAGAAGGGAACGGTTACCCACTCATAGTATTCTTGCCTGGAGAATACCATGGACCCATGGACTGTATAGTTCATGGGGTTGCAAAGAGTCGGACAATACTGAGCGACTTTTACTTCACACAAGCTTGCTAAATCATGGTTCTTCATTTAAAATAGATTAATCGGTATTGGATGGTAATGTAACAAACTCATTACAAGCACTGGAAAATAATAGAGATGGATAAGAATTGAGATTGATAATATTTAAGGGTAGAACAAATATACGTAGTTAAGGCTAAAGTATCTGAAACAATTCAACCTACATTTTCCATATACTAAATATTACCAAAAAGTAGGCTTTTTTTTTTTTTTAATGAAGGAGATGCTTCAGAAATAAATGAATCCAAATTTAACAGAGAGGAATTTGTTGGTAAATTAGATCCCATGATAGAACTATAAGGTATAAGAGGAGAATGTCTAACAGGTTTCAGGCAATCAGGTCTAAATAAGGACAGGGAAAGGTTTTTAAATTAAGAGCTATGTTAAAATTATTAAGTGAAGAAGGATGCATAGTTTATATTCCCTCACAAGAAGATCAATGTTTGCTGGGTTAGCAAAATAGGTTGAAGCTATAATTTAAAATGCCGGATTGCAACATGTTAATCTTTGAATGTTAGCGAAATAGATGGATTCAATGAAGATTATTTATGACCTATTTTCCAAGAAAATAAAGTTTCAAGTTTGCTAACAGAAACTACGCAAATGAAAGTGATCATAACTCAATAATGACATAATGAGAGAGGTAAAAGAGCTGTAATTTTCCAACAAAAAGATTTTCCGATTGAAGTTAAAAATCTGACAATTCAATCTCTTTAAGAAATAAAAAAGATACATATCTTTGAAAAGTTAGACCGTTTAGCTTTCAAGACTTGTGAATATAAGAGAAACAGCAAGTAATGGGAAAGATATTTTGAATAATAAGAACCTTATGAGTCTGAATTTGTCTCCAGGTGGCAATTTAAAAAACAGCCTGGAAAATGCATCAGAGATAAATATTTGGATATATAAGAAGAAATGAAATTGTAACTGGAATTAAATCTTCACTGTTAGAACAATAAAGATTTTATTATTATTTATGTTTTTAAAAAGTTAAAATATTTATTTAATACTAATGAAGGACAGGGAAGCCTGGCATACTGCACTCCATGGGGTTGCCAAGAGTTGGAAAAGACTTAATGACTGAATAGCAACAACAGAAATGAATACAAATGGAAAAGAAAAAAGGTTGGAAAATATATTTTTTTCAAAATGTTAAGAATATTTTATGAAAATGGATATCATTATGAGCTTTGCTCTTCAGATATCCTTGGTGTAGAATTTTGCAAAGGGCCAGCATCTTAGCACAACTGGGAGGAAATATTCTCTTTCTTGTATCAGAGGCCTGGGAGTTCCTTGGGTGCCCTTCAGGCATCTGAGCCAAGGACTGCCAGGCCCCAGAGGCACGGTTTATTTGTAGCATTCCTGGTTATCAGAATACAGGCCTCCGTGGTTTTCAGATGTTGTCAGATCCCCAGCATCTCAAATATTCTGAGATGCTGGGGATCTTCTTGGAAAGCCTTACCTATCTTTGTTACTCTCATCTAGACAGCAGATGAGAGAGAATTTTGCTGTGGACAAATTTGATTTGGTTCATAGACCTCAGGTCTAATGCTGTAAGAAGGAGCCTGAATGGGGTGGGAATAGAGGAAAACAGACACAGCTATATTTCCGTTAAGGGAGATGTACTCCACATTTGAATGAGGCTGAAGAATCAGGTTTGAGATCAATTGATTATGCTGGGGAATAAAACTTTCTTGTTGGCCACAGGATAAGGAGAAAGAATATTTAAAGCTGCAGATACCAAAGCGTAGATTGTATTTGCATTTAAGGAGGCTGAATGCACAACTCCTTCAAAACAGGGTCCAGTGGTCACATTTCTCTCACCAGCCACTCACTGTAGATCTTGAAATGCCATTGTTAGGGGTAAATTTCTCTGCCTGTTCTCTGGAACTCTCTTTTTAGGAAAACAAGTGACATTAAGTCAAGCACATAGTAGAGTGGGTTACTTACTCTCTCCTGCACTGACTAGGAAAAAAATGCACAACGTGAGAGATGTGAATTAAGTTTTGTTTGGGCCAAAATGATAGTTATAGCCTGGGAGGCAGCCTCTCAGAGTTCTGAGGAACTGTTCTGATGTGGTGAGTGGGGCGGAGGTCAGTACCAATGAGATTCTGATGAAAAGAATACGTGCAACCAGGCACACGTTTTGGCAGAAGATTTCTGCTAGTCACAAGGAGAAGATGTCTCTGAATGATTTTAGAGGTTTCCTAGATATGAGAAGATGTGAGAAGTTGGGCTCATAAAATCTCCTGAAAATACCTTACTATTTGAGGGTCTGTTCCGCCAGTTTTTCCCAGAGCACAAAGTGCTTCTTTTCTGATCTCTGCCCTGAACTCTTTTTAGGGTGTGTTAAAGGTTAGCAACTGCAGTGACTAGTGACTTCATGCTTATGGAACCAGATAGCAACCAGATTAGTTGGTGCCTGATACTCCAAGGGCACCTAGGAAGGGAAGAGAAGAAGCCAAGGATAAAGAGGGATGGGGAAATGGTGCAGAGAGGTGTTGACAGAGCAAGGAGATTAATTTTCCTGCTTCATCCTGTGCTCAGAGACCTGCCCTATATTCCCAGTCTTTGGACTTGTAAGCCTTGTCTTGGCCTCCATCACACGTAACTCCTCTTTCAAATTCAGTTCCAATTGCGATGCTGGGAATACACAGTCACATGCCCAGGACTATTGTTTTTGGCTTGGGGGAGCTTTCAAGCAAATAACACTTCTTTGCACCTTTTGAAAAGGTGGAACGTGTGCAGAAATGTTCACATGATAAAAAAAAAATTCACCTCTCACCCCTCACCTCATAAAAGCATGACAATAAACACTATTAGTGTTTTGGTGCCTTTGTCTATTGTCACATGTGACTGAAATTAACCTGGATATACAATTTTATATCTGACATTTAAAAAAATTTAAATGGTATGATACATATTTCTTTATATGATCAAAAACCTTTGTAAATATGTAAATGATGGGTAT
This sequence comes from Aepyceros melampus, assembly GCA_006408695.1. Lineage (NCBI taxonomy): Eukaryota > Metazoa > Chordata > Mammalia > Artiodactyla > Bovidae > Aepyceros > Aepyceros melampus. The sequence goes on from SJXQ01008752.1 coordinate 41,040, forward strand.
CTAAATTTTCTTCCTGTGGATTTTTCATCACTTGTTTAAAATTTCCATGTTCTTGATTACTTAGACCATTTCTCATATTCTGCTATAATACTGTGATGAACAACTCTGTGGAGCATAAATCTGTCTCCAGTTTCGATTATTTCTCTAGGACTCTAAAAATGAAATATATAGAGTATGAGCATTTTTGAGACCCATGTTATATACTGTCGAATTACTTTCTGAAAACCAGGGTTCCAATTTATACTCCTAGCAGATGAGAGTGCAGTTTCTACTATCCATATGAAAAATTAATAAACTGAAAGCCAGTGAAAAAGAGTAGGGAGACCAGAAGGGGGCGCTCTCACACTCTGTGAGAATAGTGGAGCCCAACAGGAAGAAGGAAGACTCCTTTCCTGGCAAGGAAAAGCCATGGACTCCTGGTTTACTACAGCCTTCCTAATGTTTTCCTCTCTACATATAAAAGCCACCTTGTTCCCCAGTCTTGAGGGGACTTACCCGTAGCTCATCATGGTTGCAGACCTTGAACTGCAATTTTATACTGATCCTGTATAAACTCATCTTTGCTGGAGAAATATCTGGCAGTTTGTTTCAGGTCAACAATGTTATTTAATTCATTGAATGAAATGAATAATAATTATTTATTAATCCTTACTGGCATTGTTATCATAAACACTCCAAACTAGAAAAAGACACTGATAACAATACATATCATGCCAATTCATACACAAAGGAATGCATTTACCTGTTTTATGATTTACATTTCCTTAAAAGACTGACATACACAGAACATTTTTGTGGAAGGAATTATTTCTATGCTGACACCTGGGGCTGTCCAGAGGTGGGCTAGAATTTTTTCTTGTACATGGGAGACTGGTTCAAGACCTGAAGAGAATCTTCTTCTATTAATTCTGAATGAAGAAAGTCTTTAAAATGAGCTCAACCTCAAATGGATACCTCAGAGAGAGCTGCCAAGGCAACCGGCATCTTCAGTGATGAGAGCAAACCTTTGGGAAATAGTGCTTACTATTTGCAAAGAATGTTCCAACTGACCCACTAAAGTTGTGTATTGACCCACCAACTCCTTCCAGCCACTCTCAGAAGTGTTGCAGGAAGGGGGACCTCTTCCAGGGCCTGAAACTGGGCTCTTGTCTAACTCTCACAAATGAATTGTCCAAGGAGACATATGTGCTGACAAAGCAAGAGATTTTATTGGGAAAGGGCACCTGGGTGGAGAGCAGTAGGTAAAGGAACCCAGGAGAACTGCTCTGCCTTATGGCTCGCAGTCTTGGGTTTTATGGTGATGGGATTAGTTTCCGGGTGCTCTTTGACCAATCATTCTAATTCAGAGTCTTTCCTGGTGGCACACGAATTGCTCAGCCAAGATGGATGCTAGTGAGAGGGATTCTGGAAAGTGGACGGACACGCGGTGTCTCCTTTCGACCTTACCGGAACTCTTCCAGTTGGTGGTGGCTCATTGGTTCCGTATATCTTATCAGGATCTCCTGTCATAAAACAACTCATGCAAATGGTTACTATGATGCCTGGCCAGGGTGGGCGATTTCAATCAGTGTGCTTCCTCTAACAGAAATAGATACTATTATTACCATCCTTATTTTGTGGGTGATAAAAATAAAGATTAGAGGGTTAAAGAATGTGCCCAGAATCCACCATTAGTAGGCTGAACAGTTGGGCACTGAACAGAGCAGTCGGCACATACAGTCTGATTTCTTCACCACCACGCTGCCTTGTATGTCAGAAATATTACTGAGACAAGGTAGCTGATCCTATTCTAAGCCTTCTTCACATTCAGTGTTTGTTCTTATTTTGTACTAAATGAGATAATTATCTGTGACATGCTTTCTTAAAAGTCTCTTCTGCTAGAATTTAAGCTCCTTGGGGCATTTTTCAGCCTCATTGATACCCTATCTCTAGGAAAGATCAGGTACATGTGTCTGTAGACAATATATACACAGTAAATATTTATTAGCTGAGTGAATGAATAGCCTTAAAATTATTGTCTTTTCCAGTGGGTGTTTGGCAAGGGCCCAGGTCAATATCCGTGTGGTCAGATAATGGGAGGCAAGATGAGGGGAGATGAGCACTAAGTGGATGGGCTACAGGCAGTGAGTGGGAGTTCAGACATTTTCTTCCCAGTGGGTGAAGGTCCTGGTTGGTTCTTCCACACTTGTCCTCTCTCTCCTCCTTCATTGCCAAGGGCATATCCTTGATGCTATCTGGCTGAATCTGTGAGCATGGACTGGCTTTCCTGGCCCAGAGAAGAATGGATGCAGATAGGTTGGTCTAGTCATGAATCTTTACGTCAACAGACCTGGGGAAGCATCTAAACCTAAGGAAGCAGATGTAAGGAGATTCAGGACTTCAATCAAGGATGAGGCTAGTTTACAAGCTCCCTGCTGTCTTACTCACCAGTCAGTGCTCTTTTCTGGGCAATGCATGGTAATTTTAAGATGTGCTAAGAAATTTAAGCCAATTTTTCTAAATTGGCAGAGCACAGAGGAGTATGTGTGAGAGACCAATTTCTCATCTCAGACTCTTCCCTGATATTATAAGAGGAGGATTCTGAATGGAACCTCCAGGGTCCCCTTAGACTAGCATGGTGCAATCATTTGAACCACATATGGAATTGTAAAAAGTTTTTAAAAAGAAACAGTGAAATGAATTTTAGTACATATCTTATTTAACCCAATATATCTAAAACATCATTTGAACTTGCCATAATATAAACAAATCATTAATAAGATATTCAGTTCAGTTCAGTTCAGTTGCACAGTCATGTCCGACTCTTTGCGACCCCATGAATCGCAGCACGCCAGGCCTCCCTGTCCATCACCAACTCCCAGAGTTCACTCAGACTCACGTCCATTGAGTCCATGATGCCATCCAGCCATCTCATCCTCAGTCGTCCCCTTCTCCTCCTGCCCCTAATCCCTCCCAGTATCAGGGTCTTTTCCAATGAGTCAACTCTTCGCATAAAGTGGCCAAAGTACTGGAGCTTCAGTTTTAGTATCATTCTTTCCAAAGAAATCCCAGGGTTGATCTCCCTCAGAATGGACTGGTTGGATCTCCTTGCAGTCCAAGGGACTCTCAAGAGTCTTCTCCAACACCACAGTTCAAAAGCATCAATTCTTCTGCGCTCAGCCTTCTTCACAGTCCAACTCTCACATCCATACATGACCACAGGAAAAACCATAGCCTTGACTAGACGGACCTTAGTCGGCAAAGTAATGTCTCTGCTTTTGAATATACTATCTAGGTTGGTCATAACTTTTCTTCCAAGGAGTAAGCGCCTTTTAATTTCATGGCTGCAGTCACCATCTGCAGTGATTTTGGAGCCCAAAAAAACAAAGTCTGACACTGTTTCTACTGTTTCCCCATCTATTTCCCATGAAGTGATGGGGCCAGATGCCATGATCTTCGTTTTCTGAATGTTGAGCTTTAAGCCAACTTTTTCACTCTCCTCTTTCACTTTCAACAAGAGGCTTTTTAGCTCCTCTTCACTTTCTGCCATATGGGTGGTGTCATCTGCATATTAGAAAAGACAATATGTGCCAACACACTATAATACAATGTCATACATGATATTATGGTTTAAGAAGTGAAGTGAAGTCGCTCAGTCGTGCCCGACTTTTTGCGACCTCATGGACTGTAGCCTACCAGGTTCCACCATCCATGGGGTTTTCCAGGCAAAATACTGGAGTGGGTTGCCATTTCCTTCAACAACAATTGAAGGGAAATATAATTAAACCAAAACAACAAATTTGTATTTGACAGAAATATTTTACCCTGCTTCAGTGGGTTGGGTTCTTTTGCTTTTTAATTTGCTTATTTTTTAATTGAAGGATAATTGCTTTACAGAATTCTGTTGGTTTCTGCCAAACATCGACATGAATCAGCCATAGGTATACATATGTCCCCTCCCTCTTAAACCTCCCTCCCACCTACACTGCTTCAATTTTAAATTTAAATTAATTAAAATTAAATACAATTTCAAATCCAGCTCCTTAGTTCTGTTAGCCACATTTCAAGGGAAATGTGGGAAGCCTTCCCTTAATTCTCAGACTGGTTTAGGTGCCCTCCTATGGGCTCCCATAGCACCCTTCTCCTGCCTTTTATAATCCTTACACTCTGTATGTGTTTATTTGCTTATCTAAATCTTATCTGTGAAGGTATATTTCTATTTTTTTCCCCACTGTATCTTCTAAGCCTGGCTTATAATATTCGGTATAATGATAAAAATAATATTAGTAGTAGTTAGCATTTATTGAACATGCACTAATTAAAGTTCACCAGTTAAAGCAAACTCCAGGAGATAGTGAAAGACAGGGAAACCTGGCATGCTGCAGTTCATGGGGTCACAAAGAGTTGTACACAACTTAGCAACTGAACAACCGAGTTCACATAACCCTCAACCGTATGTTTTTGAGGAAAGTACTATTATTTCCATTTCATAAATCAGGAGACTAACCCTTAGGGAAGTGAAATAAATTTTACAAAGACAGCCAAATAGCAAATGTCAGAGCCAGATTTGAACCCGACTTGATTCTGAGCTCAAATTCTCAGTGGATCATCTGGCGTGGGTACCCCACAAAGAGTATTTTCTAGTAGAGCCTTGGCAGGTTAGACTGCTGCTGCTGCTAAGTCGCTTCAGTCGTCTCTGACTCTGTGTGACCCCATAGACGGCAGCCCACCAGGCTCCCCTGTCCCTGGGATCTTCAGATAAGAACATTGGAGTGTGTTGCCATTTCCTTCTCCAATGCATGAAAAGTGAAAGTGAAAGTGAAGTCGCATCCGACTCCTAGCAACCCCATGGACTGCAGCCCACCAGGCTCCTCCGTCCATGGGATTTTCCAGGCAAGAGTAGTGCAGTGGGGTGCCATTGCCTTCTCCAACAGGTTAGACTAGAATCCCTCATTTCCGGTTCAAAGATTCAAGAGGGTACTTTTTATGTAGTTATACCAACTCTCTGAAGTAATCCTCTTTTAGTCTCCTGACGTTTGCAAATAGCCATTGGCAGCATATATTTTGCTGGAAGGATTGCACAGTATCTTGATTCATTGAACACTACCATTGACTCTTCAGTGCTTCAGCTAAAAATCGAACGGGACTGAAATCTGTGCTTTTTTCCCCCAAATTCTTTGGACCTTATTTATGAACAACTGCTCCTGTTGGCTTGGACATAGCTTATTCACTGAGAAAATCTGGTTCGATGTAGATCCTATAATTTCTAAATATTTATTAGCATTATTCCCTGGAAATGCTGAGTAAGCACGTGTGTATTATTAGAGTAAGTTCTTCTGTGTTTAAACCCTTGCTGTCAACAGTTTAGAGAAGTTCTTGAGAAAAAAGGAAATTGTCTTACTATTTACCAGGGTTTGACAAAAGTCCGGGCTTAACAAAGGCTGTTGAGAGATGCTCTTATTGATGTTTCAAATGCAGTAAGCATTAAACTAGTGGACTGAGCGACAACTGAACTGAACTGAGACTATCCTTCCTACTATCAACTGCTGTCATCTGGTGGCAAATGTGAGAAATAGCAGAAAACTTCACTATCCACAGGAATTTTCTTTTTTGATTGGGGCTTCCCTGATAGCTCAGTTGGCAAAGAACCCACTTGCAATGGAGAAGAGCCCGGTTTGATTCCTGGGTCGAGAAGATCCCCTGGAGAAGGGATACATTAGCCACTCCAGTATCCCTTGTGATTCAGCTGGTAAAGAATCCACCTGCAATACGGAGACCTGGGTTCGATCCTTGGGTTGGGAAGATCCCCTGGAGAAGGGAAAGGGCACCCACTCCAGTATTCTGGCCTGGAGAGTTCCACCAACTGTATAGTCCATGGGATCACAAAGAGTTGGCCATGACTGAGCAAACTTCACTTTCACTTTCAAAGTGGATTGAATGTTTTCACTGTGTTTACCCTTAGCATATAATCAACCTAAGTGCTTATGACAAAGCCAGGATTTATTATCAACTAAACCTCAGCTCATCTTTCTTTAGCCTATAGTAATAATAACTGATATTGACTGAAAGTATATCAAAGACCAGGGCCTGGTTTCAGTGCTTTATGTGAATTATCTTATTTAATATTTATGAGACTTCTGTGAGATGTCTATCATTATTATCTTCATTTTAACCCACTAAGACAACTACTGATTGAGTAATTCACCCCAATCACACCACAGAGAAGTGGTAGAGCCAGAATCGTAATCCAAGAGATTCTGATTCCTGCCTCCATGATCTTTTCTTTTAATTAAAATTGGTTTTATTTGAGTATAGTTGATTTACAATTTTGTGTTACTTTCTGCTGTACAGCACAGTAAATCAGTTATACATATATGATTTATCCACTTTTGTTTTTTTTTAGATTCTTTTCCCATAGGTCATTACAGAGTATTAAGTAGCATTCCCTGTGCAAAAAGCCCAATTTTAAACATTTCCTCTAGTGGTGGTTTAGTGAAAAGTTGTCCCACTTTTCTTAACCACTGCTTTACTATGGAATCAGAAGCTAAGATAGCCAGAGGAAGAACAAACTGGAGGTGGGAAACTTGAGTGTGAATTTTAGCTCCACTGCCACCTCCTTAGTAATGATTCCTTGTTCCAAAAAAAGAAATACCTGTAACATACAATATTGTACATCAACTATACTGCAAACACACAAACCAACCAAAAAAGACTCACATCAGAGGATCTGAACTTGGTCCTGTTCATCTCCTCTGGGTCCCTTTTTGTTTCCCATGAAACCATGGGATTGGAGAGCGTTTTCAAGCTGTTGTTTGCGATATGCTAGTGTTTCCACATGTGATGGGGTCAGAGAGAGAGAGAGAGATGAAAGGGAAGGGTTCTTGGCCAGTGGGGTTGGGACTCTGATGCCTGCTCCTTCACAGCTTTTACATGACAATCTCCTAATCTACCTTTGGGTTCTACAAATTACATAAAGGCTAAAAAAATTGTAGAAACACGATGGTCAAACTCTCCTGGTGACTCCAGAAATACCTGATGGAAGGACCATCCCTAGACAGTCGCAGGTGGGAAGCATCACCAAGACACCAATGATCTTTAAGAGAAGAGCAAAAGAAATCCATTCCTATGTGGACAATCCCATAGCATTCTGAAAGACAGTTATTTCTGTAGAGTATTCAGAATATATACTTATAATATGCTTACAGCAATAACAGAGCTCTTTGTCCATCGGGGAGAACTTAAGAGGAAGCCTCTTTTATATTCAGAATAGGGTGCAGATTTAAAGGAAAATCCTTTGAGAACTTTTGAAGCTCTTTCTTTGGGGGAGCATGGTTTAATTCAACAGAAGCAGAAAAGAAACAAAACAAACCGTGTACTATCAGTTTTAATGTTTCCAGCAATTTTTTGCCTGCTGAAAATGCATCAACAATTATAAGCATACTTATATCTCATTTTACTTGAGCTTGTATTGTCTCAATTAATCGATACTTTGATTGCTTATGGGGTATGCAGTCTTTGAAAGTGTTGGTTCTGGGCAATATATTTTACCTCAGATATTGAAATCTGTGCCCATTCTGACCATGGAACCTAGTACATAGCAGGTATCCAGTAATTGAGGAATATTACTGTTGAGGAAATTATTGTCCTTTCACGAAGGAGCACGCTACATTGGAAACTACTCAAATTAATTCTTTCGCTCTGAGGTCTACTGAATATTCACTTGCTTATAAAGTTGATTTTTTAAGTTTACTGGTTTCCCCCATTTTATAGATACAGAAACTGAGGCCAGGAAAATGACATTGTTCCACTGTGTTATGAAAGTCTGTCAAAGGGAATCAGAACCTAGGTTTTCTTGATGGCTGGATGTTGGCTATCTAAAAATTCAATTTCCTGAAAGCCAGTTCACCATCAGTCAATGCACTGTGCTTACTTGTTTCTTTTCAAGCATTTTAAATATTCAGGTTTGTGTGACCTACTTTCACAGCTGCATTTTAAGGGGTGTTAAATTGATTCTCTTCCTATCACCTGCCATCACACTTGGATACTGAGGGTAGGGGGAGGTGGAAGCTGAGGAAGGGAGGGGGGCTTACAGGGGGGTGGGTTTATAGACTAAGGGCTTCCCTGGTGGCGCAGAGGTTAAAGCGTCTGCCTGCAATGTGGGAGACCTGGGTTCAATCCCTGGGTGGGGAAGATACCCTGGAGAAGGAAACGACAACCCACTCCAGTATTCTTGCCTGGAGAATCCCATGGACGGAGGAGCTTGGTGGGCTACAGTCCACGGGTCGCAAAGAGTCGGACACAACTGAACGACTTCACTTCTACTTCTTCTTCACTTTTATAGACTAAACACTATAAGACATTTCAAGAGTGTACTAATGAGTCATCATGGATATATTCTCTTTTTCCTTCTTTGGATCATGGGATTCTTGATCTATTAAATGTCATTGGTTGGCTTAAGATCTTTCCCCCTCCCTGTTTTGTTTTATTCCCACTTTCTCTTCTCATCTACCCCTACGCTGCCCCCATCTCTGCAAACATTCAAGTGAGCTTCTCGTGTACCTTTTTGCTTGTTTGTGATCTTCCAGACTGGGTATTGTTTTGTGCACGTGTATTAACTTACCCAAATCGTATTGTGTTATAGATCACATTTGTTTTCATTCAGCTTTCTCCAGACGCTGTTAGAGGGCATCCAAACTGTTTAGAGCAGATGTTGTCCATTGCTTCTTCAAGGTGCCCACTTCACCCAGTCCCTCCCTCTGTGATGGAGGCAACCACTGCCCTCTGTCTACCCCAAGCAAGGCTGCAGTGAATATCCTTGTGTCTACTCTTCTACAGACCGATGGGCAGAGCTTTAGGCTGAACACCTAGGAGCAGGAATTCTGAATCATCAGAATTCACATGTTTCTATTCTGACAATAAGAATTCCTGATGATTCAGTGGAAAATTCTATAAATAGATGAGACCCACTTAACCTTCTGTGAAGAAACAACTGAAAACCGTCGGGGGCTGAAACTCTGTGTGTGGCTGAAAATGCAGCTCTTGTTGTCTTTTTCCCAGAGAAAAAACTCAAGAGGAAATGGGTTTTCATAGCATTAGGGGAATTCATGGGGCGAATGAGGGAGAGTTTTCAGTAGCAAGATTTTGTCACGGATGTGTATGAAGCTTCTTTCCTTGGACAGAGGATGGTCAGGGCAGGGTCCGCACTGGGTCTTGGGCAGGGAATCAGAGGGTCACTCCATGGGTGTAGAGTCAGTGTTCAAATTCAGCCCCCCACTGCCCTTGTCAAAGAGCCATTAGACTTTTACCCAAGTTATGGTCGTATTGAGATAATCTTACTTACAGAAGACCTCCAAACCACATTTCCAATCATGACCTATGCTCACTTTTCAGTATTTCTACTGTTTTGAATGTGGATACCACTGGGGAGTAGAAATAGGAGTTGGAGAAGAAGAATACTATTTTCATTATAAGCTTTAAAAATGTGAACTTTGTGTATATGAAGCTTTGAGAAAAATAAAAAGTTTTAAAATATTTAAAAAACCTCTGCTGCTTATTTTTTGTTGTATAAGTAATACCTACCCACTGGGAAAAATTTAGTAAATTCAGAGAACCCCTCCTAAGCTTCACCATCTAGAAATATTTATGACAGACCTCTAACACAGTGTTAGAGGTAAAGAACCCGCCTGCCAATGCAGGAGACATGAGATGCGGGTTTGACCCCTGAGTCGGGAAGATCCCCTGGAGAAGAGCATGGCAACCCATTCCAGTATTCTTGCCTGGAGAGTCCCATGACAGAGGAGCCTGGTGGGTACTGTTCACCGGGTTGCGAAGAGTTGGACATGACTGAAGCAAGGAGATCCAACAATGAATCCTAAAGGAAATCAGTCCTAAATATTCATTGGAAGGATTGATGCTGCAGCTGAAACTCCAATATTTGGCGACCTGATGTGAAGAACTGACTCATTGGAAAAGACCCTGATGCTGGGAAAGATTGAAGGTGGGAGGAGAAGGGGACGACAGAGGATGAGACAGTAGGATGGAATCACCTAGTCAATAGACATGAGTTTGAGTAAGTTCTGGGAGTTGGTGACGGACGGGGAGGCCTGGCATGTTGCAGTCAGTGGGGTCGCAGAGTCGGACATGACTGAGCGACTGAACTGAACTGAAGCAATGTAACACACATTGTTATAGATTCTTTCATATTTTCTCAACATGTGCAAAGACAAATTTTTTCAAACAAAAATGAATCATGTCATTTTGCTTTTGTCACTTAAGAATATAACTTTAGAATAAACTCCTAAGTCAAGGGGTGTTCATTCGATGCTATGTGAATTGGGATCCCTTTGTTTCCAGTGACAGAATTTCAGTTTTGCGTGTCTTCAGGAAAAAGGGATACAGGTTATAGGAACCAAGCCTTGGGATTAAGTAGATGCAGGACTTAAATGCTTCCACGACTCTCTCTCTCTTCTCTCTTTGGTTGCTTTTTATGTAACCCGTTCATTCTTCTCTTTTACTGAACATTGGCAGAAAATATTGGGACCTGTTGTGGAATTTCACACCTTGCCATTTGAACTCTCCAAAAAAGTGTATCCCTGATTTTTATGGACCTCAAATCCAAAGTCCCACAAAAGGGCACACTAGGACCCTGGTCAGGAAAGGCTCTCCTAGAAACCTGGTGAGTGAAGTGGAGGAGGAACCTTAAGAAGAATGGACAAGGAAGAGAGACCGCTACTAACAGAAAGGGAAGACTCAGAGCAGAGAAAGTAATAGCATCTTCCACAGATTTGTGAGGATAAACTATACTCTAGTGAGTATTGGGATTTCCTGGAGGCTGGAGGCTGGCCCCTTTACCTGGTGACGGTAAACAGTCTGCCTGCAATGCAGGGAACCTGGGTTCAATCCCTGGGTTGGAAGGATGCCCTGGAGAAGGGAGCAGCTACTGATTCTAGTGTTCTTGCCTGGAGAATTCCATGGACAGAGGAGCCTGGCAGGCCCCAGCCCATGGGGTCACAAAGAGCCAGACATGACTGAGTGACTTTCACTTTCAGTGAGTACACATCAATATCCATTCCATGCAGCAATATAGTAGCTGCCTGTTGGCCAAAGTCTTAACATTACTGGGACTATCGTCAACAAGAGCGTCATCTTACGGGACTTTTATGTTCTGAATTCTGTGCGATAGATGGCCCTGGCTCTTCTTCCCATCATCTCCTCCCGGGGAAGGGCACCTTCAGCGCTTTCTACTTGTTGCCTCCCTCTTAGAGACAGTGCTGGCCGGATGTGGGGGTGGGGGCCAGTTTGAAGGTGACCCAGCCCTGTCAGTTTTGCCCACTGTGACGCTGTCATGTGCTGTCTCTTCCTGGCACAGGTACGATGACTATACGGGAACACACACCAAAGGACACAGCAGCCAGAGCAAAACCACATGCCCCGGTGGGCGGCTTAACCTAGATTTTGCCCTGAAAAGCGACCATGGCAGGATGAGCAAGCCCAGCCCTCAGGCACGATGCCCGACTCTGACTGAGCTTGAATCCTGACTAACGCACAGTCTGGTCTTGCAGGACTTTTGGACAAAGATGTTAAGACCATTCATAGTTACCAGAAAAAATGCTTTCTGAAGGGTTCTGCTTTTTTTTTTTTCTTTTGGTGGCTGGTGGAAGCAAGGATACTTTTATTCCTCTTCTGGTTTTATGAAAATCAGACAGAAATGTAAATTTCACTCATATTGTCAGGGGTTGAGTACAGTCATATTCTCAGGGGCTGAGCCAGGGTGGTATGCTGAGTTTGGATGCTCTAGCCTGTGGCTAGAGCTGTTTCCAGAAAGATGCAGCGGCCAGTGAAATGGAGCAGGACCCTGTGGGGCTCCAGGGCACAAAAGCCTTTCCAGGTCCTTCCCCTCGACCATTCCTGATTAAGGATAATAGCCTTTATTCTGCCTCGATGACCTTCCCTGAGTTCCAGCAGAACAGGTTCAACCAGTTGCCAGTTAGGGAAGGAAGGGGGATACAGAGGAGAAACAGTCAAGAAACAGCAGTGCAGCCTTAGAGTAAAGCTCCAGTTCCCCCTCAAGGGACATGTGTGTGTGTGTGTGTGTGTGTGTGTGTGTGTGTGAGTGCTCAGCTGTGTCTGACTCTTTGTGACCCCAGGGACTGTAGCCCAACGGGCCCCTATGTTCATGGGATTTTCCAGGCAAGAATATTGGAATGGATTACGATTTTCTCCTCCAGGGGATCTTCCTGACCCAGAGATCAAACATATGTTTCCTGTGGCTCCTGCACTGGCAGGCCTTTTTTTTTCCTGGTGCCACCTGTATATACGTTGTTATGTATAGCCCTACCTCTTGAGGGATATACATAACAGTATCTTTGAGCTGTTTTGCAGATACTGAAAAACTACTAGGTGGGAGAAGTTAAAAGACAGCTGTGTCTGACTCTTTGTGACCCCAGGGACTGTAGCCCAACAGGCCCCTCTGTTCATGGGATTTTCCATGCAAGAATATTGGAATGGATTACGATTTCCTCCTCCAGGGGATCTTCCTGACCCAGAGATCAAACATATGTTTCCTGTGGCTCCTGCACTGGCAGGCTTTTTTTTCCCTGGTGCCACCTGTATATACGTTGTTATGTATAGCCCTACCTCTTGAGGGATATACATAACAGTATCTTTGAGCTGTTTTGCAGATACTGAAAAACTACTAGGTGGGAGAAGTTAAAAGCATGCTCCTATAGGCACAGAGACCCCAGACCTGTTGAAACCGGAAAGTTGATGACGCTGACCCCCATTTACCTTATCACCAACCAATCAGAAAAATGTCCATGAGCTGATCAAGCCCTCTTTGAAACATCCCTATAGAACTCCTCACTCTCCACTCCAGGTGGGGACACACAGTTCTGAGGACATTAGGCTGCTGTGGCCCCCTTTACCTGGCAAAGCAATAAAGCTATTCTTTTCTACTTTATGCAAAACTCTGAGATTTAATTTGGTATTGGGGTACAGAAGCCAGATACAGCTTCACCAAAGGCAAGGGTGAGTGGATTTAGACGGTAATATTTGCCTCCTGTTCTCTGAGTAGTGTTGGAAGCCCTATGACCTGCCAAGGGCAAAGAGATGCTTTTATAACCACCCAGTAGGTGGGAGGAGGTAAGTGTCCTTCAAGCCAATCCATGTGTGGGTTGCCTTCTTCCTAACAAAGACCAAGATATTCTTTAGTCTTAGATACATACTGCCCTGTTTCATCAGGTATTTTAGCCATAAAATCCCAAATCTGCAAGTGTTCCTGTCTGTACCTGACATTGTCCATCTAACTTTTACCCAAATGACCTCTGCTCATCTGAGTGGAAAGTTCCCTCCTTGTAAGGTGACCCGGTCATGTTTGTTCTCAAATCGTTTAATCCTCTGTGAGTCTGAGCGCTCTGTCACTGTGCTTAGGGATCCCGCTGTCTCTCTCGCGGGAGATGGACATCTAGCTCTTGGGGAAAGCAAGAACCTGGAGGCAGAGCCAGCTGGCCAGCATCCTATCCCTATTCGGGATTGTACCAGCATGCTACATTTAAAGAGATACGCAGAAATAGTCAAACCAGAGATCACAGGATCTCGTACTTTGTGTTTAGAATGAAAAATCAAGGTGATCACTTATTAAATAAATTTTTATTGAACATCAGCTTAGTTTCAGGAACATTTCAGATACATTGTCAAAGACTTAAAGGTTTGTTTGGCACCCAGCACTAGTTTTATACCTTTACATTTTCATTTCCTTTTCATGAACACCTTGCCAGGTAGACCCATTGTTAATATCTCCATTCTACATATGAGGGGATCTAGGCCTAGAGAGGTCAAACAATTTGCCCAAAGTGGCAGAGCTGGTGAGGGGCAAGGATGCTGAGATCCGCCAGGCAGTCTCATTCTGGCACCTGTGTCTAAACTCCATACACTATGGCTTTCCTATACTCAGAAGGACCAATTAGTTACAGATGTGGTTGCAGGCTGGCATCTTGGGCAGTGCTCTCAAACGAGTTTTCCAGGCAGGATATTTCTTTAAGGTAAGATGGTCAATCTCATGTATGAACCATTGATTTTTTTTTTAGTAAAACTTATTACATACTAGTAACACATACCAGAATGAAGGCATGCTACATGATAGTAGAATAGTTAGAATATAAAATTACCCTGTGATGAGGTTTCACTGAATTTTTTTTTTTAGTTCTTTCTGTTTTTTTTTTTTTTTTTTTTTTTTTAAGATCTGGTCTTTCCTTTCCAGTTATGAGTGCCTGTGAACACAACACTGTCTTTGAGCTGTTGTGTGTACAACAACCATACACCAGCTGCCATTGGTTGGGGCGTGCTAAGCGTTACCTTTTAAAATCCTCAAATCGACTTTAAGTATATTGTCCCCATTTTACAGAAGAGGAAGCTAAGGTTTATACAAGGTTAACTGCGGCTCAGGGAGGCTACACCAGGACTAGTAAACAAGAGGGGCAGGATTCAAACCTGGTCCCCTTGAACCCCCAGGCACATACATATAATCACTAAATAAGCTTCCCTGTGTAGAGACTTGATGGCTCCTGGGCATCGTGAGACCACACTGGTGTCCGAGGACAGAATGTGAACACAGGCTTCTGTAATTCCATCAGCAAATATAAGTCTAGCTAAAGTACTGGGCATATCCCGAGGAACACTGTTAAAGATAGACATTATTTTGGCTACGCCATGCAGCATTTGGGATCTTAGTTCCCTAAGCAGGGATCAAACCTGCGTCCTTGCATTGGAAGTATGAAGTCATAACCACTGGACTGCCAAGGAAGTCCTAAAGATAGAAATTTTGAAAGAGAAATTGGAAGGCAGGTGAGGATCCCTTCTTTAATAGCAGGTAAAAATGACTGTGGGCTTTTCAACTCCCTTACATGTATTCTCATTCCATTCCTCATAAAACCATATGTGGTAGGTATAATGGCTGTTATTATTCCCATTTTATAGATGGGAAACTGAGTCACCTATATATTTCTTAGTGAGTAGCTCTCTTTGGGTGGACTTGTTAGTAGACAGTGTGCCAGGCTTATATAATGGGCTGTGTAAAAGAATTGTGCTTTGGTTTGACAGAAAAAAAAAAACAAAATTCTGTAAAGCAATTACTCTTCAATAAAAAATAAATTAATTAGAAAAAGAATTATGTTTTGGAACCAGTCATGCTGTGACTTGCAATTCCATTGCGCTGTGTTATTTTCGTAGATCCAATTTCTTTACTTAGACTCTTAGCCCCTTTGAGCTGGAGCCCCATCTTCTAAGGGTCATGCTCTCCCCTGGGTGGTCCAGGGCTGAAGCACAGCCCGTCCTAAAATCCTTACTGTGTGTCAAGAGCACATGAATGGGTCTATGTGGGTGCAGGCGCAGAGCTCTGTGTGTGGAAAAAGAACTCTGGCTCACTTGTGAAGCCAGGGCTCCTCTTTTCTCCCTTCCTGAGAGCATGAGTGTGATAACAAAATCAGTCATTTTCTTAAGAGAAATGGTAGTTGGTACTTTCAGCCATAGAAGGCGAATCTCTTCTCTTTCTCCAAGGATTGGGCTTTGCCAGCCCTGCTGTAGCTGGTTGAAGGGGACCAAACCTCTCAGGAAGACGGACTTGGTTCCGTTTGACCAGCCAGAGCAGGGGGCAGCTCCTGGGAGAGGTGACTGCAGCCTCTAGGGCGAGGATTCTTGGTGTGTCCCGAGCATCCCTGGTTCAAGCCTGCAACACAGAAGGAGCTGGCATTAGCATGAATCAGATCCCGGGAGCTTGCCTTGTCCAGAATGCTCTCTTTGGGTTTGTGAAAACCATAAGTAATTTGTATTTTGCATTGCACAACTTTATGTCTTTTATCCTTATTGTTTTTTCAAATATTAAATTGTGAGGAACTAACATGATATAGAATTGTAGAATTTGGAAAATAAAATCTCCCACATTTTTCACTCCTCTGATTTTCCAAAACAAACAACATTCTGAAGTAAGCTTTTGAATATCTTATATCAAAATTTTTTTAATGGTTTATAATTTTAATTAAAATGCAGTGTATTTATGAAAGAATAAATGTAACACATGTGTAAATTATGACACATAGTGATGAAATCAATACAAATAACAAACAACTGTTTACCTTAGAAAAAGAACTGGTGAAATCAATGCTATTGAAGCTTTCTGAATGCTTTTCCCAGTTTATCTCTTTAGTTTCCCCTCATAGGTAATTATTATTCTGAGCTCTGTTTTTCATACAATTTAAATTCCTTTATAGTTTTTACCAGAATAATATATTTATTAATAACATATTAATTTATTAATAATATATTATTTCCTAAATAATATATTGCTTTTTTTTAACATAATAGTATCATACAGGAAGTATTCTGCTATAATGGTATTTTCACCTAAAATGATATTTGTAAGATTTATTCATATTTGTGGCAGCAGTCATTTATTAATTTTCATTATTTTTATTGTTTTCTACTGTGAGAGAATACATCAGTTTCATTAGTCATTCTCCAGGTGATAGACAGTGAGGCTGTTTGGTTTCCACAAATGGCCAGAATTGACTAAATGGTTGTCCCACGGAGGTTGGGAAAATTTTGATTTCTATATTTTTTAAAGGAGAAGTCTGGGCTTCAGTGTGTAGGAACCTGTAGGCTGACCTTGCAAAGGAAAAGCAACGTTGACCAGTTCCAAACATCTGATGGCCCAGAGATCTGGTAAAAACTGCTCTTCAGGTGATTCTGATGCAGCTATAGTTCGAGAACCACTGGGTGAGCAGAGGTACCCACTGGTTTCCCTGTATTTCTGGGAAAGTGTGGCCAAGGGGTCAAGGAGCTGATCAAGGAGGATATCTTCCCCAGGAAGGTGGCCTGGCTATCTTCATCATGCATTTGAGCAGGTGAGGGAAGAGATAAGAAGAAAGGATATTTTGAATGGTGCTGGGAAATTGCTCTTGGGGGTGGCTTGCCAGTCCTTTTATATCCTTTCCCTGATGAAGGGAGTGAAATGAAGCAGAAAGCCTGTGGCCTTGGAGTCATACTTACCTGGGATCAGACCCCACGGAGGCCTCCTGGCTCTCTTGCTTTTCAGAAGTTAAACCTCAATTTATGCCTCTGTGCAGTTGAGGGCGCATACCTACCACACCGACTTGTTGTAAGTCTTAGCGGAAACAAAGGAAAGGGGTCCTGGGGACCCTTTCAGGGGTCATGCGAAAGTCCTCGGGACAATCCCCACTGCTTTTGAGGTCAAGAGTTTCACTCTCAACGCCAGTTTGTCCTTTACGTGTTTCCCTTCCGTTGACTGCAAGTATTTTCATTTTGTCTCTGAAGTTGTGGAAACCACCGATGGGAAAAAGCAGAGCCGGTTTACCTAGCCAAGCAGACCTCTGCCAGGGGCGTCCCAGCTTGAGAGCACTGCCTGGGGTCAATAAGACACCAAAGTGCTCAGCAAGGACCAGAGAAGTGGCAGGAGGGACGGTTGTGGTGGAGGACCAGGGGTCCCGTCAACCGTGCCTGGGTCCAAAGTGATGCCGGTGCAGCCCTTCTTGTTCTGAATTCCCGCCTCCTTGGCTGGCATCCTGCAACTCTGCAGTTAAGCACCTCATCTTTACCCTTTGCTCCTACCTGTGGCACAGGTGTCTTGCAGCCACAGCTTATGGTCCACTAGCTCTTCCCCCGGCTACTGCTATCCTAGCCCAACAATCCTCTGGTTCCTTCTAAGGAGCAGGGGTTAGACAGGCAGCCATGCAGGGGGAGGTCAGCCAGGTGAAAAAAGCGCATTGCCCAGCTCATCAGTCAAGCCCCTGGCACTTCCTCAACTCAGGACCCTGCTCTTCATCACCTCTCCCCTATTCTTCATTCACGTCCTGCCTCACTCACACATTACAACCCCAATTTCTAAGCAGATGACATGAAATAAATCTTAGGGTAGGAAAAAGAAAACTATCTTTGGAGCAGGTATGATTTAGAAAAGGGAAGGGCTGTCACTGAAAAGAAGCACAACTTGGAGGTATCTGCCCATTTTACAGGTTTGAAGACAAAGCAATGCTTGTAAAAGAAGGGCAAAAATTTTCTTTGGGAGATAATGTATTGTCATATACCCATGTCAGCAACTTCAGTCAAAGTAACAGGATCTAAAGGAAGGCTGTCTCGACCTCGGCATATTGACATTTAGATAAGTCTCTGCTGTGGGGGCTGTCCTGTGCATTGTAGGGTGTTTGGCAGCTTCTCTGATCTGTGCCCACTTGATACCAGTAGAACTGCCTAGTTGTGACAACCAGGAATGTCCCCAGACATTGCCAAATGTGCCCCGGGCAGGGGGCTATATAACCTCCAGTTGAGAATTGCTGATCTAAAACTGTAAGTTTCTCCATTCCATCCTGTAGCTGCCCCATCTGTAGTAATTCTCCCACATTCTTCTACGTTTCCCCCAATTATCAAGGAGTCCAGTTTGGCTGCCCTTGAAGGACATCTGGGTCTGGAAGAGGCAGGCAGGTGATGTCACCTGTCTTGCTGCAGCTCAGGGAGGGGTCCAGCCCCTTGTGCTCCTTCAGTGCTGACTGCTCAGCCTTCACCTGCCATCGGCTTTGTAAACATGGTGGCCCCTCCCTTCATCCTTTCCATCCCTCTTTATCCCAAGCTCTCATTCTGGGGCTTCTCAGTTCCAGTTAACAGCCCCTTCCTGTGTATCTCAGCATACATCCTTCCAATCTTGCGGTGTCTCCTTTTGTTGTTTTGCTTGAAACTTGTAGTAGAAGTTTAGTGTGGTCCCAGCCCTCATGTCACACACTCACCTAACAAGAAGGAAGCAGAGCCGTGGGATGCAGGAAGCCCCCCCTGGGGCTGGGCATCAGTGAGGGAGGGAGACCCTTCTCACAGCTGGGATTAGCTGATGGCTAAGCCTTGGGGGACCACAGTTTCTCCTCATTAACTGAGGCTTTCCTCTCTACGTCCACCTCCTTCCTGGTGTGGGTTCAGGCACTTTAGGCTCAAGGCTGGGAACAAAGAGGTTCAGGGAAGAGGAGAGAAAGGAACTAAGCCAACTGGATGAGAGAATCTCTATTCTAACACCTCAACCTTTTCCACAGACAGCCTCTTTCAATACTGCTTGGTGACGGGTTGTGATACAAAGAGGAGAAGAGAGCAGAGCAGGGTCAGGGGACTGGCTGTGTGATAAGGCTGGATCCCCTGAGCCTCCCAGCTCCTACCCATCTGCAGTGAGAACACTTGGAGACGCAGGAACTGCCCTAGACACCTAATGATGAAGGAAAGTGATACAGTCAGGTATGAAGGCTTTACGGTTCAGTTGGGTTGGTAGAAACATCTTTCAGGAGCAAAAGGACAGGAGGAAGGAGCTTGGACGGTGAGGGCTGACCTTGCGACAGATCTTTAGGTGATGTGTGCTCTCCTCGAATGAGGAGCTAAGTGTGGGGAGACGGCCACGGAGGGCACTCGGGGACCACAATCAGTGTGCCTGATCCTTGGGTGGAGGATGAAACTCAGGAGGGAGAGAAAGGATGTGAGGAGGACTCCAGGCAAGATTCGGAGGCTCTCCCTTCCTCAATGAGGATGCCCGGGGGTGCAAGGCCGAGATGGGGAAGAAGGGGCCAGGTGCTCTGGGTGGGACTGTGGGGCCGAGGAGAGGCGCTCGCCGAAACCACACACTTCCTTACATTCCATAGCAAAGTAATCCGTATGGGGATATAAAGAAGCATGTGGCCTTGGGAAGCAGTCTTGGCCCCTGCCTGCTTCCTCCCTCGTCCGGATGCAGCCCCACATCTCGATGGGGGTCCCTCCCGCTCTCCTCCTCCTCTAGGTGGGGAAGCTTGGAGGGCAGGGCTCCCGGGACCTCATGCCATCACCCCAGCATTCTCCTCAAACCGTCCTGCAACACATCTGTTGTGAGGCGTAGGGGTGCTCTGGGGTGGGGGTCGGGGTTCAGCCCTTCCTTGCTCTACTGTTTGCTCAGGAAAAAATGGCACCCAAGTTTCTCTAGCTTATTTTCATTCAGTTATAATGTATCAAAACTTTTATTATTACTATTCACTAATTTGCCCTGGTTTTATACAGGTCAATATGATCCTGTTTTAATGTTTGGAATCCCATGAAGGAAAATTAGAGAAAGAGAGGGAGAGAGAAAAAGCGGGCGACAGAGAGCATCTTACAGAGATGCTATTCCTCGCATGCGCAGTGAAGGGCCCCTGCTTGGACCGTACCAGGCCTTCCTGGGCTTCCTACTGTCTGTCTGTCCCGGGCGCAGTTGATGGGCTGCAGCTGCCACGCAGCATTCTGAGCACCATCGTGGAGCAGACTCTGCTCCCCCTCGCTCATCACCTGCCCTATGATCTGTGAGGCCCAAGCTGCAGAAAAGTGAGGAATGCTGGCAGCTGGGGAGTCACCCACAGTCTGGACAGGCCACTCCGGCTAAAAGGTGATGGGGTTTTTCAGCTTCAGAGGATCTAATACTCTGCCAGGAATCAGAGAGGATGCAGAGGGAAGAATCATGCCCCAAAGATTTGGCCTCACAGTGGTGTCAAGGGCAATCAATGAAATCTAGTAAAAGTAACACAAATAAGAACAAAAATTTTTCAAGCATGTTCTCTGTGACAAAGATGATTTTTGGTGCTCTGACAAGTACCTTGAATCCTCCCTACTCCATGAAATAGCTGTTACCTTCATCTGGTTTTAGAGATCAGGGTTGTAGAAATGAATCTGTTCACACATATGTAAATGGTAAGCCCTTAAAAAAGTGAATCAGGTTGGAAGGACAGTCTTGGACCCACCCATGGAGATAGGCTTGGAAGATGGGAATTCATTGGGAAGCAAGAGAAGAAAATGTCTATAGGTTTTATACTCTGTGAACATTGATTCCTCTGCAGCTATACCCTTAAGGTGGTGGCTTATGTACCATGCTTTTTCTCAGGAAAATGACACTCCAGTCAAAATCTTTATGGCTGATCTCAGGAATTATCCAATAACTCATTTAATCCAATCCAAGGACTTATGAATCAGCTTCTGCTGTGAAAACAAAGTTGTCTCCCATAGTCAAGTACAAACCTAGTGTGAGTGAGAATGTGGGACTGTTCTTTCTCCCCCAGGTTTGGGGGCTGTGGTCAATTGAAACAAGGCCTAGTGGGGAGGAGAGACAGAGGGACCATTGAGAAGATGTAGCTGTGCCTCTGAGAAGATCAAAATGTCTCATCTCTTCCACTGAACCAGAGAACTCAGAGTTGAGTACAGGTTCATTTTAACTGGTTAAATCCTTCACGTCTAGATCTGCGATGCCCATGCGTGGCACGTGCGTGCTTTTCAGGAATGAGGATTTGCATAAGTGAGAGAGACTGAGTTTTTTGGTCCTGAAAACTAGAAAGAGCCAGTTTTAAGGGACCTGTCCTTCATCAACCAGCTGAGGGCCAGAAGGTGATTAATTCATGTAAGGATGCAAAAAAAAAAAAAAAAAAAAAAAATCAATTTCCCAAGAAATGATGCCAGAAAACCAAGACCATGCTAACCATCCCTGGGGTGAGACTGTCTCTAGCATTGGATGTGAATTATTTTGTCTTTTGGTCAAGCCCAACCTCATATGATCAAAAGATTATTTAAAAGTTCCTTTCAAAATTTCAGAAAAAAAACAACAATAAACTTTGAAGAATCAAATATTTGATTGTTTTGAGTCTCATCTTACTTTTCCATGTCATCTAACTTAAAATATCAGGAAGGAAATTCATGGAAATTTATGGAACAGATGTGGAAATGAAGGGAAAGGTAGGCTGGAAAAACAAAGCAAACAACTGCAATAAAATCAGAATCTTTCAGACCAGCATATATGGGAGGAAAAATTCTAGGATAGGACTATAAAAACATGTTTCTGAGTTTTGCACAGGGCAAGGGACATTGATACAGCAATTGGCTTTAGGTCTTTTTCCCAGATTATTTTTTTATCTTCTTATCTGCCCAAATCTTCTGATTTTGGCTGGTGGTGTTAGTAGGAAGGATGGGGAGGGATGTTGTGATGTTGGTGAAATCACTACCCTTTCTCTTTCATTCCTGTAATAGTTGTATAACTCCATCTGCCCACCACAGTGCGGGTTAAAGATTAATGAGATAACACATGTGGAGAGTCTTGAGTTTCATAGAACAGGCTGATGGCCATATAAAATGTCACTCAACATGTTATTGAAAACAAGATTTATTTTCCCCTCCTTCTGCCCTGTAGTCAGTTGATCACAAGACTTAAATTTCCCTTGTTCTTGAGAAACTCCATTTAAAAGCATTCAGAACTTAAGTAACAGTCGAGGTAGCATGAAAAGCATAAGCAGAAATCACAGTTCTTTCCTACTTCTTTCACCAATCAGGGCAGTATTTGAATAAAAGTGTCTCCGAAACAACATGAGAAGGAAAGATGGTGGTTTCCCATGAATGGCCTCAGAAAGACTCTTGCATTTGGGCAAAATCAAGGATGAGCTGAAACAAGGAGAGTCTGAATGGTAGACAATGGAATCTTCAAGATTACTGATGGTAGAGGAGTGTAGGTAGGAAGAACCTGGCTTGGGCATCTGTGCATCTGGCTCTATGACTCTGAGCAAGCTCCTTAACCTCTCTGAACCTGTTTCCTCATCTGTAAAGTGATTGTAATGCTACTGATTCAACAGGAGGCTTCAGTGAAATAGATGCATGTACCATGCCATGAACCCACTATTAGAAGTCTAATAAATGGTCTCTATCACTCTCGTTACTACTATTCAATATATTCTTTATTAATTAATATTAATATGGCAACAGAGACTACCCACTCCATGGAAGTCCTTATGTTTGACCCATTTTAAAGAGTTTCATTCATGTGACAGTTGTACAAGGGGTGGTTCTAAGATATTTGCTGCTGCAGTCGTGTCTGACTCTGTGCGACCCCATAGACAGCAGCCCACCAGGTTCCCCCGTCCCTGTGATTCTCCAAGCAAGAACACTGGAGTGGGTTGCCATTTTCTTCTCCAATGCATGAAAGTGAAAAGTGTAAGTGAAGTTGCTCAGTTGTGTCCGACTCTTAGCGACTCCATGGACTGCAGCCCACCAGGCTCCTCCGTCCATGGGATTTTTCAGGCGAGATATTTGGGAAAGCTTAAATATTTTTAAAAAATATATCTTTCACAATTTTGGGTTCCCTTATTTTAAAAAATCCCATTTGTAATAATTTCATATGTCTGAAAAAGATTTGTTAAGGAAGGAATTCATCAGTATCATATCTGACAAGAATCAATAGAGCTTCTGAATATACAGAGCTCCAGTCCCATTTTCAGGACTTTTAGGAAAAGACACGAATGGTGAGATACTCTGACTGTCCCCTTATCCATCTTAAGGCCTTGCCCTCTGACCACAGAGCTGACCCTACCTAGTCAGCCCTTTGCTGGATGAAGAGAAAGCAAGACTGCAGGAAAATCACCCCCATTTCACTCTGAATTTCAAGTAGAAGTATCTTAGTTTTCTCTCTCCCTTCTCTACCCCATAGAAAGGCCTGATGAAAGTTTCTTACAATAGAACCCAAAGTTGATGCTTTTATGGGGATTAGGATCCTTCTGGTGTCCGCAGGAGAACAGTCCACACAGACACATCTATCCTGGGAGTCTGAGCTCTTGTGACCTGTACTGGAATCACTGCCTGTGTGCTCGGTGGCTGCCATGAAACAGAAGCTATTCTGGAGTTCACTGAGGCTCAAGCCAAATTATTTGGGGCTTACCATCATCTGGCTGAGGGGGTAGGAAATAAAGCAGTGGCCCCTCCTTTTAAGGCAAGCCTAGGTTAATGTGTGGAGACAGAACCTTATTTTTCCAAAGGTTCAGCCAGACATCTTGCTATTTTTAGAGGACTGGCCAGTCCTGAATGTTGATTCCGTCATGGGCATGAGCCTGATTTTAACTTCCCAGGGCCAGCCAAGAGCAAAGGCCGCTCCCAAACCCATCTTCTCTCCCTGCCACTTCTCTCGGTGGTATTTCACCATCACTGCCGTGCTTACCCTGTTTCTCATCAGAGCTGGAGGGCTGAACTGGTATTTCGGAGGAGGCTAGGGCAAGGGGACGAGGAAAAGAGAGCCAGCATGATACTAAGTCACTTACTTCTTTATGCTTCCAGCCATTCTGTGAAATACCTTTCACTACCCAGGATGAAACTCACTCCAGCAGGTTAGATAACCTGGAGGCAAGGAGTGGTTAGGAAACACCCACATCACACAGCTGATAAATAACTAACCTAGGACTTGAAGGACCTGTTTGACCCAAAGCACACATTCATTTCATGTGCTGTATATCCCAACCTCATCTGAGCCTAGAGCCATAGAGGCACGTATTCCCAACATAGAGGCACCGTGTCCCCCACAACCCAGAGCCACAGAATCAGAATCTCCATGGGACTGGCCTGCCATTCACATTTTAAACAAGATTCTTCTAGGGGATTTTTAGGCTCTGCAAATTTGGGAAAGAACAGCTCTGGGAGAACTGCTTTCAAACTTAGAGAGAACATCAAAATCATAAAGGAGCTTGTTAAAAATGCAGATTCTTCTGTCTTGTCCTCCAAAGCTCCCAAGAGAAGCCAGGGAGCCTGGGCTCAGGAATCTGCATTTTGCAACCGTTCTCAATTGATTTTGCTGAAAGTGGGCAGAAGACTTTGAAAAGCAGGGACCTAATAATAAATAAGAAAGAGAGAAGTAGATACTAAAGTAATGAAATCATTTAATACTGGAAAGGACTCATTTGACGGCAGTCCAAGGAAAATTATTTAGTTTGGACTTAAGGAAGAATTTCTTGCAGATATGACGACAAATGGGTGACCTCTTTCTACTATGTGAACAGTGGACATGTTAGTAGCAGAAAGGGGAGCAGGCACTGTGGTCCACACCTGGCCACTGACATCTGATCTTTTCCATGTTCCCGAATCTCAGCTTCTACCTGGAATGTTCTTTTCCCTTTGCTTCTGTTCACTAGTTAAAGTTTCTCTCAAATCTCAGTTCAAAAGATACTTGCTCCACAAAGTTTTCTCCCAGTTTCCCCTCTTCTTCTTTGTTTCTATTTGCACCTGTCGTTGGGCATGCATCACATCTCACCCTGCTATTGGATTCCCTGGGTACCTGTAATGCACACGTTTCCTCACAGAAAGGGCTAGGACCTGACAGCTTTGTTTTTGATTCCCCACACCACTCGGTGAAGGCCTTTTCCTCAATAAGGGTGGAGGAGATAAAGCCATCACCGCTGCAACTCTTCCTATGTAAGTGTTCTCAGCACTGTAGCAAGCAACTTTTATTAAATATTCCTATTTTGCTGATGAAAGACACAAGGCACTGATTGAAAGATGGTTGTTTGTGGAGGGGTCTCTTTTAGAAGTGTGGCTCAGAGGTTAAAGCATCTGCCTGCAATGCAGGAGACCTGGGTTCAATCCCTGGGTTGGGAAGATCCCCTGGAGAAGGAAATGGCAACCCACTCCAGTATTCTTGCTTGGAGAATCCCATGGACAGAGCAGTCTGGTGGGCTACAGTTCACGGGGTCGCAAAGAGTCGGACACGACTGAGCGACTTCACTTGCTAGCACTGTAGGCAAGTGTACAGAGTACCGCCTGTAGGGAGATCTGAGCTCTGGGTTAAGGAAGTAAGTGAAGTCGCTCAGTCGTGTCCGATTCTTTGTGACCCCATGGACTGTAGCCTACCAGGCTCCTCCAGAAAGAGCACTTTAAAAAACCTTAAGCTTTGAATTTGGTATAACAAATTTCCCTGGAGGGCTGGCTAAGGCACAGAATGCCGGCCCCACCCCAGGAGTGCCTGACTCAGTAGGTCTGGAAGTGAAAGAAAGTGAAAGTTGCTCAGTCTTGTCTGACTCTTTGTGACCCCATGGACTATACAGTCCATGGAATTCTCCAGACCAGAATACTGGAGTGGGTAGCCTTTCCCTTCTCCATGGGATCTTCCCAACCCAGGTCTCCCACATTTCAGGCAGACTCTTTACTGTCTGAGCCACCAGGGAAGCCCATGAATACTGGAATGGATGGCCTATCCCTTCTCCAGGGGGTCTTCCCAACCCAAGGATAGAACTCAGGTCTCCCGCATTACAGGCAGACTCTTCAGCAGCTGAGCTATGCCTGGGAAGCAGTACGTCTGGAGTGGGATCCAAGACTTGGCATCTCTAACAGGCTCCGGGGTGATTCTGATGCTGCTGGTCTGGGAACCACACTTAGGGGAACCACTGCACTAGTTCAGTAGTGTTTGAACAATTCAAAGGCAAAGAATCAGCCCTTACATTCCAAACTTTCTAAAAATGAGGAGGTGAGGAAGAGGAGTAAAGCCATACAGAAGCCAGGAAGGCGTGAGCTCCGTTCAGGGGTGCGGTTATAGGAGCTTTTACCAGTGAAGGTGCAGAGAGACACACAACACTCCAAAGACAGAAGCCCAGTCTATGGAGTTACTAACTGACTAAAAGAGTTTTCAGCTTGAGGGGTTGTACACAACTGGGGGCCATTTCTTTGGCTCCCAATTCTTACGAATAAACTTCAAATGGGATTTGCTGAAGAATGGATATAAAATGAGGTGGACATTTTTCTTGAGAAGCTATCTCAGCAGAGGGTCCACTGACATATGACCTCACATTCTACTTGCAGAGGGATCATAATAACACAGCAAATAATACAGAATATTGATAAAACTCTGTAACTCCAAAATCTCTCACTTTTTTTTTTTTTAAGTGCACCTGTTAAATTGAGTGAAGATCAAGAATTGCTTAAGATCCAGGGAACATATTAGAGAATCTGGTTCTTGTCCTAGTTTTCCAAAGAAGTACATTGCTCAGGGACTTCTCAGTTTTTTAATAAGATGTAACACTTCATAACGTCTTAGTGGGGACGTCTGTGGGGTCATCGGAAGAAAATGCTCCCATTCAGTGATTATTTGAGATACATGACAGATTAGAACTGCCTTTGCATTGCTTTGAAGAACATTTCAACATACTTTCAAAATAACCAAGGCACTGAAAGGGCAAGAGGCCAGTTCAAGGTCACAAGGGCCGAGTCTCATTCATCCCATCCCCAAGCCTACCTCTTCTTTAGGCCATGGAGCAGCCCCTAGGCGACTGGGGAATCTCTACCCTCTTCATCAACTGTCTTTTCCACCCACCCTCCTTCCCCTCTGCTTTTGCTTCAAGCCCCCAGCACACGGAATCGGGTTCACTGTCGGGACCCAGCCGACAAGTCACTCCCACACGCCAGTCATGCGGGCTGGGGCGATTTCTCTCCTCCAATCCCCCTGGCCTGGCTCTGCCTGATGGAGCTGCGGATTCCAGCGATGTCCTCCCCCGCCCCTGTGGGATGCAGACGTGAAGCTTCACCTGCTTCTGGAGACACCGTGGAGCTGGCTTCAGATGACAGAAGCAGGCTGCCCGCAGGGCTTCCCCAAAATGCACAAAGAGAGAAAGACAGATGGGCCAGGCAGGAACGGCCAGAGGACAGTTAGAGGAGAAAGCCCTCCCCCTCCCCCAGCACCCGTGGGAGCAGCTCTGAACCTACCTGCGGAAAAGTTGCCGCTGGGTCCCTCCTCTGTATGCCTTCTTCCCTGGCAGGCTCCAGCCCCGTGGAGGATTCTCTCCTCCAATCCCCCTGGCCTGGCTCTGCCTGATGGAGCTGTGGATTCCAGCGATGTCCTCCCCCGCCCCTGTGGGATGCAGACGTGAAGCTTCACCTGCTTCTGGAGACACCGTGGAGCTGGCTTCAGATGACAGAAGCAGGCTGCCCGCAGGGCTTCCCCAAAATGCACAAAGAGAGAAAGACAGATGGGCCAGGCAGGAACGGCCAGAGGACAGTTAGAGGAGAAAGCCCTCCCCCTCCCCCAGCACCCGTGGGAGCAGCTCTGAACCTACCTGCGGAAAAGTTGCCGCTGGGTCCCTCCTCTGTATGCCTTCTTCCCTGGCAGGCTCCAGCCCCGTGGAGGTGTTTGGAGCGTGGATTTTTTTTTTTTTTTCCAGAGCTAGCAGTGTTGGCTTGCATTTCTATGCCTTCCTGTCAGAATTCTCTCAAGGAAACAGCAGCTGGTGAGCTCAGAAATGTCAGTCAGAATCTTGGCCTAGTTTGGGGCCTTGAAGATTCTTGCAGAAAGTTAAAAAGGTTTCTGGGCCAGTGTCTCCTCTGGGTTTTCCCTCTCCTGCTTCTCACCTTTTCCATCTTCTCTTTTATTTATTTATTTATTTTTCATGTTTACCTCAGGAGCTGGCTACTTAAATCGCCTGCCTCTGTCTTTCTGATGGCTCCCTTTGGAGTCTGGCTATGGCGCTTCTCCCGGTCAGCCAAACTGCCCGGTGATTTTCTAAGCATTTAGCTTGTGCGCTTACTCCTTAATTCTGTCTCCTTACTTGTTCCCTTTTCCTGTCTCCTCCTTTTCTCTTCACGCATATCTTTTTAATCATCGTTTCTCCTTATTTGTGTCAGGTCCGCTCACTGGTCCTTTATCCCTTTCGTTCTTTTTTTCCCCTCTGATTGTGTCCTGCCTAGCTCTGCTGCCCTCTCTCCACCTGTTCCCCGAGCAGGCTGCTCTCCGCCTTCCTCGTCTCTGCCCTCAGAAGGCCAGCCTCTGCCTTTTGTACCCTCCAGCCCTCCGCCCACCCCCAGCACCCTCTCCCACCTGTTTGTGTCTTTTAAGGGCCTTGGTCATGTCCATGCCTTCTGTCCACCTCAATCACTGCAGTGACGGGCCTCTGAAAGCTGTTAAATGACACCTCTTCAGCTGTCCCCTCGCAAGGAGAAATGCCCTTTGCTAAACCCTTTCTCACAGAGACCAGTCTATAGTCATGCTTCCGTTTATGGAATACCCTGAAATGATGCATCTATTATTTTCAAGAGTACAGAACAGAAATTTATTTCAAGTGAATGAATCTCCGTCTCTCGGCACTAGGTTTCTTTGAAGTGATGTTAATATACAGCTTTTCTGGTGGCTCAGATGGTAAAGAATCCACCTACAATGCAGGAAACCTGGGCTCGATCCCTGGGTTGGGAAGATCCCCCACAGAAAGGAATGGCTAACCATCCAGCACTCTGGCCTGGAGAATTCTGTAAACAGAGGAATCTAGCAGGCTACAGTCCATAGGGTTACAAAGAGTCGGACAGACTGAGCGACTTTCACTTCACTAGTATGTAACACCTCAGATACAGTCCTTCTAGCATGTCTCAATTTTGGCTACTTTTCGAACCAGAGAATGTTCCTTGTGGACTTATGGAAAACGTGGCTAGCTGGGGACTTGAAAAGATGCTCGGTTGTGTATATTTAGTATGTCTGTGTGTGTGTGTGTGTGTGTGTGTGTGTATGTGCTCAGTCGTGTCAGACTCTGCGACCCCATGGACCGTAGCCCACCAGACTCCGCTGTCCACGGGATTCTCCAGGCAAGAATACTGGAGTGGGTTGCCATTTCCTACTCCAGGGGATCTTCTGGGCCCAGAGATTGAACCTACGTCTCTTGTCGCTTGTGTCTCCTGCACTGGCAGGCAGATTCTTTACCACTGATGCCACCTGGGAAGCCCCATGTTTAGGGGTAGTGCCTGCCAAATTGCAGTGTACATAGAAGGCACTGGAATCATAAACAAATGTCTACATTCTTTGACTTGAAAGACTTAAACAGGTTATTTTGAGGATAGGACATGTATCTGGAAAAATAAGTATATGAAAAATATGATAATTGCAAACTGATAGTACAGTGAACAGTGCTATCGGCATTCAGATACAAGGAATGATGAGTGGGGGCAAGGTTGGGAAAGCTTCCTGGAGGATGTTGGGTTTCACCTGGGTCCTGAAGGTAGGGGGTCTGACATACCTGGAGAGAAGAGGGAGGGACTTTCCCAGGTGGGTGAACACTTGAGCAGATGCCTGGAAGCAGATATGTACAGAGAATGGTCAGGAAATCCTGATTGACCTGCAGCCAGATCCAGGAGTTTGTAAAGGGTCAGCCTGTAGTGGAGTCTTGGACACAGAGCCCATGTACTCGTAGTGGGAGATTTCTGTTTCTGAAAAAGAGTTCCTTTAGCCAACCCACACTTTGATAGGTGCTTAATTTTATTTATTTATTTTTCTTTTTTTGTTTATTTTTTTCTTCTGTTTTCTAGTGCCTTCATTTTAAAAAGAAAAAAATGCTATGGTGTTCTGATTTCTACAATTTAAGCATGTCTGGATTCTTTGAGAAATAACATCTGAAAAACCACAGTCTGAAATCTGTTGCTATTGAATATTGAGAAATGATTTCTTTCCAAAGCCCAAATATTAAGATTCCGTTTCGTATTTAATTCTGGCGTTTGATATTGAAGGCCCGCTGCTATAA
Source organism: Aepyceros melampus (assembly GCA_006408695.1). Taxonomy (NCBI): domain Eukaryota; kingdom Metazoa; phylum Chordata; class Mammalia; order Artiodactyla; family Bovidae; genus Aepyceros; species Aepyceros melampus. The sequence goes on from SJXQ01008752.1 coordinate 71,336, forward strand.
GTGTAGACAACCGTGCACCCCACTCGTTTCCAGTCTGTTCCCAGTTCCGTCTCCTTCACGAGCCTGCCCCAAACCCTAGTTAACACCAGTCTTTCCCCTTGCTAAAGATTCAGATCCCAACTTGGTTGGATCATGCATTTGTTATAGGGCTAGATCTACTTTATTTATTAAAATTAATTAATTATATTTGGGACTATGCTGGGTCTCTGTGGCTGTGCGTGGGCTTTCTCTAGCTACTGTGAGTGGGGGCTACTCTTGGTTGCAACAGTGGGATTGCACTGGTTTCTCTTGCAGAGCACAGGCTCTAGGATGCTTGGACTTTAGCTCAAGGGCCCTAGACAGAGGGCTCAGTAGCTTCAGCAGGTGGGCTCTAGAGCAGTGGGTCAGTAGTTATGGTTCACAGGCTTAGTTGCTCTGTGGCATGTGCGATCTTCCCGTACCAGGGATCGAACCTGTGTCCCCTGCATTGGCAGGCAGATTCTCAGACACTGTCCCAAGGAAGCCCAGGCCTATATACAATTTAATGTGTCATTCAGTTCAGTTCAGTTCAGTCGCTCAGTCGTGTCCGACTCTTTGCGACCCCATGAATTGCAGCACGCCAGGCCTCCCTGTCCATCACTATCTCCCAGAGTTCACTCAAACTCATGTCTATCAAGTCGGTGATGCCATCCAGACATCTCATCCTCTGTCATCCCCTCTTCCTCCTTCCCTCAATCCCTCCCAGCATCAGAGCCTTTTCCAATGAGTCAACTCTTCGCATGAGGTGGCCAAAGTACTGGAGTTTCAGCTTCAGCATCATTTTAAAATTTGTTTCACAATTTTCGTATGTGTACAAGTGTTGAATTTACAAGGTTGTAAATGCCTCGAGGTCAAGTTGACACTTATTTTTACTTCTTCTCTTGACTCCAGCATAATGTAAGCCATACAGTGGGCTCCTAAAAATACAGTGGCACTTTACAACAAAATTTAAACCCATCAGCCACCCGCCGATGGGAGGTAAGCATTTTTTTTAATGTTGTATAAATCTTTTACCTCTTCTGAGATTTATCGAGTGCCAAAAGAGGGAAATGAACTTAACTGAATGATTTATCAGGATAGATGGTTATACTTCACATTTTCAAGTCACACTTTCTTGTGAGCCTCAAAGGCTGCTTGGAACAGGTAAGTCAGGTATAGATATTTGAATTTGGAAGATGAGCCATCAGAGGTACAAAGAAGGGTCTTACTGAAGGCTAGACAGCTAGCTACTGAAAAAACTATTCTGAAATTCAAATCTTAGGACTCCCAATCATTTCTTTTTTTAAAATCTTAGGTTAGGAATTCTGATTTCCCTGGTAAAAAGCTACTTTGCTTTCCCTAAACAGTCATTTAAGCCAGATTGGTTTTAAATATTTATTTATTTACTTTTAGTTTTTATTGAAGCATAATGGCTTCCTAGGTGACTCAGTGGTAAAGAATCTGCCTGCCAATGCAGGTTTGATCCTAAGGTCAGGAAGATCCCCTTGAGTAGGAAATGGCAATCCACTCCAAGATTCTTGCCTGGAAAATCCCCTGGACAGAGGAGCCTGGTGGGCTATAGTCCATGGGATTGCAAAAGAGTTCCACATGACTCAGCAACTGAGCGCATACACGGTTGATTTACCATGCTGTGGTAGTTTCTGGTGTACAGGCCAGTGATTTAGTTATATAAACCAGGTTGGTTTTTAACAAGGCAAATTGATGGGTGAGGTAGACACAGTAATGAGGTGTGGCAGGCTCTTTTCCTGAGCTCTTTCCTGGTGAGGTGCTCTTCCCTGTGGAAATCTCCAGAATCCAGGAAAACGGGAAATCTAGAGTTGGTCTGAGCAAAATTATCCTCAAGATTAACTATCTCATTTTGTCATTTCATTTAATATGTGAGGAATCCTATAGCACAGGGAAGTATAATCAGCATCTTGTGATAATCTATATTGGAAAAGAACCAGAAAAAGAATATATACACACATATATACATATATGTGTGTATATATATATATGGAGAAGGAAATGGCAACCCACTCCAGTATTCTTGCTTGGAGAATCTCATGGACTGAGGAGCCTGGTGGGCTGCAGTCCATGGGGTCACAAAGAGTCAGACACGACTGAGTGACTTTACTTACTTACTTACTTATATATGTAAACGTGGGTTTCCCTAGGTGGCTCAGTGGTGAAGAATCTGCCTGCCAATGCAAGAGATGTGGGTTTCTATCCCTGGGTCAAGAAGATCTCCTGGAGAAGGAAATGGCAACCCACTCCGGGATTCTTGCCTGGGAAATCTCATGGACAGAGGAGCGGTGGTCTACAGTCCATGGGGTCACAAAAGAGTTGGACACGACTGAGTAACCAAGCAACAACAACGTGTAAATGTATTAAATATATACACACACACATATATATATCTGAATCTCTTTGCTATATACTTGAAAATAATATAATATTGTGAATTTACTATACTTCGGTTAAAAAAAGGAAAAAAAAATTACAAGGAATCCAAGGCCCAAGTTGGCAAAGAGACTTTCCCTCATTCACCAAACTGGCATCCTCTGACTAGCTCTGTGCTCTTTGTATCATGTGGTCAGTTGGCTCTTGTTGTTAAACAGCCCCTCAAAGGGCCTTTTCCCCACCAAGGTGACCCCAGGACAAAGCAGTGATGGTGGAGGGACTCCTCAGGAAGACTTCTTCATGGCTGCAGACGGTCACCTAGAACCCCTCCAACAGTGAGCAGAAATTGGGGGTGGGGAGGGGAGAGGGGGAATCCTTCGTCGTGATGGGAATGCAGAAAACAGATTGTCCCATGTAGAACATGCGCTTCATGCTTTATAGTAGGCTCAGCTACTGCATTTCATAAGGCGATAATAATAATAGTGAAATCATGGAATGATAATAATAAATCCTTTGAGATGCTGCCAGAGTTGTGAATAGGAGGCTTTAGACACCAGTGGGCAGCTGCTTGGCTAAATGTGGCCCCCAGTTGTCAAGCAGAGACCCACCCCGATACGAGAGAAACAAATCAACAAGGATGTGCAGGGCACACACAGGGCAGAGCTGCTTGGAGGTGAAGGTTTCAGTGGAGACCCCATTTCTGCCCTTGAGAAGCCGCCCAAATGGTCAAATTTGACTTGGAGGTGTTAATGGCCCCAGGCACTGGTTTGCATGAATCAGAGATCGAATATCATATGCCCTGGTTGGTTATCCTGGTTTCAACCAAATTGTTGACAGTTCCAAGCATCGTGAAGCTGGACACATCTGAAGGTAGTGTGAGCAGGAAGTTCCGCTAACTTTCTCCTTTCCAAGATGGTTTGGTTTCTTCAGAATGGAAGGCAGGACTTTTTTACCTCCTGTGTGGGTGCCAGGAATCACTGACTCTTGTCTCGGTCTCCTCATTTGCAGACTAATGATATTAATAATAAGTAAACTACCTCCCTTATTTGGAGGATTGAATGAAGTAGCTTATTTGCCATGAGATATCTCAGGTGGTGGTAGTGGTGATGAATCCTTCTGCCAGTGCAGGATATGCAAGAGTTGCAGTTTCAATCCTTGGGTTGGGAAGATCCTCTGGAGTAGGAAATGGCAACGCTCTCCAGTATTCTTGCCTGAGCCTGGCGGGCAATGTGTCCCGTGTGTGACAGTCCATGCGTCCCCAAAGACTCGGACACGACTGAGCACACACACATATACACAGACGCACATCCTGAGGGGGTCTTGGTTTATTTTAGTTGCAGTTGAGTGCGTGAATGCTAAGCACTGTGACGAAAGGACAGAAGAGTTTGAATCTCATTCAGCAGTGGATGGGGCTGCCTGGGAGAGGTTTGCTTATAAATGTTCATTTTAATGGGAGGTGGTCTAGTTCAGTAAAGAAATGGAGTCCTGAATAAACCTTTGACAAAATTCAGCACCCATTTATGATTGAAACTCTTCAAAAAATGGGCATAGAAGGAACCTACCTCAACATAGTAAAGGCCATATATGATAAGCCTACAGCAAACACTATTCTCAATGGTGAAAAATGGAAAGCACTCCCCATAAGATCAGGAACAAGACAAGGGTGTCCGCTTTCACCACTATTATTCAACATAGTTTTGGAAGTCTTAGCTACAGCAATCAGAAAAGAAAAAGAAATACAAAGAATCCAGATAGGAAAAGAAGAATTAAATCTCTCATTGTTTGCAGATGACATGATACTGTACATAGAAAACTCTAAAGAAAATTACTAGAGCTAATAAGTGAATTTAGTAAAGTCACAGGATACAATCAATACACAGAAATAACTTGCATTTATATATACTAACAATGAAAAATCAGAAAGAGAAATTAAGGAATCAATCCCATTTACCATTCAACAAAAAGAATAAAATATCTAGGAATAAACTTACCTAAGGAGACAAAAGAACTGTGCACAGAAAATTATAAGACACTGATGAAAGAAATCAAAGATGACATAAACAGATGGAGAGATATTCCATATTCCTGGGTAGAATAATCAATAGCATGAAAATGACTATACCACCAAAAGCAATCTACAGATTCAATGCAATTCCTATCAAATTACCAATGGGAATTACCAATGGTGATTTCCCAGAGAACTAGAACAAAATGTTTCACAATTCATATGGAAACACAAAAGACCCTGAATAGCCAAAGAAGTCTTGAGAAAGAAGAATGGGGCTGGAGGAATCAAACTTCCTGACTTCAGATTATACTACAAAGCGACAGTCATCAAGACAGTATGGTACTGGCACAAAAACAGAAATACAGACCAAGAACAAGATAGAAAGCCCAGAAATAAACCCATGCACCTATGAGTACCTTATTTTTTATAAAGGAGGCAAGAATATACAATGTGGCAAAGATAGCCTCTTTGATAAATGGTGCTGGGAAAACTGGATAGCTATATGTAAAAGAATGAAATTAGAATACTTCCTAACACCACACACAAAGATAAACCCAAAATGGATTAAAGACCTAAATGTAAGACCAGAAAATATAAAACTCTTAGAGGAAAATAGGCAGAACACTTGATGACATAAATCAAAGCAAGATCATCTATGACCCACCTTATAGAGTAATGGGAAAAAAAAAAGTGAACAAGTGGGACCTGATTAAACGTAAAAGCTTTTGCACACTAAAGGAAGCTATAAGCAAGGTGAAAAGACAGCCCTCAGAATGGGAGAAGATAATAGCAAATGAAACAACTGACAAAGGATTAATTTCCAAAATATACAAGCAGATCATACAACTCAGTACCAGAAAAACAAACAACCCGATCAAAAAGTGGAAAAAAGACCTAAAGAGACATTTCTCCAAAGAAGACATACAGATGGCTAACAAACACATGAAAAGATGCTCAACATTGCTCAATTTAGAGAAAAGCAAATCAAAACTACAGTGAGATATCACCTCACACCAGTCAGAATAGCCATCATCAGAAAGTCCATAAACAATAAATGCTGGAGAGGGTGTGGAGAAAAAGGAACACTCTTGCACTACTGGTGGGAATGTAAATTGATACAGCCACTATGGAAGACATTATGGAGATTCCTTAAAAAACTAGGAATAAAGCCACCATATGACTCAGCAATCCCATTCCTAGGCATATGCCCTGAGGAAACCAAAATTGAAAAAGACACGTATATCCCATTATTAAATGCAGAACTATTTTACAATAGCTAGAACATGGAAGCAACCTAGATGCCCATTGACAGATGAATGGATAAAGAAGTTGTGGTACATACATACAATGGAATATTACTCAGCCATAAAAAGGAACACATTTGAGTCAATTCTAATGAGGTGGATGAACCTAGAGCCTATTATACAGAGTGAAGTAAGTCAGAAAGGGAAAGATGAATATCATATACTAATGCATATATACAGAATCTAGAAAAATGGTACTGAAAAATTTATTTGCATGGCAGCAATGGAGAAACAGACATAGATAATAAACTAATGGACATGGGGAGAGGGGAGAAGAGGGTGAGATACATGGAAAAGGTAACATGGAAACTTACATTACCATATGTAAAATAGATAGCCAACGGGAATTTGCTGTGTCTCAGGAGACTGAAACAGGGACTCTATGTCAACCTAGAGGCATGGGATGAGGAGGGAAATGGGAAGGAGGCTCAAAAGGGAGGGGATATATGTATACCTATGGCTGATCATGTTGAGGTTTGACAGAAAACAACAAAATTCTATAAAGCAATTATCCTTATTAAAAAAATTTTTTTTTTAAAAATCTAATCAAAGGTCATGAACTGTTAAAAAAAAAAAAAAAAATGGAGTCCTGGACGGTTAAAGTGACTTCCCCGCACTAATATCATTCATGGAATAATCCTCAGAGCTGAGGTCAGAACCCAAGCCCACATTCCTAATCTTACAGAGCAGCCAGGCTTGTGCTGAAGGCCTGAGCTGCTGTGCTGTGTGCTCAGTCGCAGTCCGACTCTTTGTGACCCTCTGGACTGCAGGCCTCCAGGTTCTCCTGTCCATGGAATTTTCCAGGCAGAAATACTGGAGTGGGTTGCCATGCCGAAGGCCAAGCGAGAACAAAGGAGACCACGATGGTGGGAGTTAGCTGTCAACGGAATGCCATGACATAAATGCGCGGTGTTCTTTGAATGAGATGTGTCCCCCAAGCACTGTTACTGTAGCTCAGGGTGCTTTCTCCAGGGTGATGGCAGCGGTGTGAGGCCTTGGCCACCAGCTGCTCCCCAGAAGCTTTCCCAGCTGCTGCTCAGACCAGCGCTGTGGTGGGGGAGCCCCGTGGTGGGTATTCCAAGAGCGCAGATTCCTTACAGGATGGGGGGCAAAGCAGGTCAAAGGCAGAACAGTTGAAGCTATTTGGGAAACAGGTGGGAACAATGAAAAATTCATTTGGTTAAAAGTGGGCTTAAGTCAACACAGAAGTTGTCCCAGTTGCTTGGTTTGGGAAGACAGTCCATGCAGTGCTTAAAAGCTTTCCTTCCTTTCTTCCTCCCACACTGCCTCCCTCCTTTCTTTTCTTTTTTGTTCTCTTCCCTTCTTTTTTCTCTTCCTCTTCTTCCCCTTCTTCTTCCTTCTTCCCCTAGCCCCCTTCCCCCTTTCTCTCCTCTCTATGTCTCTCTCCCTTCCTCCTTTCTTGTTCTTTGTTCTCTTTAAATTTACATGTGAGGCTTGGTCAGAATTTAAAAGAAACTAAGGGGTAGGGGGTGGTGGGGGGAAGAGATTAGTTAAATGTAAGGGAAACTAAACTTAATCAGGTCCCCTGGCCTGGGTCAGCTCCATGCTTTCACACATTTTTTCATTTAATCCTCACAAAACTTCCTTGCCCCCCATCATTAGAAGATAAACTCTTCAATGGCAAGGGGTGTCTTCCTTGTCTTTAGTATTCTGTCAGACTTCTGCATTCAGATTGTTATTTTTTTTTTAATGTAGCTTATGTCTTTTTTGTCTCTGCTCCACTTCATTTTGAAGGAAACATATTTTCTAAAAGATATAATTTTACAATTATAATTATTTGAAAAACTTTATATTTCTGGTATAAATATTGGCATAAGTTCAAATATTATATCATTCTTTTGAATACATCCAATGAAACCTAATCCATAGCAATTTGACATTTGTCACTTTCTTTAAAAGAATATGAAAGCGAGCTTTTCTAAACAGTTGGAATTTTGTAATGTTCTTTATTTTTTAAACTTTTATTATTCTGTTTCATTTCTCACAACAGATTTTACCCTAAAGAGTACATTATGTTTGAAAGTATTTTATTACCCTATCAGATTTTGCTACAACATAATATAAATATCCCAAGATGGAAATTAAATTTAAGAACTTTCTAATTAAAAATTAAATAAAAATTATTTTAATTTCCTGAGACTTACAGAGCTAAGATTAAAATTTTTCCTTTGGACTATAGCCCTCCAGGCTCCTTTGATAATTCTATCATTACAATTATTACTAGTACTGAGTTACTCAAAATAGCATAAATATATTGCAAATAATATTACTAAATGTAAAAATTAATATTTATTGGAAATGCATCTCTCATGAGATTGATAGGGCTTTAAACATTTTTTTTGGGTCCATGCATCCATGGTTGGATGTTGCTAACTGTTAGCGTGGAGATTTAGCATAAACTCCACCCCCCCCCCAACCATTTATAGATAGGAACACTGAGAACATTTGTTCACGTAAGTAAGTAGATGGGAATGGAGGGAATTTATGGTGGTGATCTCTCACAATTCTTTGATTCATGTTTGATTTTATGCCAGAAGTTAAATAGTATCTTGTTATCAAAATTCTTGTTAATGATCCATCACTCACAACTTGTTGAGGTTCTCCTTTCAATTTTGTTGAAAACTATGAAAAGGGAACTTTACTTGCAGAAGAGCTTGTTACTTGGTTATTTTGCTGGGAGAGGCCCTGATTGTCTTGGCACATTCTTGCCAAATGTGCCACGAATGTGAGGCTCTCTCTGCTTTTTATCCAGACCACTTCTCAGAGCAGTGAGCAACCTTGAGATGAGGTAAGATCTCTATCCAGATGAAGAGCAAGACTGCTTCTGCTTGCTATGAAAATCTCAAATCCTCTAAGCTCAGGGTGCTACAAACCCACAGTGTACACAGAGTCCATCTAAGTCCATCCATCTACTTGTGTTGCCCCCATGCAACTTGGAGCACACAGGAAATCAGTGCAAACCAACATAATGCTCATGCTTCTTGCTGGGCCAAGAGCAATGAAGGTCAGCCTCTGACCCATGAGTTTCATGGCTTTTGCCAGCATTTGTGGAACCTGTAACAGACTAGTTCATCGGGTTTCAGTAGAGTAAAACCCCAGATCCTTCACAGACCTTTGTGTATTATGTTTAACTTCTGAGAAGAATACCAGAAAGGCTTTACCATGGCTCACTGAAAGACTGTCAATTGTAGCATTCACTCTTTTACATGGAGGCGCTCTGTTTACTATAATCCAAAGTGTCAGAAAAATCCAAAACTTGTTAATGTTATTGCACCCTTGTCAATATATTTTTGAAAAACACTTTAAAACTCTTACCATGTACTTTATTTTTTTCATATATGGTTTTATTTTATTTATTTTTAATTTATTTATTTTAATTGGAGGTTAATTACTTTACAATATTGTATGGCAACCCATTCCAGTATTCTTGCCTGGAAAATCCCATGGACAGAGGAGCCTGGTGGGCTACAGTCCACGGGGTGGCAGAGTCGGACACAACTGAGACCTTCACCTCACCTTGCCATACATCAACATGAATCCGCCACAGGTATACACGTGTTCCCCATCCTGAACCCCCCTCCTTCCTCCCTCCCCATACCATCCCTCTGGGGTGTCCCAGTGCTCCAGCCCCAAGCATCCAGTATCATGCATTGAACCTGGAATATACATATTCATCAAAAATTTGGAGCCATAGATTTAGCTCATTCGGTTTGGAGGATGTCTGTCATTAACACTTGATTGGCAAAGCCAGTTTTTATAATCAAACCCATCAGCCAAAATAAACTTGAGTGAGTGACTGCTGTGTGCTCAGTCCTGTCTGACTGTTTCTGACCCCATGGACTGCAGCCTCCCAGGCTCCTCTGTCCATGGGATTATCTAGGCAAGAATACTGGGAAAGGTTGCCGTTTCTTTCTCCAGAGGATCTTCCCGATCCACGGATTGAACCCTTATTTCCTGGATCTCCTAGAGTGGCAGGTGGATTCTTTACCACTGAGTCACCTGGGAAGCCCCAAATAAACTTATTCAATATCATATATCTGTCTTTATTTTTGTGTCTCAGGGTACAAAAGCATGCAAACAGGCATCTAAACTGGAGGGAGAGTCCAGATGACTGCCTGTTACATTTTTTCAATCACAATGTAAACTCAACTTAAAAAATCATTCACTGTTGTACTTAAAAAAAAAATTATTTAACTCCTTTGTTCGGTTGCACTGGGCCTTAGTTGCAACGTGAAGGATTTTTCTGTCTTTGTTGAGGCATGCAGGTCCTTTAGTTATGGCACGAGAACTCTTACTTTCCTCACATGGGATCTCATTCCTTGACCAGGGAACGAACCCCAGGCTCCCTGCATTGAAAGCTTGGAGTCTTAGCCACCGGACCACCAGGGAGGTCACTGGATTTCACTGTTTTGAATTAGACGTTTTCTTCAAGTAATGGAGTGAGAGTTTCACATCTCCCTAATTCCATCAGGGAGACATCCCACAGGTATAAATAAACCACATTTCTATTCATGTATGTTAGTATTTATTAATAATTAATGTATTTAAAATGAATAAAAATTAAATTTGAAAAATGGTGCAGGCAGAGAGCACATGTAATTGTACTGTACACAAAGTAGAATGGCATCCATGGTTTGGCCTTGTACCCAAGGGAATGTCAGTAGTACTAGCAGAGGCCTGTGGTAGGTTGTACACTTATTTGTGATAAATGAAACTCTTCCGGAGGAGTCTCAGAAATTTTGGTGTAATGGGGAGAGTTGTAGGAAATTAAAGTTCTGCTGAGCACGTGGGGAAGGGCAAGTGCCATGACTTAGGTTAATGACACCCCATTTGTCACCACATTCCAATGTATGAGAGTGTCCAGTGGAAACTTAGGTTACACATAAAAATCTTAGTTCTTTGGAGCAGCAACTGCTGAAACCTCTTCCTTCTTCCCTATCAGCTGCCTCTTGAATTACCTCCCCCAGGGCCCTCCTTCATTTCATAAAAGGCTAGGGCTGGGATGTATCATGTTTGCAATGCTTCGGAGTGAAGCAAGCCTTTTTCTTTTTTCCAAAGCAAACACTGGAATGTTCCCTCTAAACCCTTTGATGGACAAATTGAGATAGATCTCCAGGCCTCCTGGAATTTGAAAGAGGACTAAGAGGTGGTCCTCACAATGGCCGTGGGAAAATGATGAGAATAGAAAATGATGGTTTCTCACGTATCATTAAAGAACATTTTGCTATTCAATATATTCAAATGTATTATTTGAATATGCAGGGGCCTCCAACCTCCGGGATTTAATGCCTCGTGATCTGAGGTGGAGCTGATGTGATCATAATAGAAATAAAGTGTAAGATAAATGTAATGCACTTGAATCATCCTGAAACCATCGCCCCCCCACCCCCACCCTGCTGTAGTCTGTGGAAAAATTGTTTTCCACGAAACCTGTCCTTGGTGCCAAAAAGGTTGGGGACCACTAAATATATATAATCTGACTTATTTCCAGGTTAAAATGTACAGTTATTGAATAATTGACTTATTTTACTTTTTCCTCTTTATTAAGTGTGATTAACAAGTAAAAATTATGTATCTATAGGTTGTACAACATGATTTGTTAGAGCACTTGAATGATTGATTTAGTCAACTTTTGTTGGCATCTTACTATTAACAGAAATCAAATTTCACTATATTAACAAGTTAATTCATTCCCCCCGCCCCCAGATTTATAAGAATTGAGAGTCTTGGAAAGATTTTGCTTGTAAATTAGATCATTATAGCGTTCATGAGACAAATCAAATGTATTAAATTCATAAATAAAAGTTGAAATGCTTAATAATTAAGTAGGTTAATTCCAAAATACTAATCCAAGGCCCCTTGAAAAGTGATAGCTAAAAACTGCTGAATTTATAGACAGAATAAGATTTGTCAGCTGAACAAGAGAGCTGGATGAACTTTTGTTTTATTTGTGGTTGTTTTTGAGTTTTCTTTTTTCATTTGTAACTTCAATAAATTCAACAATAATTTTAAATAGCAAATAAAATAAAATAAAATAAAATGATGGTTTCTCTCCATGAGTGGGGAACCAGCCATCCCACCTGTTCCCAGCTCAGCCCTGCCCTCAGAGCCCAAGGCTGGCAGGTTGCCTAGTTAATATTTAAAACAAAAACCTGTGGAACAGAAAGAAAGCCTTTGAAAGTACAAAAGGCCTTTGCACTGAAGGTCCCCTCCTAAATCTCCCCTGGGTAAAGAACACTGGACGCATTATCTCCAGTAACTCTTGGTGAGAAGGCATTGGCTTCTCAGGGAAGGTATTACTGGTATTTAGGTCAGGAAAAATAAAGTTCTCAGGGAGAGCCTAGAAGTTTAGGGCAAGGGAGGGGCCACTGAGAAGATGAGTGGGCCGCAAACACCAGTGGGTCCAGAGAGGGTCTTGGGTGCTTTGAACGTAAACCAGCCAGAAGGTGTGCCATGAGCTGGGTCCACACAACAGCTGGGGTCAGCCAGACGGATTTCTGAGAAAGGCTGTCTTGTCAGCAACACTGGAAGAATGTTTTGGAATTTTGGTTAGAAGTGGTTAATGTATGAGCACGAGGGAAGAACTAAGTAAATATTTGATGTTCAGCCTGTGATCTGGAGAAAAGGAGGCAATAGAGGATTCTCCTGAAATAAAGGGTATTTTATTTGGAATTGTTTGATAATAATGAAAGAACTTGTAATGGAATGCCCAGGCCCCTTCATTTGCAGCATGGGGTGTTCTGAGGGACGCCCTCCTTTCCCTACTCTGCTAAGAGGTAGAGGTGGCCCCCTTAGGGAGTATAAACGTCTGGGGTATAACAGGGATTGACCTCACAGGGGGACAAGTAAATAGTTATTGGAGGATCTTCACCTGGAATGCCATGTTTCTACAAACAGTGTTTGGAGGGTGGATGGGCAAGTTTTCGGTGCACAGAAAGGACAATGGCTAAAATGTAAACTCAGCATTTGTTCGTGGATGTATCCTAAGTGCTCAGACCAGTGTTTGCTACATGAATGGCTTTGCTCACATGATGGGAGGGACCGCCTGCTAAGGCCAGAACAGCCTCTGGATGCAAGGGTGCTTCTCGCCGAGGTGGCTTTCCCGGTGCCCTGCATCTGTCTCCTCCAGGCCCTGTCTCTCTCGCCCTTCCTCTCAGCCTTCTCACACTAAAAGTCAACTAAAAAATGTTGCTTCTATCCCTTTTTCCAACTGGCAGCATTTCTGCTTCCTGTTTAGCTGCCCCAATCCCTAGGCAAAACCCCTCCAAAGGGGGGCTATCTTTATAGTTTTCAGATGAATAAAAGGGGACAAAAAGCACAACTTCATAGTCTATCCAGATATTTATTTGCTACAGGGCAAATAAATGATCTGCATGTGAAGTGTGACTATCTATCACCTCTGTGTGCTCCCAATCTGTACTTCTAAAAATTCTTAGGGAGCAGAGACGCTACTTATAAGATATTTTGTGGCATAGAAGATATTTTGTGGCATAGAAGAAGATAAACACTTGGCCTGGCAGCAGCCAGGTTGATGTGTCATGCTATATCCCATGATGGAACAGAATCAGGAACAGGAAAGCAGATAGGATATCAATTCCTTCTTCTTTGTCATTCATTCATTAATTCAACAAATATTTATAGCACCCTGACTCTGCCCTAGGCATTGTTGCTGGAAACCTGGCTGCAGTGGTAAAGAACCCTATTTTTCTGGAGCTTAAAGCTTTTGTGGGAAATTAGTTGTTTTCTACCTAGGTCAGAGGACAGAGAGAGGAGTTAAGAGATAGCAAGATTTGTCGCAATCTATGAATTCTTCCAAAGAAGTATAAAAATAGAAGGCTAGTAGCATTTCTGATGCTAAATTAGCCTGATGTAACCCAGTGGCTTAGTGGTAAAAGATCTGCCTGCCAATGCAGAAGATGCAGGTTTGATCCCTGGGTCAGGAAGATCCCCTGGAGAAGAAAATGGCAACCCATACCAGTATTTCTTGCCTGGGATATCTCGTGGACAGAGGAGCCTGGCGGGTTCTCTGCGACAGTTCATGGGGTCACAAAAGAGTTAGACATGATTTAGCAACTCCAAAATGACAAACAAATAAAAAAGGAAGGTTATATTAACCCTAGGAGAGATCTAACTGGACCACAGGAAAAGAATTAAGAATGATACATAAAAAATTTTTCTAAAAAATCTGGGAGTGTGTTAGGGTATGTTTTTAAGGTCAGTTTTAATGTTGCAACTACAAATACACGACTTCTTCATAGATCATTTCTTAAAATTTTTTTATGTGAACCATTTTTAAAGTCTTTATTGAATTTGTTAAAATATTGCTTTTGTTTTATATTTTGGTTTCTTGGCTATGAATCAGGCAGGACCTTATCTCTCAGACCAGGGATCAAACCCACATCTCTGGCATTGGAAAATGAAGTCTTAACCACTGGACCACCAGGGAAGTTCCTTTTCCTAGCTTATCTGTGATTGTACCTGCAGAAAGCCAGAGTGGATACTCTATGCTGTTTGGATGGCAAGAGCAGAGAGGGAGGAACCCATTCATCTCTCCCCTTCTCACACACAGAATATCTGCTTCCTTATAACAGGGAACACACCTCCCAAGCCCCTCAGATACAGGAGGTCTGCACGGGGCTGAGCTGATGGCTGAAACCAAAGAAGCCCCAGACCTGTGGTTGAAGCAGCTGCATGGGCCATAAATTGTTTTTAGAAGCAGCCCTAGTGGCTGTCTAAGGGGAGAGGGCAACAGGAGCAGCAGAGTCAGGACTGATTTCCCTTTGGTTTCTCCATCCAGCTCAGAACTGCAGGATTCTAGTTTCTTTTCCAGAGAAGGCAATGGCACCCCAACTCCAGTACTCTTGCCTGGAAAATCCCATGGACGGAGGAGTCTGGTAAGCTGCAGTCCCTGGGGTCGCTGAGATGGACACAACTGAGTGACTTCACTTTCATGCATTGGAGAAGGAAATGGCAACCCACTCCAGTGTTCTTGCCTGGAGAATCCCAGGGACGGGGGAGCCTGGTGGGCTGCCATCTATGGGGTCACACAGAGTCGGACACGACTGAAACGACTTAGCAGCAGCAGCAGCAGCAGCAGCAGCAGCAGCAGGTTCTTTTCTGGAAACAGAAATACAAAAGCTGGGCTTCTTTTGGATTCCTTTAGTCAGGGCAGGACAGGCGAGCTCCCTTCCTCTTTGTGTGCGGTTCTACTCTTAGGCTGATTTCCATTTCCGAGAGAGCGCTGAAGGTCCTCCGCCTTGTGAGGCTGATAAAGCATCCCTTCTCTAGGTCTTCCAGGACTCTTCTCCTGTTGGTCTTTATGGCGCCGTATATGTCCAATGAGCTGACTCTTGGGAAAAGACCTTGATGCTGGGAAAGAGTGAATGCAAGGAGAAGGGGATGGCAGAGGATGAGATGATTAAATGGCATTACTGACTCAATGGACACGAATTTGAGCAAACTCTGGGAGGTAGTGGAGGACAGAGGAGCCTGACATCCTGCAGTTCATGGGGTTGCTGAGTCAGACATGACTTAGCAAGGGAACAACTACAGCAACATATCTTTTCACAGGTGAGAGAAAGCAGTGCTGTGCGTTTGTCTCAGCTTCATTTTCTTCCCTTGCCGATTACAAATAAAACCTTGGTAATCAAGTGGGGTCCCATGCCTGTCCCCAAGGGAGGGCCATACACCACATGCGGCTGTCTCCTTCTGGACATTTTGGTCTCAGTTGATACATCATTGCCTGAGAAGGACCTTCCCTTAATATTTAAATATGCTCCCTTGTCCCTCCTATCACGTCATCTTTTACTTTTAGTTATTGATGTCTCTCACTATCTGAAGTCGGCTGTTCATTTATTCTTTACTTGTATATTGACGCTCTTCTCCAATAGAATGGAATCCTTATGGGAATGGAGACTTTCACTGCCTCATTCAATCTCCTGCCTGTGCCTACAAAGGTGTCTGTCATACAGTGAGTGTTCATCATCACCCAGTCACTTCCTGGGTGCCTCAGCAGTAAAGAAACCACCTGCCAGTGCAGGAGATGAAGGAGACACGGATTTGATCCCTGGGTCAGGAAGATCCTGTGGAGGAGGGCATGACAACCCACTCCAGTATTCTTGCCTGGCAAATGTCATGGACAGAGGAGCCTGGTGGGCTACAGTGCATGGGGTCCCAAAGAGCTGGACACGACTGAGTACGCATGTGCACACACCAATTACCCATCTGCTCGTGACCCTTCACTTTTTCCCATCTTAGAGGGAGTTAAGGTCTTGTATTTCGATAACCTACAAGGCCCTCCAAGCTCCATCTCTCGCTCTCCACTTGCCTCTCAAGTACCACCTCTCTGAGCTCATGTTCTTTCTTACTCCACTCTGGTCAGACTGGTTGGGTCATTAAACACTGGGCGTGCCAAGAAGATGCCTTTCTCACGCTCTTACACCTGCTGTTCGCTTGCCTGGAGCCCTCTGACCTGACACATCCATGGGGTTGTTTATTCATTGCTTCATATCTTTATCTGATGTCTTCCCTCCCTTCCTATCACAGCCTTTAGTCCCACGCTGGCATTTCCCCTCTTCCTTCCTTTATTTTCCTCCTTGGCACTTAACATAATCTAACCTGTTATATATTATACTTGCTTTTCTTGTTTATTTCCCCTTCTCCCACTAGACTGTGGGCTTCCCTGGTAGCTCAGTTGGTAAAGAATCTGCTTGCAATGCAGGAGACCCTGGTTTGATTCCTGGGTTGGGAAGATCTGCTGGAGAAAGGATAGTCTTACCTACTCCAGTATTCTTGGGCTTCCCTTGTGGCTCAGCTGGTAAAGAATCTTCCCACAATGCCTGAGACCTGGGTTTGATCCCTGGGTTGGGAAGATGCCCTGGAGAAGGGAAAGCCTACCCACTCCAGTATTCTGGCCTGGAGAATTCCATGGACTGTTTAGTCCATTGGGTTGCAAAAAGTCAGACACGACTGAGCAACTTTCACTTTCCCATTAGACTGTAGTTCTCTGAGGGTAGCGGTATTTGTCTGTTTGGTTCACTATTATATTTTGGTGCTTGAGCAGTGTCTGACACTTAGTTCACAGTAAGCATTTACTGAGTGAATGAAAAGTGAGAGAGAACTTGGTGTTCTCTGTTATAAATTCTGGACTGATTGGAAGCCACTGAACACTGTGAAGGACAAAAATGTCAGTTTTCCATTGGAAAAATGATTTGGGCACTTGGGATGAATGGATTGGGAGAGCAAGTTTGGATATGGAGTGATAAATTAGGAATATTTGCAAGAGTTTAGAGGAAAGAGAGTGGTAGCCTGGACTGGGGCTGGGGGAGTGAGAATGGAGATCGCGGATGTGTTAGAAACTGTTAAGATTCTGAATATGTAAGTCTTGGAGACTGATTAGAAATGGGAAGGTATGCTTGGAGACAAGATGTGGAGTAGGAGAATGTGTGTATGCATATATCTGATTCACTTTGCTGTACAGTAGAAACTAACACAACATTGTAAAGCAACTCTATTCCAATGAAATTTTAAAAAAGGAATGGGAAGCTAAGCCGCATCAAGAATGAATCTAGGGTTTCCCTGTGTGAGTAAGAACCTGTGTGAATGGTTTGTTGTTCTATTCCTGGATACAAAAAACACTGGAGGAGAAAGAGATTTGAGGCAGAAGATCAAGGGCTTAAATCTCTGGCCTGGCTGAGTTTAGGGCATCTGAGAGATAGCGGAGTGGAAATACTGTGTTCGCAGTTGGATATTCAGGTCAGAAGCTCAGAAGATTCGAGTCATCAGCACATAGATAGTACATGAAGCCATGGAAATGGATGATAAACAAAAACCAGCATCAGGTTGCATCTGTGAGATAAAAATTCATCAGGCATTTTTATGGTTCCAGTGTGGCTGTATCGACTGGAAAAAAAAAAAAAAGCACAACCAATTGATAAAAGTTGAGAATTGTGACTTATTTGGCAGACTTTCTGAGGACTCCAGCCTGGGAGGCAGCCTCTCAGACAGCTCTGAGGGACTGCTCCGAAAAGGAAGGGAGCCTGAATATACAGGGGTTTTGGCAACAAAAATTAGGTAGTCAGAACATCAAAAGATGATTGTTAAAACTGGATATCTCAAGTTAGTGAATTTAGTGCTTTTCTGTGAATGGGAAGATCCAAGAATCTGGGCTCATTGAAAGCAATCCTTTGCTATGCACCTTAATTATCAAGGGCCAGTATCCTGCTTTTCTCCATCCTGAATCCCCTCAGGGTGTACCACTGTGTGGCTTGATGACTGCAGCATCCTTTGTTTCCTGAGATGACAAGTGACATTTTTCATCCACAGCTGTTTCTCTCTGGGAAGGCTGGTTTGCAAGGTCACTCCTAAGGGGGCAGGAGGCAGCAGGGCAGTGGGGGGAGGGTACGGGGGGTCAGAGTACTCAGCCTCCCCCTCCAACCTGAATTTTCTGTTGGTCCAACCTGCAACCCTCCACCAGGGTTGCTCTGGATAAGACTGCACCTATGTCTTTAGACTTAGTTCTGTTTTTGAAAGTTTCCCTTCTGCCATGAGTCCTGAGTCTTTCCCAGAAACCAAAATTAGTGAGGGGATGGTGACAGTTACCATCTAACCCAGCTGTTGATGGGTCAGTTTTTTCCTGAAGCTTTTGGACCTGTGTTCAAAGGGGGCAGGAAGACAGATGGCTCCAGAAAAGAGAAGTTCGGACTAACAGGAGGGCTTTATTATTTTTTACTTTTTAATTGGAGGATTGGTGCTTGACAATGTTGTGTTAGTTTCTGCTGTACAATAGCATGAATTAGCTATATGCATATCTGTCACGCGAGCGTGTGTTCCTTGGGCCTTTGTCTCGTCACAACAAAGATTTGGGGTGACGGACATTAAAGCCCCCTCGGCGTGTCACAGCTCTCGGGTCTTGGATAGACCGTGTTATAGCTCTCAGGTCTCGAATGGACCATGTTATAGCTCTTAGACACATCAGCGTTACAGCTCAGTGTTACAGCTCTATGTTATTTAGAAGATAGCAGGAAAATCCATCTTTGAGGCATGAGGGCACATCGATCTAAAGACGCGAAGAGAAGAGCGCCGCAGCGCGGGGTGGGGGCGCGCTAGCTAGCTTTGGCTTCTCTTTTTATATGTTTATCTCTCCCTGGGCCTGTCCTGTGTAAATTGGGCCAGCCAGGAGTGTTGTTTGTTTTACCTGAGGTCCTCACTCAGGTCCTCAGACCTTCTTTTGTTCTATTTTCGCGGGCTTTTGCCTTCCTTGCCTTTTAGCCACCGCCATTTTGGACTCCTTTCCCTGTCCTACCTACCTAACGTATCTATATATCCTTCCTCTCGAGTCTCCCCCTCCACCTCCATCCCACTCCTCTAGGTCATCAAAGAGCACTGAGCTGAGCTCTCTGTGTTATACAGCTAGCTTCCCACTAGCTATCAAATTTTACAAGAGTTTGTATGTTAATGCCACTCTCTCAAATCACCCCACCCTCCTCTTCCCACCCTGTGTCCCAGAAGAACTTTAAGTTGAATGAAGATCTTGGTGCAGTTTCGTGAGCATTTTGACATCTTTGCATCCGAAATGGTAGTTGTAGGAAACCATGCATTTATTTTAGGCTTGTTTTATTCTCTTTCTTATTTAAAATGTTGGTTTTTTTTTTTTAATTTAAAATTTAAAAAAAGAATTGAGGCCACACCCAGTGACTTAGAGTATCTTCCCTGACCAGGGTTTAACCCGGGCCACCACAATGAAAGCCTGGCATCCTAACCACTAGACCATGATGACTAAAAACGGTATACCACTTGAGTGTTGCGAGTTAAGTTTTATTTGGGACAAAATGAAGACTGCAGCCAGGAGGCAGCATCTCAGACAGCTCTGAGAGACTGCTCCAAATAAAACTTAACTCACAACTCTCAAGTTCTACATCTTTTTAAGTTGACATTTATGGTGATGGATGAAGCGACCCAGAGTGGACTTCCTTTGCCTGGACTTCACGAGGAACCGGAGTTTTGGTACCAGCAGTGGCGTCTTGCACCCATCCACCTCCTCGGGGAGTGTAGATGAATTTGGGTAAGTCTCTCCTGGTTGTTGAATCTTCCATATTGGTTGAGATTCTGAGTTTTATTTGGTGGTGGAGCAGATTACCTGCCCCCTTCCAGTAGGAAAGATACTGGGAGGGCGGTGTGTGTATGAAAAGTCTGGGGCATACTCACGCATGGTCTAGACACTGAATGGAGCTCGGTTGAAAGATACTGAGATATTCCTACCCAGTCAAAAGATACTGGGTGTTAGGAGTTGCGGGGGAGTGTGGTGTGGTTGACTCAAAGATGCCAGGGCAATTGACACCCAGTGGAAAGGTACTGGGCGGGAAAGGGCTCAATTGGGAAAAAAAAATTGAGGAATACCTGAGGCCTGACTGAAGGATTGCGAGGTTGCTCCATTGTATGGGACTGAATGGTCTTGGCTGAGTGGTTAAGTACGAGGCTGATCTGACACTTTCCCTCAGTTTGACTGCCATTACAGAATTTGTCAGGATAAAAGTGAGGAGAATCCAAAGGAAAGGGACACGACTCCTCCCTGCCTGTTTCGGTTCTCTCTGGTGACTGAGAAATTTACAGGAGTGGTGGAGGCCTAGCCCGCATACTGTGCAGTGGCCCCATAGGGAAACCCACTCATTAATTAAAATACTTGCTTGTCTAGGGGTCGCACAGAAGAACTGGCCATTCAGCAACTTGAGGAGCCACGGTGGTCTAGATTGCCAGAGGCAGAATCTGAGGTGCGTAAGATGAGCTGAAATGATTCTGGGATGACTCCTGGAGGAGTTAAGCTCACAAACAGCATATGGGCCCACTACACAAGTTCACTAGTGATTTTATCCCTGACAAATTCAGCTTAAAATGGGAAACAAAATCTCTCAAAAACAGAAACAAAGGGGTGTCAGAAAGCCAGCCTCTGACTAACAGTCTACCAAGATTCATACGGAGATTCATACAATACATATGGAGCTCATACTGGCAAGTACCTAGTTAATTGGAGAAATTATACTAAAGAGATTTCAATCTAAAATGGCCAAATTGGGGTTCTTTTGGTATTCCAAAATTGATGTTTTTGTGTGCACAGTTAGAAAAGCGTGGCCATGCTTACTTTGGTATCTAGAAGCTTCTAAAAGAGGATTAATAGAGAAACTTCTTTGCAGGAAACCAACAAGAAATTGCTTGAAACTGTATCAGAAATAAAAAAAAAAGCTGCTAGCCCTGACTCTGCCAGGTCACAGGTCTAGTGGAACTGGGAAGTCACATTTGGCATTTATGCCATTTGGCTGTTGATTTCTGGGCATCATTTTACCATCTTTTTGAGGGCACTCTTGCCATTTGGATTTTAATTTCCGGGCATCACCTTGCCTTTTTTTTTTTTTTCATTTGGAGTGTGACTCCTGGCTGGTGAAGTTCTGGTTTGGTTTGGTTTTGTTGGTCTGTTTTGAGCACACAGACATCTTGTACAAACTGCTGGAATTAATATGGGAATTGCTCACTCTAAGGTTCCACACTCCATCTGGGAACCCCTTGGAGAAAAAAGTTTTTTTTTGATTGGTCAGTCAATAGCTATGATCCAATGACAAGAAAAATGGCCTAAAAATATTAGATCTTTATTGACACTGCAGTTTCCTCTATGTCCAGGACTTCCTGCTGTATCTCTTTAAGAATTTTTGCCTTGAGGAAATAACTTCTCCTATACCTTTATACCGGAAGCATCACTACGAACAAAGCTAGTGGAGTGATAGAATTCCAGTTGAGCTATTTCAAATCCTAAAAGATGATGCTGTGAAAGTGCTGCACTCAATATACCAGCAAATTTGGAAAACCCAGCAGTGGAAAAGGTCAGTTTTCATTCCCATCCCAAAGAAAGGCAATGCCAAAAAATGATCAAACTACTGCACAATTGCACTCATTTTACATGCTAGCATAGTAATGCCCAAAATTCTCCAAGCCAGGCTTCAACAGTATGTGAACTGTGAACTCCCAGATGTTCAAGCTGGATTTAGAAAAGGCAGAGGAACCAGAAATCAAATTACCAACATCCACTGGATCATCGAAAAAGCGAGAGAATTCCAGAAAAACATCTATTTCTGCTTTATTGACTATGCCAAAGCCTTTGACTGTGGACTACAACAAACTCTGGAAAATTCTTAAAGAATTGGGAATACAAAACCACCTGACCTGTCTCTTGAGAAATCTGTATGCAGGTAAGGAAGAAAAAGTTAACTGGAACTGGAAAAACAGACTGGTTCCAAATCAGGAAAGGAGTACATCAAAGCTGTGTATTGTCACTCTGCTTGTTTAACTTAAATCTAGAGTACATTATGCTAAATGCCAGGCTGGATGAAGCACAAGCTGGAATCAAGATTGCTGGGGAAAATATCAATCACTTCAGATAAGCAGATGACACCACCCTTATGGCAGAAAGTGAAGAGGAAACTAAACAGCCTCTTGACGAAAGTGAAAGAGGAGAGTGAAAAAGTTGGCTTAAAACTCAACATTCAGAAAACTAAGATCATGGCATCTGGCCCCATCACTTCATGGGAAATAGATGGGGAAACAGTGGAAACAGTGACAGACTTTATTTTGGGGGGCTCCAAAATCACTGCAGATGGTGACTGCAGCCATGAAATTAAAGGACGCTTGCTCCTTGGAAGAAAAGTTATGACCATTCTAGATAGCATATTCAAAAGCAGAGACATTACTTTGCCACCAATGGTCCATCTAGTCAAAGCTATGGTTTTTCCAGTAGTCACCTATGATGTGAGAGTTAGACTATAAAGAAGCTGAGTGCTGAAGAATTGATGTTTTTGAACTGTGGTGTTGGAGAAGACTCTTGAGGGTTCCTTGGACAACAAGGAGATCCAACCAGTCCATCCTAAAGGAAATCAGTCCAGAATATTCATTAATGCTGAAGCTGAAACTCAAATACTTTGGCTACCTGATGTGAAGAACTGACTCTTTTGAAAAGACCCTGATGCTGGGAAAGATTGAAGGTTCGAGGAGAAGGGGAAGACAGAGGATGAGATGGTTGGATGGCATCACCAACTCAAAGGTCATGAGTTTGAGTAAGCTCTGGGAGTTGGTGATGGACAGGGAGGCCTGGCATGCTGCAGTCCACGGGGTCACAAAGAGTCAGACATGACTGAGCGACTGAACTGACTGATACCTTTATACCAGAGCTCTCTGGATCACTTATCTAGACCATCTCTAATTCCTGAAACCAAAAGAAAAAAAAAGGGGGAAACAAAGGCTTTAAAAATCTTATTTCAACCATTGTTTACAACTAGGGAGTTTTGTATTGTGAAATCTGATTCATAACTAAATTTGGAAAACAAAGCTATAGGGTCTCTTGTGTCTATTTGGATATATGTATGTCTCTGTGTGTCTTTATTTTTTGGATAATATTGTTGATTGCTGAGATCAGTTTGTAAATGAGCTCTAATCTAATTGGCATAAAAAAAAAAGAAAGTGCTTACAAATCAAATAATTCTAAATACAAGAGAAATTAACCTAAATGAATTTCAGGTTCACGTGAACTGGGAAATATTTAGTATTAAATACCCAATATTAATGTTTGTTTGTTAATCTAACTAATATAGACATTCTAAGTAATTAACATTAATTAATTAAGCAGAATATTTTCATTGTTTGCGGAGAAGGCAATGGCACCCCACTCCAGTACTCTTGCCTGGAAAATCCCATGGACGGAGGAGCCTGGTGGGCTTCTGTCTATGGGGTCGCTAAGAGTCGGACACGACTGAAGCGACTTCCCTTTCACTTTCACTTTCACGCTTTGGAGAAGGAAATGGCAACCCGCTCCAGTGTTCTTGCCTGGAGAATCCCAGGGATGGGGGAGCCTGGTGGGCTGCCATCTATGGGGTCGCACAGAGTCGGACACGACTGAAGCGACTTAGCAGCAGCAGCAGGAATGTCTGTCTCCAGATTGGGGTAACCTGAATTTCTAAAGGTTGTGCCAAACTAAGTATTGGAAGTTTATTGAATACCTAGGTCATTTCCAAATAAAATAAGATTTTGAAATATTTACTACTGAACACTAATTTCCCCTTACAGAAAAACTAAAGAGATTTGGGACTAAAAATGAATGATGTTTGGTGCCATCTTAAAATGTTCTCTCTAGGAAAGCAAAGGTTTTAGAAATTATCACTGGTATTTATGCTCACCAATCTATAAAATGCTAATATAAAAGTCAGTTCTTGGTTGCTTAAGGAAAGTAGGAAGTGTGTTTTTGGTAAAGAAGGTATGAGGAATGAAATTGCATTTTGTGAATGGAAAAGGAAGTAAGCCTGACTTACAGGTGGCTTTTTAGGATGGAAGAACAAAGTAATTGGTACAGAAAGTGATAAGAAGGCTTGTGAAAAGTCAACCAGGAGAAAAGAATTTTTTCATGGTTTAAAATAAGTTTAAAATAATTTTAACTTTTAGACAAAGTGAAAGCGAGTGAAGTCATTCAGTCATATCTGACTCTTTGCGACCCCATGGACTGTAACCTACCAGGCTCCTCTGTCCATGGGATTTTCCAGGCAAGAATACTGGAGTGGGTTGCTGTTAAAGTAGGCTGGTGCAAAAACTTGAATTTAGCTTTTCTCTCTGTTAAGATGACAACTTTTCTTCAGATGTTGAGCTGCCTTTGATAATAGATTTAAGTTTCTTTATCTCCTCAGTGATCTGTTCTGAAGTCCTTTATTGTTACTTTGGCTAAGTGAATAGCTACTGTTTCACAATAACCTATAATGGTATCTGACTAAGTGTTCTAAACCTTTTTGATATTTGTTGACCAAACTCCTCAATCATTCTAATGAAGAAGATTTGTAGCTACATTTGGGATGCTTCAGAGGGCCCCTGAAACGTCCCAAAGAGACATTTATATTCTTTAGATGTTACACTAATTAGGTTCATTTTGTATACAGAATTACTTGGGAAGTATTGTCAGGTAAGTAATAAGACTCAGGTTATATTGTATGGTTAATGTTACTAATATAGATATCCTAGAAACTGTATGGAGTTCCTAAAATTCTTATATGTTTGGGTAAAATGTTATCAGTCATAATTCTAGTTACTATCTCAAAATATTGTCATAGCAGTAACCAAGTTTCACAAAAATGCTTCCTCTTCAAGCAGATTTATAGAAAGGACTTTTGGATAAATACCAGTTTCTGAACTGGGTAAGGATTCAAATGGAAAACCTGATGATTTTACAAAGGTTGACAAAAGGACTAAATGAACTGGTGAATATGCTTATAATTTTTATGATTTCTATCTGAAAAATTACTGATTTGAATCTGTGTTTTCCAAATGTAAGAAAAACCTTCCCCTCAAACTAATTATGACAGTAATTTGGAAAAATTATATTTTATAAACAAATTGAAACTTTTACCTTTTCTCTCTATCTGAACCCTCCATATATCGGAAACTCTTAGTCTTCCAATAACTTTATTAGATGAGTTAGGTAGGTTGTCTCACTAACAGGTACAGAAATCTCAAGACATTTTGGAGACCTTGAGAAGGGAGGAATTCACTTATATCTGTTAGGCAAAATATGTGATAAGCCTTTGGCGTGACTTTCCTAGCCCTGTTCTAGTTTCCTAGAACTTTTATTTTAAAAGTTCAAGTCTACTGAGACCAGACCTATATCAAAAGCAAATCTTAACTGAGTTATATTTGGTAAAAAATGATGGTGATTTTAGGGAGAAAAGGATGTTTCAGTTCAGTTCAGTCACTCAGTCATGTCTGACTCTTTGCCACCCCATGGATCGCAAGGTTTCCCTATCCATCAACCAACTCCTGGAGCTTGCTCAAACTCATGCCATCGAGTCGTTGATGCCATCCAACCATCTCATTCTCTGTCGTCCCCTTCTCCTCCTGCCTTCAATCTTTCCCAGCATCAGAGTCTTTTCCAGTGAGAAGACTTTCCCATCACAGTCTTTGTATCAGGTGACCAAAGTATTGGAGTTTCAGCTTCAGCATCAGTCCTTCCAATAAATATTCAGGACTATTTTCCTGTAGTCCTGAATTACATTGAATATTGAGGACTCAACATTCAGAAAAATGTTTCAATGAATGTTAAATCCCAGATTGTTAATGGAGGTCTGTATCTACTAAGACTCATTTCCTGGACAGTTCTTTGCTATTAGGGTATATTAATGTACAATTTAATTAAATTATTAAAGGACACTCTAGGTTTGTTTCTGAAGCTTATCTCAGTAATCTATCTTTGGAAGAAGATCAGATGCCTCATGCATGACCTGCAACCAAGACTGGAAAAAGATATAATTTAAGGAACAGTCTCCAACCTGGATGGAAGGACCTTTCTATCAGATACTCTTAACTAGTTCATGCCCAGTGAAACTGAAGGAGAATTGACTCTTGGATTAACTCTCACTTCTAAATACCTCTAAGCTGGACTGGTCTATAGAGAGGCTTGCTGATCTCAAACTCACCTTAAAACGAGGCTCAAAAAGAAGAAAGTGCATTACTAGGAGAAGAAGATGACATTGAAAGTAGACAGCTTGCCCAAGATGCTGATCTGATTTGTATGATCATTTATAGTGTTTTCTTGATTCCTTGGACCTATGCCTATCAATCAAATGTTTTATATCATGGACACAATTCTATGCTAGTTTAAAACTCAATCCAATTGTTGGGTTGTGGCCAATAACCTGTCTAGTACTTCTGTTTTACCTTGGTGGATTTTTGTCCTCCAGGGCTCTGGTTGCATATCCCCTAGGAAATTTGTTCTAGATGAGAGTTCAGTCCTGTTCTGTCTATTCATGACATTACTAGATGGGATCCTCTCACCTGGCCAATTAATAATACCTGCTCTGATGTCACAGAAGGCAATGGCAACCCCATTCCAGTACTCTTGCCTGGGAAATCCCATGGATGGATGAGCCTGGTAGGCTGCAGTCCATGGGGTTGTGAAGAGTCGGACACGACTGAGTGACTTCACTTTCACTTTTCATTTTCATGCATTGGAGAAAGAAATGGCAACCTACTCCAGTGTTCTTGCCTGGAGAATCCCAGGGACAGGGGAGCCCGGTGGGCTGCCATCTATGGGGTCTCACAGAGTCAGACACGACTGAAGCAACTTAGCAGCAGCAGCAGCAGCAGCTCTGATGTTGGCAATAGATTTTTCTCTTAGGGTCATTTAAACTCAATCAGAGTGACAAGATAAGTCTCAATTAAAAAAAAAAAAACACAAAAACTAACCTCTCATCTATTAAAAGGAAAATTCCCACAGTTATGGAATGGATCTATATGGTTAACACGAGGCTACAATCATTTAAGTTTAAAAGCTTCTCTATGTTGGGAACAATTAAATCATACTAAAAATGATCAACCTGGTAATATCATGAGACAAGGACAGGTGCTTTATGAACTATGCCTATTATTACCCTTAGAGAGAATGATTGTTATGGAACTCAGTGGATCTGTGGCACTAATTTATGGCCTTGACATTTACAGGGATGGATACGGAAGTGTAGCTTTGGATTCTCATGAATTTAAGGTCATACATGTTAGCAAATCAGAAGTAACCCCAACCAATCTACCATTGGTATGCTCCCAGTTGGTCAAAGATCTGTATTCTACTGGTATGACCATTTATAAGCTTTTTTGGTGTGTGCCTTCATTGGGGTTGAAGGGTGTAAATGGGAGTATAAGAAGCCTTAACAACTTTCATAAACTTTAAATGCTAGTAACCAGATTATTAGCCTATTGAATTCTATGATGAGAATTTTCCTTCTTTCATCATAGAGAAATTTCTCTATGATGAGAAAGGCAGTGCTACACAACAGCAAGGCCCTTGACACCTTACAGCATCTCAGGGAAATATCTGTGCTATAATTCAAGTAAATGCTGTATTTTCAAACCCAATAAATCCTTTAATGTAACACATTTGATGAACCATATGAAAAATCCGATTTCTGCTTTAAGTGACCTAATCTTTAAGTGACCCTAATCTTGATGACCTTTTAAGCTGGTTTGGTGTGGGAGGCTCATGGTAGAAATATTTACTTTTAATACCACTAATGTTATGAACTATACTATTTGTATTTTGCTTGCTTCACAAGATTATTGTTTCTTGTATTACCAAGTGTATGACTGAGTCTCCAACGTAAATAATGACTAGACTTGAAGCAGTTGATCAAATATGTACCTCAATATATGATCAATGATTGTCATAGTGTAACTCTAGATATGGGAAGATGCAATGAAAGGAAACACTCTACTGGACCATAAGTAGAAGACAGGTGTCCATCTTTGACTATTAAGACCTAGTCCAGTAATAGCACATTGAGTGGCCTTTCAACAAAATCTCTCTTCAGAACTGGGACAAAACCTTGTATATTGACCTTTCCCCGCTGCTGCTTCGGCACAGTCTCTCAGAGCTCTCTGAGATGCTGCCTCCTGGGCTGCAGTTCTCATTTTGCCCCAAATAAAACTTAACTCGCAATTCTCAAGTTGTACATCTTTTTTAGTCAACAGCCACCAGGGAAGTCCTAAAATTTTTTAAAAACTATATATTTATGGTAAAAAAAAAATTCAGTGTAGAAGAATATAAGTGAAAAATATAAATTCTTTTTCTTCCTCTCCATAAAAAAAAATAAAAAGCTGGTTCCATTGCTCATCCAGTTACATTTTGTTTTAAACTCAAATTTGATTGGGTTCAGCAAGTTGGGGTGATTCACTCTTGGGTTTCTTTGTGGCAGCTGTTTGCCATGAATGAATATCTCCCTTGTCCCCGGGGGTCTTCCATGCGGCCTCTCCAGGCAGCACCTGGGAGAACAGTCAGATCTTTTCATTCTTGGGCAGGAGGTGGCGTGCCCTGAGGACAGGCAGCTGCCTCCCTGTGGGAGGGGAAGGAGCAGGTGGGCAAGAGGCCACATGCGACCAAATCCCTTGCAAATTTTCCTCCTTCCTCAGTCCAAGGCTGCCAACCGGGCTGAATACCACAGGGAGATTTTTTCCACTGTGAACAACTGTCCCGGGACAGCGAGCTGGGATCACATTTCAGGAATCTTGCGTTGCCCTTGAGAAGCCGTGTGGATGGCTGTCAAGTATGTATAGGGGATAAGAAGGCTCCAAAGAGAGATGATGAGTCAGGAGGCACTGGGGTGAAAGGGACGCCTTCTGTGGGGGTGGGGACAGCCTGATCCTTCCAGGCTTCCCTTCAACCTTTCATGGAAGAGAATGATCAAACTAATTCACATTTTAAAGATTTACTTTTTGTTTTATTTAATCTTCCTTTTCCTTTCCTTTGAAATTTTATTCATTTTAATCCAATTTCCAATCCAATTTGAAATATAGTATTGTGAAGTTGATTTATCTTCAATGATCAATTAAAATTCATGGAACATATAACAATATTGTTGTACTTATTTTATTTCCTAATGTTATTTGACTCTGAGACAACATTAGTTATTAATACTTTGATTCCCAGCATGAGCTGTTTCAACTTTTTTTTTTTAATCACACGTCATATATGAATACTTCTTTGTAAAATATTCAGATAATCCCCATTTTCTCAGTTGAGGGCATTTTACAGTTTACAAAGTGTATTCATAATTATTCTCTCATCTGATTTTTACTAGAAGGTGTTCTCAGCTAATGGTCCATATCTGCATATTTTTGAAAGGCTCTGGGAGAGCAGCCCTGGAAGGCAGACTTTTCTAGAGCAAGTGTGGACAGGAGAGATGGAGGAAGAGGGAGAAGGTGGCTGCCTGGAGATGGGAAGTCAGAGAACAAATCCAGTCTAGTTCCCTATCTAGTTCAATGAATTTAGGAGGCTCTGCGTGGTCCCCAAGCCTAGTCCCACCCCTTTGTTACAGTCACCCACTCCATCAAATCAAGTGACTTCTAGATCCCATACCTGTGGAAGGAGGATACCCTGATTGGTGACCAAGAGTGTGACAGGGGTTCAAGGAGGCAGCCACCTAGAGATAAACAATAAAACACAAACAACAGACCCTGGGGAATGGTGTGAATACCCCAAGCCCGCAGCCTGCCCTTCCTTCACGCCCTCTCTTCTTCTCTCCCTTCTTCCCTTCCTCCCTGCCTCCTGTCTCCCCTCTATGCCGCCCATCCTCTTTACAGCCAAACCACCAGCTGAGATGGCTCTTCCCCATTTCCCCCCATCCCCTTGAGTGCTATTTTATGTGACTTGGAGTTATTTAAGTCAGTCCCTGGAACTCATTTTATCCATGCTTCATCTGCATAATAAACATGTTGACATGCCGCTCAATATTCTGCCATCAGAACAGTCCTATGCAGGAAACAATGATGCCATTTCCCTCTTCCCAGAATGTCTCTAAGCCCTACATGCCAGAACTTTTAAGATTAAATCTCTCTGCTCCTCAGTCCAGTTCAGTTCAGTTGCTCAGTCGTGTCTGACTCTTTGCGACCTCATGAACCACAGGATGCCAGGCCTCTCTGTCCATCACCAACTCCCTGAGTCCACCCAAACCCATGTCCATTGAGTCGGTGATGCCATCCAGCCATCTCATCCTCTATCGTCCTCTTCTCCTCCTGCCCTCAATCTTTCCCAGCATCAGGATTTTTTCAAATGAGTCAGCTCTTCACATCAGGTGGCCAAAGTATTGGAGTTTCAGCTTCAACATCAGTCCTTCCATAAAACACCCAGGACTGATCTCCTTTAGGATGGACTAGTTGGATCTCCTTGCAGTCCAAGGGACTCTCAAGAGTCTTCTCCAACATCACAGTTCAAAAGCATCAATTCGTCGGCGCTCAGCCTTCTTCACAGTCCAACTCTCACATCCATACATGACTACTGGAAAAACCATGGCCTTGACTAGATGGACCTTTGTTGGCAAAGTAATGTCTCTGCTTTTTAATATGCTGTCTAGATTGGTCATTACTTTCCTTCTAAGGAGTAAGCATCTTTTAATTTCATGGCTCAGCCACCATCTGCAGTGATATTGGAGCCCAGAAAAATAAAATCAGCTACTGTTGCCACGGGTTTCCCCATCTATTTGCCATGAAGTGATGGGACCAGATGCCATGATCTTACTTTTCTGATTGTTGAGCTTTAAGCCAACTTTTTCACTCTCCTCTTTCACTTTCATCAAGAAGCTCTTTAGCTCTTCTTCACTTTATGCCATAAAGGTGGTGTCATCTGCATATCTGAGGTTCTTGATATTTCTCCCAGCAATCTTGATTCCAGCTTGTGCTTCTTCCAGCCCAGCGTTTCTCATGATGTACTCTGCATAGAAGTTGAATAAGCAGGGTGACAAGATACAGCCTTGATGTATTCCTTTTCCTATTTGGAACCAGTCTGTTGTTCCATGTCCAGTTCTAACTGTTGCTTCCTGACCTACATACAGATTTCTCAAGAGGCAGGTCAGGTGATCTGGTATTCCCGTCTCTTTCAGAATTTTCCAGAGTTTGTTGTGATCCACACAGTCAAAGGCTTTGGCATAGTCAGTAAAGCAGAAATAGATGTTTTTCTGGAACTCTCTTGCTTTTTCAATGATCCAGTGGATATTGGCAATTTGATCTCTGGTTCCTCTGCCTTTTCTAAAACCAGCTCCTGGCCCATCTCATAAGTTCTTCGGCAAATAGAAGATAATTAGCAGTCAAAATGGAAACATCATGGACCTGCTGGAAATGACTGAACTCTACCAAACTACAGAAAAATCAATTTCTGAAATACCATCTCATGTTTGTGGAATATATTATTTCTCTTGGGTAACATATTGGAGGCTTTTTGCATCCAACTGTGTAAATCAGACATGACCAAAAACACTTTCCTGGGTTTTACCTCTACTCTGAACATTTCACTACATTACTTTGCCTTTTTAAAATAAAAATTTTATTTATTTATTTGTTGACATTTAGTTGACTTACAATGTTGTATTATTTTAAGGGATACAGCGAAGTTATTCAGTTCTATATACATGTATATCTATACGTATTCTTTTCAGATTCTTTTCCATTATCAGTTCAGTTCAGTTCAGTCACTCAGTCGTGTCCAACTCTTTGCAACCCCATGAATCGCAGCACACCAGGCCTCCCTGTCCATCACCAGCTCCCGGAGTTCACTCAGACTCACGTCCATCGAGTCAGTGATGCCATCCAGCCATCTCATCCTCTGTCGTCCCCTTCTCCTCCTGCCCTCAATCTTTCCCAGCATCAGGATCTTTTCCAATGAGTCAACTCTTCGCATAAGGTGGCCAAAGTACTGGGGTTTCAGCTTCAGCAGCACTCCTTTCAAAGAAATCCCAGGGCTGATCTCCTTCAGAATGGACTGGTTGGATCTCCTTGCAGTCCAAGGGACTCTCAAGAGTCTTCTCCAACACCACACTTCAAAAGCATCAATTCTTTGGCGCTCAGCTTTCTTCACAGTCCAAATCTCACATCCATACATGACTACTGGAAAAACCATAGCCTTGACTAGAAGACCTTTGTTGGCTAAGTAATGTCTCTGCTTTTGAATATGCTATTTAGGTTGGTCATAACTTTCCTTCCAAGGAGTAAGCGTCTTTTAATTTCATGGCTGCAATCACCATCTCCAGTGATTTTGGAGCCCAGAAAAATAAAGTCTGACACTGTTTCCACTGTTTCCCCACCTATTTGCCATGAAGTGATGGGACCAGATGCCATGATCTTCGTTTTCTGAATGTTGAGCTTTAAGCTAACTTTTTCACTCTCCTCTTTCACTTTCATCAAGAGGTTCTTTAGTTCTTCTTTGCTTTCTGCCATAAGGTTAGTGTTATCCACATATCTGAGGTTATTGATATTTCTCCCCAGCAATCTTGATTCCAGCTTGTGCTTCATCAAGTCCAGCATTTCTTATGATATACTCTGCATGTATGTTAAATAAGCAGGGTGAAAATATACAGGCTTGATGTACTCCTTTCCCAATTTAGAACCAGTCTGTTGTTCCATGTCCAGTTCTAACTGTTGCTTCTGACCTGCACACAGATTTCTCAAGAGGCAGGTAGGTGGTCTGGTATTCCCATCTCTTTCAGAATTTTCCAGAGTTTGTTGTGATCCACACAGTCAAAGGCTTTGGCATAGTCGATAAAGCAAAAGTAGATGTTGTTCTGGAACTCTCTTGCTTTTTTGATGATCTAGCAGATGTTGGCAATTTGATCTCTTGCTCCTTTGCCTTTTTGAAATCCAGCTTGAACATCTGGAAGTTTACAGTTCACATACTGTTGAAGTCTGGCTTGGAGAATTTTGAGCATTACTTTGCTAGTGTGTGAGATGAGTGCAATTGTGTGGTAGTTTGAGCTTTCTTTGGCACTGTCTTTCTTTGAGATTGGAATGAAAACTGACCTTTTCCAGTCCTATTACAGTTCACATACTGTTGAAGTCTGGCTTGGAGAATTTTGAGCATTACTTTGCTAGTGTGTGAGATGAGTGCAATTGTGTGGTAGTTTGAGCTTTCTTTGGCACTGTCTTTCTTTGAGATTGGAATGAAAACTGACCTTTTCCAGTCCTGTGGCCACTGCCGAGTTTTCCAAATTTGCTGGCATATTGAGTGCAGCACTTTCACAGCATCATCTTTTAGGATTTGAAATAGCTCAAGTGGAATTCCATCACCTCCACTAACTTTGTTCATAGTGATGCTTTCTAAGGCCCATTTGACTTCACATTCCAGGATGTCTGGCTCTAGATGAGTGATCATACCATCATGATTATCTGGGTCGTGAAGATTTTTTTGTATAGTTCTTCTGTGTATTCTTGCCACCTCTTTTTCATATCTTCTGCTTCTGTTAGGTCCATACCATTTCTGTTCTTTATTGTGCCCATCTTTGCATGAAAAGTTCCATTAGGGTCTCTAGTTTTCTTGAAGAGATCTCTAGTCTTTCCCATTCTGTTGTTTTCCTCTATTTCTTTGCATTGATCACTGAGGAAGGCTTTCTTATCTCTCCTTGCTATTCTTTGAAAGTGAAAAGTGAAGTCGCTCAGTCATGTCCGACTCTTTGCAACCCATGGACTGTAGCCTACCAACCTCCTCCATCCATGAGATTCTCCAAACAAGAACACTGGAGTGGGTTGCCATTTCCTTCTCCATGCTATTCTTTGCAACTCTGCATTTAATGGGTATATCTTTCCTTTTCTCCTTTGTCTTTCACTTCTCTTTTTTCACAGCTATTTGTAAGGCCTCTTACGACAGCCATTTGCCTTTTGCATTTTATGAGGATGGTCTTGATCACTGCCTCCTGTCCAGTGTCACAAACCTCTGTCCATAGTTCATCAGACACTGTCTATCAGATCTAATCCTTTGAATTTCTCACTTCCACTGTATAGTCCTCAGGGATTTGATTTAGGTCATACATGAATGATCTAGTGGTTTTGCCTACTTTCTCAGTTTAAACCTGAATTTGGCAATAAGGAGTTCATGATCTGAGCCATAGTCAGCTCTCGGTCTTGTTTTTGATGACTGTATAGAGCTTCTCCATCTTTGGCTACAACGAATATAATCAATCTCATTTTGGTATTGACCATCTGATGATATCCATGTGTAGGGTCTTCTCTTGCGTTGTTGGAAGAGAGTGTTTGCTATGACCAGTGTGTTCTCTTGGCAAAACTCTGTTAGCCTTTGCCCTGCTTCATTCTGTACTGCAAGGCCAAATCTGCCTGTTACTCCAGGTGTTTCTTGGCTTCCTACTTTTGGATTCCAGTCCCCTATAATGAAAAGGACATCTTTTCTGTGTGTTAGTTCTAGAAGGTCTTGTAGATCTTCATAGAACCATTTAACTTCAGCTTCTTCAGCATCATTGGTTGGGGCATAGACTTGGATTACTGTGATATTGAATGGTTTGTATGGAAATGAACAACAATCATTCTGTCATTTTTGAGATTGCATCCAAGTATTGCATTTCTGACGTTTGTTGACTATGATGGCTACTTCATTTCTTTTAAGGTATTCTTGCCCACAGTAGTAGATATAATGTTCATCTGAGTTAAATTCACCCATTCCAGTCCATTTTAGTTTGCTGATTCCTAAAATGTCAGTGTTCACTCTTGCCATCTCTTGTTTGACCACTTCCAATTTGCCTTGATTCATGGACCTAACATTCCAGGTTCCTATGCAATATTGCTCTTTACAGCATCGGACTTTACCTCCATTACCAGTCACATCCACAACTGGGTGTTGTTTTTGCTTTGGCTCCATCTCTTCATTCTTTCTGGAGTTAGTTCTCCACTGATTTCCAGTAGCATATTGAGCACCTACCGACCTGGGGAGTTCATCTTTCAGTGTCTTTTTTTTGGCCTTTGCATACTGTTCATGGTGTTCTCAAGAATACTGAAGTGGTTTGCCATTCTCTTCGCCAGTGGATGACATTTTGTCAGAACTCTCCTCATGACCCATCTGTCTTGGGTGGCCTACATGGCATGGCTCATAGTTTCACTGAGTTAGACAAAGGTGTGGTCCATGTGATCAGATTGGTGATTGTGGTTTTCAGTCTGAGCTTCTCTTCAGATTTGATTAATTTGTTTGAACAGCTCGTGAAACTCAGGAAAACATTTTACTTACTAGAAAACTGGTTTATTATAAAAGGATAAAACTCAGGAGCAGCCAGATGGAAGAGATGCATAAAGGAAAACACGTGGAAGATGCACGCGGCTTCCACACCTTCTGTGGGCATACTACTTTTCCACATCTCCATGTTTCTACCAACCTGGAAGCCCTCTGAACCCAGGATTTTTTTTTTTTTTTTTTGCAGAGAGTTCATTACATGACATGATTGATTAAATCATTGGCCATTGGTGATTAAACTCAGTCTCCAGTCCCTTTTCTCTCCCTAAAGGTTGGGAGTCTGTGGCTGAAAGTTCAAACTCCAATCATGGGGTTGGCCCCTGGCAATCCACTCCCACTCTTAGATACTTATCAAAAGTCATATTATTAGCATAAACTCAGGCGTAGTTAAAAGAGTTTTGTGATGGACATCACAAGTCATCTTTACTCCTAACACTTAGGAAATTGAAGGGATTTTTGGGAGCTTTGTGCCAATATATACTTAATACAAATCACATAATTATAGCAGAATTTTCCAAAGAATGTTCAGAATTGGAACCCTAGTTCCAATGAAAATGATGGATCTGTGAAATATGTATTTGGGAAATACTTCAAGAAACTTAAGTGGGATTCATTTCTGCAGGACCTCAGAGGCTTTATTTATTTTAATTAATTTTTATTGGAGTGTAGTTATTTTCAGTGTTGTGTTAGTTTCTAGCGTACAGCAAGGTAAATCAGCAATAGATATACATATATCCTCTTTTTTGGATTTCTTTCCCATGTAAGTACCACTGAGCACTGAATAGGGTTCCCTGAGCTATACAGTAGGTTCTCTGTCACAAGATTTAATAAGCCAATATGCGTTGTGAATCTTTAAGGAAGGGTGTGTAGAGGCACAGTGAAGCCCTAACACAAGGAAGGGTGTGTGTGTATGTGCTCAGTTGTGTCTGACTCTTTGTAACCTCATGGACTGTAGTCCACCAGGCTCCTCTGTCTATGGGATTTTCACAGCAAGAAATCGAGTGAGTTGCCATTTCTTCCTCCAGGGAAGCTTCCTGACCCACGGATTGAAAGCTCATCTCTGGTGTCTCCTACATTGGCAGGCATGTTTTATTTACCACTGAGCCACCTAGGAAGTCCAAGGAAGGGTATAGCTCATAACATTTTACACCCTATTTGATCACAGAGCTTGTTTTCTCGTGAATTGTCTTTCTAAGTTATTGAGTTACACAGAATGTACTTTTTTAGTCTCCCTCAAATGAAAGAAGTTGCTCTAATGCCACTCTGTGAAGTTGATTGATGGGAAGATATTCTAGGCCGGACTGGGTGCTGAGGTGCGTGGAAGTTTACATTTTGGATGGCTGTCTTTTCCATATTAGTATTTATCTGTTCAGCGGTCTGCTTCTGTGTTCCCCTTCAAGGGCTCAATACTGCCCCCTAGTGGGCCCAGTCGGATCCTAAATTTTCTGTGCCATTGTCCTAAACTTGGGAAATGACCTTGGCAGTTTCTAAAAAAAAAAAGAAAAAAAAAAACACCTTTTCCAGTTACAAAAAAAGATACTACTGTTATGATACCTGATATCACTTAAAAAAAACCCTTTATGACACAATAATAGTATGTGTTTGTTTTAGAATGAGAAAATTTAAGGTAAGTAAAATGAAGAAAATAAAAATAATCTACAATTTTACCTCAAGAGTTAACATTTATCATTCTAACATGTATGTCCATGCAGTCTTTTTTTATAATCTACATGAATCTAAAAATTCATACTTCTCCTGATCCTAAGCTAAAAATATATTTTTTCTGGACTTTTTCTTGTATGCCCATTTTACTTGAATTTCAGTTAAGAACCTGCTCCTTGAGTACTTTTGGTCCTTTTGAAGGAAGCAGAAGACAGAGGGTGAAAAATTAAACATTTAAAGGGGTAATTCAGGGGCTAAGTGACCCACTATGTTTTATGGGTGATTGCACCAGTATCTTCCAAGAGGGACATATACACTTTAATAGCACCAAATGACAACCCTTCCTGGATGCTGCTATAATACAATTATATAATAATACAATATTATATAAACAACATCTAAGGCTGCTATAATACAGTACCACATAAATCTAGTGGCTTAAACAACATGGATTTGATATCTTACAGTCTAGGGTGAGAAGTCAAAATCAGTTTTGTAGGGCTAAATCAGTTTCGTGGGGCTGTTCCTTCTGGGGGTTCTGTGGGGAAAACAGTCTGTTTCCTTGCCTTTCTGTCAGCTTCTCAAGACCCCTTGCATTCCTCAGCTCATGGTCCTTTTTCTCCTAACACATCAAACTCTGACTCCTATTATCACATCCCCTACTACTGACTCTGATCCTCCTGCTTCTCTCCCATGAGGACCTTTGTGTTGACACTGGGCCAACCAGGAGACTCTCCCCATCAGGACCCATAACTTCACCACACCGGCACAGTCCCTATCACCACGAAAGGTCACATTTTGACAATTCCTTCTGGGGATTAGGATGTGGATAACTTTGGGAGGGCCATTCATGATTCAGTCCACCACACTGAGTATGTTTCTTCTCTTTCTGCTTCCTTCCCCCTGTCCTCCTCACTTGCCCTCCTCCTTCTTCTTCCTCTTCTTCTTTGTTTTTGAGAATTTAAGGTGAGAATTAGCTGTTCATTTTCTGGAAACCATGGTCTCTAAAGGCCAATTAATCTGGTCAATATAGGCTTGTCAGATTTCAGCACAAAGTCAAATAAAGCCCACTTGGATCCCCTGCCCTGGCTGAGAGCTGCCCTTCTGGGATGGACACAATGGCCATTTACTGCACTGGGGGATGACCGGGCATTTCTGGCAGGGCCCAGAGCTGGCTGCCGGGAGCTGTTGTGTCCCATCCTTTCCTCTGAGTGTTCCCTCCACTCCTCTGGCTTAGCTGTGTGCCCCTTGAAGTTGTGCAGCAGTTGTTGTCTATAAATAGGCCATGCCCAGCCCCATCAGAGTTCTCAGATGAAGGGCAGGGCTCACTTACAAAGCACAGAAAGCGCAGGCCGGTGTAGGGAGACAGCCTGCTTTCCTGCTGCTTCTCCAACCTCTCCTCAACCCTCCCACCTCCAATTTCATGTAAAAATATATGAAGGCCCCAGAGAGAATAATCAAAGCTCTGTCACACGTGGCGGATGCTTTCTTGCTTCCCTTTAACAAGGAGGAAGAAGAAAGAAATGAGCTTCTGGATAAGAGCTCAGGGGCCCATATCAGTTCAGACGTGCCCCAACTTCGGCACCTCCTGGAGGTCTTCCGGTTGTAACACCAAAGATGACGACGTTATCTGACTCTAAGATTCTGGGTTATCTCATCTTACCCTCATGACTGTCCCTGGAGTGGGGGTATACGAGTTTCCATTCCTCAGATGGAGAGCTTTCCCCCAATTTCTCACTTCTAGGAACACAAAGGAAATGGTAATATTTGAACTTGTGGGGGCAGAGTGAGAGGTTTTTTCCCAAGTATCTCTCACTTCCCTCTGCCAGCTCTGAGCCAGCGCCTTGTCAGTCCATACAGCAGAATGCATATATCGGTTACAGCCGAGAAAGCACATTTGGGTGTGTGATCCACCGATTTGGTTCTCAGGCTTGACTCCACATGCATTAGCTGTGCCTCTGAAAGAGCTACTCGATCGTTCCAAGGTCACGATAAGTGGGTGCAGTAGCCTATATGGTTGTAATAAGCCTTACTGGAAGCCTCCTCCTGGCATGGTGGCCCCAGGTGGCTGCACTTCTCAGGGATTGGCTGAGAGTTCTAAATGTAAGTATAAGTGTACCAACCTACACTGCAAAACTGTATTGTGACTTAGCCTTGGAGTCAGGTGGCATCATCTCCAGTGATCATAAGTGAGTCACAAGTCTATCTGGATTCAAAAGGGAGACATATTTCTTTCCAATGAGATCATTGATAAAGACTATTTTTAAAGACATGCCATACTATCCATTTTCACAGACATCTGTGGTTTTCTTTAGATATAGTAATAGCTTTAAGTCTTGCTGAGGAATTTGATCCATTACTGATTGTTTTCATTGTTTAATTCTGAAAGCAATCTTTATTTTTAGGTTTTTGTAGTTCCCCTCATTTTCATGTGGGGCTTCCCTCATAACTCAGTTGGTAAAGAATCTGCCTGTAGTGCAAGAGACCCGGGTTTGATTCCTGGGTTGGGAAGATCCCCCGAAGAAGGAAATGACAAGCCACTCCAGTATTCTTGCCCGGGGAATCCATGGACAGAGGAACCTGGAACACTACAGTCTATGGGGCCCAAGAGTCGGATACGACTTAGCTACTAAACCACCACCAACTCATTTTCACCACTGATGTTGTTCCTCATATCAGGTATCAGGCTCGGCTATTTTATCAGCTGTGCAACATTTGCCAGAGAAGGGGAAAATATTTCTTTCATTTTCAAAACAATTTTCTCTAAGAATATAGAATTTGACAGTATCATAACATTCTGTTGCTAAAGCAAGCATTCTACTGGGCTGCAGAAATTTATGACTTCTATGTCACTCATTCTTTTAAAACAAAATATGAGATTTACTTTAGACATCTCTGCTGGGCTTCTGACTCAGATATTAATAATAACATGGTATCAAACTAGAAAAAAATTAATTGCTTTTGTATTGTGGCTCCCTGCTGGTATGATTTATTTTAAGTTCTGCTGATCCCAGGGAGAAGATACTGTATTGTCTGTAATTTAGAAACTGACATATACTGTTTTCCCATATTTTCCACAAATACTCCAACTTCAAAGAAAAATATGCTTATGTGGTCTGGAAAACACTGGATATCACACCTATTTTATCTGACATGGCAGGAACTGAATTACTTGACATGTAAGTGGATTTTATAAGCAACTGAATAAAATCTGTCCACCTTGAGTGCCAATGTGTTTTAGAAAATTATTGACTATTTCTGGACTAGGAGCTGTCTAAAGCTAGGGGTGATGAGCATCCTGGTGGTTTTCCTGGGACTCTCCCTGTTTAACACTGAAAGCCCCATGACCTTACCTTGGAAAACTTCTGGTTATAGGCAAACTGAGATAGTTGGTCATGCCCCAGATTAGATTTGAGCTTGATCTCACCACTTTTTGATCACCCTGTGTCACTGGTATGAATCCAGCTATGCTGAGTGTTGTGATCCAATGATGCCCTCAGGATGATTGAGGTATATAGCCCATAGATTTCCAGACTATATGATGCTGGAGTAGCAAGTCAGCTCTGCTCATTCGAATGAGGAAACTGCCTGTAGTTCAATGTTAACTCCCAAGTACATGGACATGATGAGTTATTTTCACCTGTAACACCCAGGGCATCCTTGTTGGTTTTTAGGACTCTCATCAGGATGATAGAGGGCATGACAGTTTTGATTCCAGGTAATTGGGGGTCATAATTATCAAAATAAGTTAATCAGCAAAACTGACCTCAGACAGGGGCAATAATGATGGATTACTTTTAAATAATTTTACTTTAGTGGGAAACTTTGTCTAAAGAAACTAAGAAGCAAATATTTGATCAGGAACTTAATCCCTCTAGTGGAACAAATTCATTTCTTTTCCAAATATGAGTATATATATTCATTATCCTTTGGCTCCAAATGTAATCAGGGGTATGATATTGAACCAGAGACAATATAATTCCCTTAGCTTTGTTTCTTTATGAAAAAGGGAGGCTAGGGAGACTTGTGGGCTTCCCAGGCGTTGGTAAAAGATCCTGCCTGCTAATGCAGGAGGCATAATGAGACTTGGGTTTGATCCCTGGATGGGAAGATCCCCTGGAGGAGGCATGGCAACCCACTCCAGTCTTCATGCCTGGAGAATCCCATGGACAGAGGAGCCTGGTGGGCTACAGTTCATAGGGTTGCAAGAGTTGGACACGACTGAAGACTTAGCATGCATGCAGGGAGACAAGGTGGAGAAGGAAATGGCAACCCACTCCAGTACTCTTGCCTGGAAAATCCCATGGACGGAGGAGCTGGTAAGCTGCAGTCCATGGGGTCGTGAAGAGTCAGACTCAACCAAGTGACTTCACTTTTACTTTTCACTTTTATGCATTGGAGAAGGAAATGGCAAACCACTCCAGTAACCTTGCCTGGAGAATCCCAGGGACGAGGAGCCTGGTGGGCTGCTATCTGTGGGGTTTCACAGAGTCGGACATGACTGAAACAACTTTGCAGCAGCACCAGCAGCAGCAGCAGAGAGACAAGGAAAAGGAAGGACTTGAGTAACTGGAGTTGGGTCAGTCTTAGACAGGTGAAAGGGGAATTTACTTGTCTCACCTCACCTGGGGAAGAGTCTGACCACACAGGAAATGTGAAGGGTGTAGGTGTGCCATAGTTCCAGGGCTAGTCACACAAATGGTATATACTCCAGAGCCTCACTTACAAGTGAAAATCTTACTTAGATGAAAGGGCCATGTTAGTGCTATGCTCCAGGTTCATTTTCTATCAGAAACATGCCAATGGGTTGAAGAGGATATGATAAAACAAGTTTAATAAAGAGAAAGAAAAAAAAAGAAAAGAAAAAAAAGAAATAAATGCATTGAGCATTCTTGGTTTCCATTTAAAACTTGCTTTTGACTTTGGTGGCCCTCATCTACTGCAGAGTGTTTTTCCTCAAATGAATTCACAGGCATTTCTTTTCATTTGACTGTTTGCCTACAGTATGTAAGGTACAGTGCAAAATGATTTGAAGGTACAGAGGGGAAATATCAATTTCTTTCTTTAAGAAATGTGGCATCTATTGAGGGATGGCCAAAAAGTTCTTTTGGATTTTCCTAATATCCTTATTGTATAGAAAAATTCAAAAGAAATTTTTGGTCAATCCTATAGTTTGAGAAAGACATGTATAACCCAAATGTTTTCAGGCTTCACCACACTCAAGAGGTCACATTTACAGTGGTACTCTGACTCATTTTGATGACTTCTAGCCCTGTATTTTAGGGCTTCCCTGGTAAAGAATTTACCAACCAATGCAGGAGACTCAGGTTCGATCCTTCATCGGGAAGATCCCCTGGAGCAGGCGGATTCTTTACCACTGAGCCACCTGAGACGCCCTCTTGATGGCTAGGCTGCCAAAAAGAATGAGAAATATCCATGTCGGTTCTTTATTTGAGGATAGATAGGGTTAATTTCTGGAAACCTCTTATTAAAGTAGCAAGAAATAAAACACGAGTTAAGTCTTAATCACGAGATTTGGCTAAAATATGGTAAACTAATCTGATCATGATTTTGTTTCCCCTGCCAGATAGCAAGCACTTTGAGGGCAGAAACTGTATTATGCTCTTTATCAAAATAATTTTGAACCATCTAAGTGGTTCATGAATATAATTTTTTTTTTTACAAAAATAAAAATTACCGATCGTTTTGAAATCCCCTTTGATTATCTTCCCCGAACCTGGTCTGTCTGCTCTTCCTTGTTTCCCATGTGCCAGACACACCAGTGTGGCTCAAATGACGCTTGTGGACCTGTCCTGGAGGGTCTAGAGTGGAAGCTGGGGTTCAGAAGGAGGAGGGCGGCCGGATGATTGGCTCCCTGGCTGTCTGATCTGGCCAGGCCTCCTCTCTCTACCCTACTGGCTGCAGTGCTAGCAAATCATTCTGCTTGTCACTGGCTGCCAAGCTGTGATGCACAGGAGAGTTCATAAAGACTCCCATACTTTCTGGGCTTCCCTGGAGGCTCAGCTGGTAAAGAATCTGCCTGCAATGCAGTAGACCCAGTTTGATCCCTGGGTTTGGAAGATCCCCTGGAGAAGGGAAAGGCTACCTACTCCAGTATTCTGGCCTGAAGAATTCCATGGACTGTATAGTCCATGGCGTTGCAAAGAGTCGGACAAGACTGCGTGACTTTCACTTTCACTTTCTTTCCCATACTTTCTAGATAGTTCCACCACTGTCGTGAGAGATGTGTTGTATTTTGGTGGGTTAAATCAGGTCTTGCTTGGGATGCTTCCCAGGTCCTTTGAGGCGGACATTCAGGGTTATTAAATTCTATTAAAAAGGCTTCTGTCTCAAAGGAAAGAAGATGAGAACTTCTTCTGATCGGGAACCACTGGGCATGGCTGACTGCATCAGGAAGCCGGTGATGTGAGCTGGAGTGGGTGGTGGGGCAGAGACAAGGAAGTTAGACATGGACCAAGTACAGAGGTGGTGCTGATCTCCAAGGTTGGATGCATCTCTGATTCCTCATCAAGAGAGTCAAACCAGTCACTGAGACCTGTGGTCTGAGACCTGTTAGGACAGGAGGTGATGGGTAGAAGCCAAGGACTTCCTCTTGGCCAAAATGCAAGGTCAGGAGGGAGGGAGGGAAGTGAGAAAATAGAGGGGGCTTGCACAGGCCCTTTCTTAGCAAGATTTTTGAGCAGATCATCTCCTGTGTGCTTCTTTAGGTTGCAGTGAAAGTCACTCAGTCGTGTCCGACTCCTTGCAACCCCATGGACTACACAGCTCAGTGACCTCATGAACTATACAGTCCATGGAATTCTCTGGAGTGGGTAACCTTTCCCTCCTCCAGGGAATCTTCCCAACCCAGGGATTAAAACCAGGTCTTCCACATTGCTGGCGGATTCTTTACCAGCTGAGCCACAGGGAAGCCCAAGAATACTGGAGTGGGTAGCCTATCCCTTCTCCAGGGGATCTTCCAGATCCAGGAATCAAACCCTGGGTCTTTTGCACTGCAGGCAGATCCTTTACCAACTGAGCTGCAAGGGAAGCCCTTTAGGTTGCAGGGAAAAGGCAATTTGCACTTCAGGTTGGAACTGTTTCTGTGACTTGCTCTTTTGTTGTTATAATCACACATAACTGCCCATGGAGAATCTTGCCCCTCTGCCTGAC
This sequence comes from Aepyceros melampus, assembly GCA_006408695.1. Taxonomy (NCBI): domain Eukaryota; kingdom Metazoa; phylum Chordata; class Mammalia; order Artiodactyla; family Bovidae; genus Aepyceros; species Aepyceros melampus. The sequence goes on from SJXQ01008752.1 coordinate 115,464, forward strand.
TGTTAAAATGCCTTTGTTTATAACCCTGTCCAACCTTAGATGGTAGGAAGGAAGAAATTAAGACCTCCCTTGCCTCAGTCTTGCCAATCTAGGGGATATTTGCAAGATTAATGGCCTTTTTACTTTGTTTCTTCACTGCTCCCATCCCTGATCTGAAAAAGAACCTGGCATCACACCCTGATAAGGCAGTTATTTTGAGATAGTCTGCCTCTTATTGGTCAGTGGGTTCTCCTAAAGTCGCATTCCTTACCCCAACACCTCGTCTCTGATTCGTTGGCCTGCCATGCAGTTGGACTCAGTAACATTTAGACTCATCCCCGCACAGTGAGAATGCCTACCTGCGGCAGGGCATTTAGCAGCCTTTCCGCTTGATGAGAAGTCAGAGACTCTGCTCATGAATGGGGACCAGCCCTTTGGTGGCCCTTTCTCCTGGTCCTGTGTTCGATCACTGACTTACTGGCAAATTCTTTCAATCATTGAATACCTATCTGTCTCACTGGGTGAACTTTCATCTAAACATCTTGTCTAGGGTACATGTAAGTGGGAAAAAATGTAAAAGACTTTCTTTGATGGTTAATAAAAGATCTTGAGGGAAAAAGCCTTAGTAGTTTGTGTTAATCATTAAACTTGCCCCACAGTCAGCTCTGAATTTTTTCTTTAGCACAGGTTTGGCTGGGACACAAACGAGTTAGGTGAGTTACAACCTGACGCAAGTAAGTTACCTGTGCCGCTTTAGGAGGGCTCTCACTCTCACCAGGTAACCCGGCCATCTAAGAGGGACAAGGTCATTCTGAAAGGAACAAGGTCATTCTGAATGGAAAGGACTCCTCCCTTGAGTCCAAAGGAGAGAGAAACAGGAAAAGGTACTGTTGGGCTCAGAAACCTCTCTGCTCTGTGTTTCCTAGAGGTGGCCTTTTTGCTCATGTGTTAAACAAAGGAACCGGGGGGGATACGGTGTAGCAACCTCGCAGGTTTGTCTTTCAAAGTCCCAGAGGGAGGGGGGCTGGGAAGGGGAGAGAGAGGAGGAAGAAGAACGAGGGCAGAGTAGGGAGAGAGAGACAGGGGAGAGAGAACTGACCCAAAGCACAGGGCTCTCCTCTGGTTGAAAATATTCTGGTTAAAGTATTTAAATGGAGGCTGAGTTTGTTCTTAGGAAGAATTAGTGGATAATCATTTTAAGAGAAAATACATTTGTTATTGATTTGATTGCTCTATTTAAGAGGGAAGATGTGGTCTGAACATAGAAGTTTTTTAAAATTAATTTTTATTGGCGTATAGTTAACTTACAATGTTGTATAGTTTCTACTGTACAGCCAGAGGAATTAGCCTATAGGGACATGGATCCCCTCCCTTTTGGACTTCCTTCCCATTCAGGTCACCACAGTGCTTTGACTAGAGTTTCCTGTGCCTCGGAGTATGTTTTCATTAGTTATCTGTTTTATACATAGTACTTATTGATAGTGTATATGTGTCAGTTCCAATCACTCATTTCCTCCCACCTGCCCCCTCCCAACACAGGGTTTTACGAAAACCAATACGTGACTATTTACTTCTGATGTTCTAAATATGGGAGTAGGCACCAAAATAAAATGCTAACATCCCAGTCAGATGGAAAATTGACTCTCCTGTGTCTAACATATTCTGTTGGGTGTGACAAGTAAATCAAATCCGGTGCTTTTGGACTATAAGTAACTCCTGGGTACTTTTCTCTAGGCAGAAGATGTATTTCTGAAAATTAAGTGTTTGAAAAATGAATCATTTCAAATAGGTGTAAAATATAGAGAATTTTACAAGTTAAAGAAACACCCGCTTAATCTACTTGAAAACTTTAGAACTCCTCTTGTAAATGAGAGTAGCTTCTGCCCCTACCCCAGCTGCTGGGTACTTGAGGGCAGGTACAAAGATATTTATCTCTGTTTTCTCAGCTCCAGTGGTACAGTATCTGCTTCTAATACAGGAGACGTGGCAAGAACTGTGGGTTCTATCCCTAGGTTGGGAAGATCTGGAAAAGGAAATGGCAACCCACTCCAGTATTCTTGCCTGGGAAATTCCACAGACAAAGGAGCCTGGAGGGCTACAGTCCATGAGCTTGTAAAAGAGTTGGACACGACTTAGTCACTAAACAACAACAGAAAGCACCGTGCCTGGCGTATACTAGCCATACGATTAATGTTTGTGTAGTGGAATGAACTATAGGTGATTATCCATTGCACTGTCTTAATTTGGACATACCTAAAGATACATTTATTCTTAGCTTTTTGTAGATATTCTTTTTCTGGGCATTTATTTATTTATTTATTTTGTAATGGTAAAACTATTTTTTCTGGCTTCAGTGTTTTCTTAACACTTCCCCCCCAATATCAATGAAAGGGGTTTGTTACATTGAGGATATAATGTTAACATGCGGAGTCTTGCTTCACTTCTTAGGAGGTCAGGAAGGGTGGATGCTGGTCCACCTCCTCCAGGTCATGGATGGGGCGTGACCACCAGTCCACCTACAAGCAGGCCTCCTCCCACCCCACCCCTTGTACTTGAAATGTACGTTTTGGGCAAAGACTCCACAACAGGAGCTGTTTTCAAAGATGCGGTTTTCAGAGAGCCATGTGGCATTGAGATCATTGGGATTGAACACGTGACTGAACGCTGTTCAAGCCTCTGTATAAACTTTTAAGATTGTGATGCTGCTGCTGTTAAGTCGCTTCAGTCGTGTCTGACTCTGTGCGACCCCATAGACGGCAGCCCACCAGACTCCCTCGTCCCTGGGATTCTCCAGGCAAGAACACTGGAGTGGGTTGCCATTTCCTTCTCCAATGCATGAAAGTGAAAAGTGAAAGTGAAGTCGCTCAGTCATGTCCGACTAGTAGCGACCCCATGGACTGTAGCCTACCAGGCTCCTCTGTCCATGGGATTTTCGAGGCAAGAATACTGGAGTGGGGTGCCATTGCCTTCTCCGAAGATTGTGATGGGTGGAGATCTATTCATCTTGCTAACACCCAAGGCAAGCTGTGTATGTAAGTTTCCCTGCTTATGAAACCTGGCTTCTGCTAATCTGGAGTGTTTGCCTCCTTTTGTTTGTCTTTGCCCTCCGTATTTGAAAGCCAGTTAATTTTTTTCTTAACCCTTTATTTATTTGGCTGCTCGGTGTCTTAGTTGCAGCATGTGGGACCTAGTTCCCTGACTAGGGGTTGAACCTGGGCCCCTACATTGGGAGTGTGGAGTTTTAGCCACTGGACCACCAGGGAAGTCCGAGGGCCAGTTAATTTATGAATCTACACGGGGACAGATTCCGTGGAGAGGCAGCTCCTGAGTTGGGCCCTGAAGGAGGCCAGGAGTTCTTTAGGGCACAAGAAAGTTGGGGGACTCTAGAAAGGGACCAGCAGGATCCAAGGCAGAGGCTGCCATGTGGGGAGCTTGCTGGGTGCAGTGAAAGGGGAAGTTGGAATGGTGAGGGTCAGGTCCTGGTGAAACGCAGAGTCAGGGCTTTCTGTGGGAAGCAGAGAGCCTTTCAAAGGAAAACTGACCTTTGTGAGTGTCTTCTTTGTATCAGGCCCTGTGTTAATTTCTTTAGGTATGTATCACCTCAGTTATTCTTAATAAAAATCCTCTCAAGTGTTTTTATCCTCTGTTTGACATGATAGAGGTTTTGCTTTGAAAGTATTAAACAGGACAATGCCACAGTGAAAGCAGCGCTTAAGGGAGATGGTCCAGGCGTTGTGGATTGAGGTAGAGGGGCCTGGGAGGTCCAGCGTGGAGGGTCCAGCTTTTTCTTCCTGTTTCTCCCTCCCTGTTTCCTCTGCTGTGAGGGTAAGAGGCTGCTGCTGCTGCGTGGTCACTTCAGTCGTGTCTGACTCTGTGTGACCCTATGGACTGCAGCTTGCAAAAATCCTCTGTCCGTGGGATTCTCCAGGCAAGAGTACTAGAGTGGGTTGCCATGCCCTCTTCCAGCGGATCTTCCCCAACCACGGATTGAACCCTGGTCTCCTGCATTGCAGGCAGATTCTTTATGGCTGAGCCACCAGGGTAAGATAATGTCCTGCAAATTTCCATTAGCATCAGTTTTTCAACCTGTTACCATGGTTAACATTCATTTTGTTAAACTCTTTACTCTTTTTTTGCGTGTTGATTGCTTCCTGGAGGACTGAGACTTCCAGAAAACAAAACAAAACTACCCCCTCCCTCCCATCACCATTAGCTAGTATTTTGACTCTGGAATTTACTTACTTTTAAAATGTGAATGTTTGAGAATGAATTAGTGCAAGAGGTTACTATTACTTACCTAGCTTATGTATGCATAAAAAAGTGAATGAGACAAGGAGAGGGGGTAGAATAGTGATGACTTTATGTAAGATTCTTAGATTGTCCTTTTTTTGCAAGTTGGGATGATGGTGGGTCTCTCAGAAGATCCTTAATTTTCCAGGTTTTAACTTAATTTTCCATGTTTTAATACAGCAAAGCAATTGTATGTAAGCAAAAATGATAGTCATTTTTTTTTCAGTTTGTTTTTATAAAGCTATGCTGCTCCAATCAAGATTGAAGATGTGTTTGATGTCTGAGCAATTTTGAAAGAATCGATTTCAGCGGACAAGATGACTGGCTGGCTGACCTCTCTGACAAGTATCAAAATACTACTTTTGGCAGGTGAGTGAATGTGTTTTGAAGAATTTTAGGGAGACCACAACAGGTTACCTTGAGAACTAGTTTATTGATACTTAAATATTATTGGGAAAGGTTGAAGGCAGGAGGAGAAAGGGACAACAGAAGATGAGACGGTTGGATGGCATCACTGGCTCAATGGGCATGAGTTTGAGCAAGCTCCAGGAGTTGGTGATGGACCCCAGAAGCCTGGCGTGCTACAGTCCATGGGGTCACAAAGAGTCGGACATGACTAAGCGACTGAACTGAACTGAACTGAAATATTATTGGGGATGACCTATTAGTGTCTGCTCTAAGACTGAATTTTCTCTGCTTAATAATTTTTTTCTGTTTATTGGTTGAGGTTGTACATTAAACAGTTATAAATATATACTTTAATTTTTAACAGCCAGTGGAAGTTGCTGTTATAGTCTAGAGCTTTTAATAATAACATAATCTTCTTTTTATAATTCCTTTTTGGGCCATACAATGCAGTTATTTTTAGATTTTATTACTTTATCTTCCCAAAGGCAGGCTTAGCTTGTCTTAGCAATGAACGGCTAATCAAAATTTTCTTCTCTGAAACTGTGTCTCTACTTTTCTCAGCGAATTCGGTTATCCTCTGTATCTTCTTGGGGGCTTCCCAGGTGGCGCTAGAGGTAAAGTATATGCTTGCCAGTGCAGGAGCCCAGGTTCGATCCCTGGGTCGGGAAGATCCCCTGGAAAAGGAAATCCAACCCACTCCAGCATTCTTGCCTGGAAAACCCCATGGACAGAGGAACCTGGGCCGCAGTCCATCGGGTCGCAAAGAGTCAGACACGACTGAAGCAACTGAGTGTGCACGCCTCTAATACAGCTTTGAGGGCGAGTGTGAGCTGGTCTGGCCAGAGCGCCACCAACGATTGTGTTCTCGTGAATGTGCCTTTACTGTTAGTGCAAGTTCCTGTTCACAACCTAGAGTGAGGCCAGACAAACAGAAACGCCAGGGTTTGGAGTGGAGAAACGTTTATTGCAGGGCTGTGCAAGGAGAATGATAGCTCATCCCCTGGGGGGAGGAGGGGGGAACCACACAAACAAACCTGAGTTCTCTAAAGGGTTTCAGCAAAGCCATTAAAGTCAGGTGCGATTGGGGGTTCATCGGGCCAGCTCCCACGATTCTGACTGATGGTGGTGAGGTAACCGGATGCTGTCACAGAGGTTAACATTATCAGTCTTCATGCTCTTGGAGGCCTGGGGCTCTGTGCTCAGGCTCATCGAGTAGTTAACACCTTCCGTTAGGTGGGGGATTTTCATATTTGCAGAGCAACTTAGGAAATGTGAATCAAATACTGTTATCCTGATGCCGCAGAGAGGAGGTAAAGCAGAGGCTACGGGGAAAAGCGTGTCGACGCCCCTGGCCCCCACCTCCTGGGAAGGCCCCATGGGGTCCTACTCAGTTACATCCTCACTCTTGTACACGGAGCCAACCTGCATATATGTACATGGATGCCCTGGGCTTGCCAGAGTTGGCATGGCCTTGATGATCCTTTAACTTTTCTGATACAGAAAATGAAAAGTGTTTTGTAGGCTTCACTGGGGAGCTGACTTTTGCTGGCTTTACCTCGGGCAAGGAATGTCTATCCAGGAGCACCCTCAAAGATGAGGCATTGATAACGTCATACTCAGCCTACAGTCTGTATAGGAGAACCCAGTTTAGCCTAGTGTGCAAGCTATAGTGTTTTTTTTTTTTTTTCCTTTTAATTCCAGCACTGATTGATGCTTCACTGCTTCTCTGAGCAGGCAAAGCAAAAATTTAGAGCATTTTGTATTTGGGGAGTCATTCTGATCATGTATTCAAAAGAGGATGGTGTATTGAGTAGGAGGATTAAACTAGAGACAGCTTCTAAAAGTTTCTGGGAAGTGGAAATATTAGAAATAAGTGGTAACTGTAAATATGACCTGATGAATATAGAATTTGCCTGCAATGCAGGAGACGCAGGAGACACAGGTTCGATGCTTGGGTCAGGAAGATCCCCTAGAGGAGGGCATGGCAACCCACTCTAGTATTCTTGCTTGGGAAATCCCTTGGGTAGAGGAACCTGGTGGGCTACCGTCCCTGGGGTCACAAAGAGTCAGTCATAACTGAGCAACTAAGCACACACACACACACATAAAACATGACCACCTGATTCACGAGTAAGTAGAAGGGAAGACGTATTTCAGATTCCATTAAGAACCAAATGTATCCTTGAGGCTTCTTCCAAAGGAAGTGGGAATTCAGGATAGCCTTGGTGAACACTGGGCTTTTGGATGTCTAGGATCAGTCAGAACTTTTCCTAAAATGGGAGTTTTGAAGGTGTGACTCTCCAGACTGAAAGCGCAAATGACACTTTGTCAGAAATGCAAATTCTTGCGCTTTATCCAGACCTACTGAAGCAGAAACTCTGGGGTGGGGCCGTTGTTCTGGGCTGTATCCAGCCCTACTGGTGATTCTGAGGAAGGCTAAAAGGAAGCTGGGGGACTGAATTTGCACACTGAAGCCAGTGTCTCTCCTTTCACTTACAGTGCCTTGTCTGAATATCCACATTGAACCTGAAGAAGGTAGCCTCGCAGGGGGGACATGGATCACAGTCATTTTTGATGGTAGGTTTTGGTCTTGCCAAATGCAAGTTTCTTATTTACTCATCTAAAGAATCCTAAAGGATGTGAGTCTTTGGTTTTCTCCTTGTCTAAGGACAGATGTAAAAGAGGTCTGAAGGGGGATGGCCCTACTGAGCATCCTCTCTGTTACTATAAATAGGTGCCCATTTGTTAACGTCACATCACACCATTCCGTGTTTGGGTCCATTTCCTTATTCTGAGCTGTGGAGTGGACTCAAGGAACCCTGATGAGATGATACACGTGTAGCATAGAACTTGGCGATGTGACCCCAGAACCTTGGTTATCTTCCTTGTTGATAATCCTGCCTGCACACGGCTCAGGGTCTCCATCTTACTCCACGATAAAGAGGAACTTTCAGGGTTGGAGAATTCTTTATTGGATTTAGATGGATGGACCTGAAACGAGAATTTTTAGAAAAGTAAATTCATAAATGAGAACACTCATTCATATGGGACTCAGAAGTGCCTTTGAAGGAGCCTTTGAATTTTAGGTAAACTCAGTGCCGCCCACTGCCCCCTTGTGGCGTGTTTTGGTATTGCCCGCTGTGGATTACAGCTCTGATCAGCCTGAGACTCCCCTGTGCCTTGTGTTCAGGTTTCGAGCTGGGTCTCCTTCATCCCGCCAATGGCTCTCAACTGGAGATCCACCTGGTGAATGTGGCTCTGCCCACGCTGCCCAGCATCCCCTGTGACGTCTCCCCTGTCTTCCTGGATGTTCCAGCTGTGATGTGCAGGACCAGGTACCCGGGACGGGGAAGGCCAGATGGGATGAGTACTTTCCTCATCTCTGTAGCTTTCGGTGGTGAATTAGAGCAACTTCTGCAGTGACTGCATTTACCAACATAGTTCCCTATCAGGGCTTTAAGGCTTAATGAGGATGAGATATGGGGAAGGATGAGACTCTGGGAAAGATTTTTGAGAATTTTACAATATTTATAAGGAGGAGTTGGATTGTATTTCCAGTTGTTGATTTTTTTTTTTGCAAGGTTTCTATTGATATTCAGATTTTAATAAATGAGGCCATTTTACCATCTTCTTTCCTGGTGGCTCAGATGGTAAAGAATCTGCCTGCAGTGCAGGAGATCCGGGTTCAATCCCTGAGTCAAGAAGATCTCTGGAGAAGGGAATGGCAACCCACTCCAGAATTCTTGCCTGGAAAATTCCATGGCCAGAGGAGCCTGGCAGGCTACAGTCCACAGGGTCGCAAAGGGTCAGACACGACTGAGCAACTTTCGCTTTTGGAGTAGGCCTAATTGTAATGACTGTACATTAACTAAAAACCATTTAGAAAGGAAATTCACCTTAGTCTTCAGTTTCTTTGCTGAGTTCGATGTGATGTTTACAGGATTCCAGATTTTCTATCGTCTTACTTAAGTTTTCATTGGCCACCAAAGTTTACACTAGTTCATTCTTTCTTTAATATCTTAGGCATGCTGCCTGAAAGTGGACCATTCGTTAAGAGAAAAGGAGATTATGATTTCCTTTTGTTTTCTGTTTCCTCTTTCAGGAAAGCTCCCCCTCTTCTATCTCTGCCTATTGAACCAACCACACTGCACACACTCCCTCGCTCCTAAACAGCCAACGGCGTATCATCTTTCCCTTCCTTCACAGGGGAACAAGTAGGAACTGAAATCTAGGCTTTGAGGAAGGAGCATGTTCTAGGAATTCATCCGCGTGATGTGTGTGTGTGTTTGTGTGTTACACACTTTTTTGCGCATTTCATCTTCCTCGAGGGAGGACTTTTTGTAATTTACAGAGAGGCACAACATGCACAGCCTCAGCTTTTTGTTTCTCCTGACACTGTGGCAGCTGCTCACTTTTCAGATTCATCCTCATGAAATTAAGTGCTTTGAGGACAGAGGATGTGATCAACTCATCCTTGTAGTCCTTATGATGCTGAGCACAATATCTTGCTAGTAGAAGATGCCCAACAGATATTTCTTAAACTGAAGTTCCTTATAGCATTGCTATAGGGAGAGATGATTTCCGTAGGTTATATAATGTTTTAGGGGATAGAGTTCTTGCAAGAACTTGTATGAAATAAGTCAAAGCTCAATTTGTATGTTCTATTTTCTCAACCCCAACATATTAATGATTTTAACATGCACCATTGACTATATCACCATTTTAAAAAGAGAAAAGAAATGCAACCCTCTTAAATGTACTCACTGATTGGAAGATGAATATCAAATTAAATTAGCACTCACATGCGGGAAAATAATCAATGAAATACTGTTATTATCATAAAAAGACATGTTTGAGTTTGCAAAATTTGGCAGTGGAGTATCTAAATCAGCATTGCCCAACCAAAATATAATGCGAGCCACAAAGGAAACTTAACATTTTCTAGTAGTCACTTTAAAAATTTGAAAGAAAGAGGTGAGATTAATTTTAATGATACATGTTATTTAGCTCAACATAGCCAAAACACTGTCATTTTGCATGTAATCAATATATAAATTTAATAAGACTTTGAGTACAAATTCTTCAAAACCCAGTGTATATTTTATCTTAATAGAATATCTTAATTGGTACCAGCCACAATTCTTCTTTTCTTAATAAATATTTTATTTATTTATTTAGGGCTGCGCTGGTCTTTGTTGCCGTGTGCAGGCTTTCTCTAGTTTCGGGGAGCAGGGACCACCCTCTAGTTGCAGTGCACGGGCTTCTCATTGCGGCGGCTTCTCCTGTTGCAGAGCGCAGGCTCTAGGGTGTGCAGGGTCAGCTGTGGCACACAGACTCAGTTGCTCGGCAGCATGTGGAATCTTCCTGGAGCAGGGCTTGAACCCCTGACCCCTGCATTGGCAGCCGGATTGTTAACCTCTGACCCACCTGGGAAGTCTGGGACTAGCCACTATTCAAGCGCTCAATAATCACATATGGCTAATGGCTAGCACATTGGACAGTGAGGATTTAAATATTTAGAGTAATGGTAAAGATTTTAGGAGAAGTTTTGGAGGGGAGGCACTTCTAAAATCTAACTCCGCATTCATCATGTTCTCCTCTCACAAAAATCAGACTGAGTGGCGGCCTTGAAAAGGCAAAGAAATCACTGTGATCTTCATGAAAAGAGAGAAGGTCTAGGACTCTCTGGGGATACGAGGAGTGTTTATGAGCTGCTGGAATAAGTGTTAAGTCAAGAGTTTTTGGCAACATGAAAATCAATGCCTTTTATCAGAAAGAGCCTCGGACTCAGGTCCTATTTTGCCTTTCACATTGGTGTTTCAGTTCAGTTCAGTTCAGTTCAGTCGCGCAGTCGTGTCCAACTCTTTGCAACCCCATGAATCGCAGCACGGTGGCCTCCCTGTCCATCACCAACTCCCAGAGTTCACTCAGACTCACGTCCACTGAGTCCATGATGCCATCCAGCCATCTCATCCTCAGTCGTCCCCTTCTCCTCCTGCCCCCAATCCCTCCCAACATCAGAATCTTTTCCAGTGAGTCAACTCTTCGCATGAGGTGGCCAAAGTACTGGAGCTTCAGCTTTAGCATCATTCCTTCCAAAGAAATCCCAGGGTTGATCTCCTTCAGAATGGACTGGTTGGATCTCCTTGCAGTCCAAGGGACTCTCAAGAGTCTTCTCCAACACCACAGTTCAAAAGCATCAATTCTTCGGCGCTCAGCCTTCTTCACAGTCCAACTCTCACATCCATACATGACCACAGGAAAAACCATAGCCTTGACTAGACGGACCTTAGTCGGCAAAGTAATGTCTCTGCTTTTGAATATACTATCTAGGTTGGTCATAACTTTTCTTCCAAGGAGTAAGCGCCTTTTAATTTCATGGCTGCAGTCACCATCTGCAGTGATTTTGGAGCCCACTTCTTCACAGTCCAACTCTCACATCCATACATGACCACAGGAAAAACCATAGCCTTGACTAGACGGACCTTAGTCGGCAAAGTAATGTCTCTGCTTTTGAATATACTATCTAGGTTGGTCATAACTTTTCTTCCAAGGAGTAAGCGCCTTTTAATTTCATGGCTGCAGTCACCATCTGCAGTGATTTTGGAGCCCAAAAAAACAAAGTCTGACACTGTTTCTACTGTTTCCCCATCTATTTCCCGTAAAGTGATGGGGCTAGATGCCATGATCTTCGTTTTCTGAATGTTGAGCTTTAAGCCAACTTTTTCACTCTCCTCTCTCACTTTCAACAAGAGGCTTTTTAGCTTCTCCTCACTTTCTGCCATACTTACCCATTAATCCATTAATGTGTGGTTGTTGTTTAGCTGCCAAGTCGTGTCTGATTCTTTGTGACCCCATGGACTGTAGGCTGCCAGACTCCTCTGTCCATGGGATTTCCCAGGCAAGAATACTGGAGTGGGTTGCCATTTCCTCCTCCAGGACATCTTCCCCAGCCCAGGGATCAAACCTGAATCTCCGGCAGTGGCAGGAGGATTCTTTACCACTGAGTCACTTGGGAATCCCCTCTATATGAAACTCATTATTTTTTAAATGGAAACTAGAGTAGATTATCTATCAAAGTCCCTTCCAACTCTTTACAGGACAGAATTTTTAAAATTTCAGGTCATTTCAATAAAAGATTCATAACTTCTTTTGCTGAAGGATCCAATCTTTAAAGTCTAGTGAATGGGTAGAGGAGGTAAAAAGTGAAATACAGGAATCCTGGGTGAGCTCTACTTTACAGGTGCAGAGGGCTTCCCAGATAGCTCAGCTAGTAAAGAATCTGCCTGCAATGCAGGAGACCCTGGTTTGATTCCTGGGTTGAGCAGTTCCCCTGGAAAATGGACAGGCTACCCATGCCAGTATTCTTGGGCTTCCCTGGTGGCTCAACTGGTAAAGAATCTGCCTGCAATGCGGGAGATCTGGTTTGATCCCTGGGTTGGGAAGATCCCCTGGAGGAGGGCATGGCAACTCATTCCTGTACTGTTGCTTGGAGAATTCCATGGACAGAGGAGCCTGGCGGGCTGCCGTCCATGGGATCGTGAAGTGTTGGACATGACTGATTGACTAAGCACACACACACACACACACAGGTGCAGGAAGGACGTTTGAAGTAGTGAAGTTGGACTGGCAGCCTGGCAATTCATGTTTTTTTAAAAATAATTTTACTTATTATTTATTTTTAATTAGAATATAATTGCTTTACGACGTTGCGTTAGTTTCTGCTGTACAACAGTGTGAATCAGCTATAAGTATACGCGTACCCCTCCCTCTTGAGCCTCCCTCCCGTCCCCTTATCCCACCCGTCTAGGTCATCACAGAGCAGCGCTGAGCTCCCTGTGCTCTCCAGCAGCTTCCACTAGCTATCTGTTTCACACGTGGTAGTGTAGAGATGCCAGTGCTCCTCTCTCAGTTCCTCCCACTCTTTCCTTCCCCACCAGGTCCACAAATCCGTTCTCTATGTCTGTGTCTCTCTTCCTGTCCTGCAAATAGGTTCATCAGTGCTATTTTTCTAGGTTCCATGTATATGCATTAATATATGATATTTGTTTTTCTCTTTTCTGCCTTACTTCACTTTGTATGACAGACTCTTTATTCATCTGCATCACTACAAATGACTCAGTTTCTTTCCTCTTTATGGCAGAGTGATATTCCATTGTATCTGTGTACCATGTCTTAATCCATTCATCTGTCTATGGAAATTCATGGGTGATTCATATGGATTTCCACTTTCTGCCCTCAGATCTCTGCTGCCTGAAGCACAAGAGGGTGTGTACTCCCTGGAAGTGCAGGCTGGGGGACAGGTGGTAGGCAGCCCACATCCAGGACCACAAGACAGCTGCACTTTCAAGGTGGGTTCCAAGGAGGGAGGAAAGTGTGTTTGCCTGATCTGAGGGTGTGCTTACACTGTCAACAAGCAAGTTACACCTCAGCTAGGGAGTCTGTCTGCTTTACCAGGATGAGAGGACAGGTAGATGATAGTTATGGGGTTTCTGAGACTATCTTAAGAAAGTAAGGATAGAGCATGTGAATGTCAGGATCTCGCTAAGCGCTTTATACTCATTAACTTAATACAACAATTTTATGGGGTAGCTTTTTATTATCCTGCTTTTACAGATGAGAAAACTGGGACTCAGGGAGATTAAATAATTTGGCCGTGTCATCCAGTTCATAAATTGTAGAGCCAGGATTTGAACCTGCATCTAAATCCTCATTTAAATGGAAGCCCACAGAGGAGCCTCAAAGATTACCATTGGGCATCAGTGATTACCATTGGGCATCAGTAATCATCTTACAGAGATCATCTGGAGTATCAGCATGGTGAAGGGACTCAGGGACCCAAGTTGTACCTTCCTTTCTGTTTAATAGTTGATTTCTGCTTCTCTTTCCAGTCCTCAACCAAAAAGGTGTTTGCTGCTGCAATTCTCCTTCAAGCTCAGAGACAGCCAAAAGCAATCAGGGCAGGGCGGGGTGGGGGTGGTTGGGAGAGAGAGTGAGAGAGAGTTTATGAGACAATGCCTGGGCTTATTGTAGAGGTTCCATATGCATTAACTTTACGCTGGGGCTTAATATTGTTTAGTATACTGCCCATTTCAGGTTGGTTTTATTAATACACTAAAATAATCTCCGAAAGCATAGGTTCTAGGCTTTCCATAATGGCAGTGGTTCAGCAGGGCCCCTTGCCATGGCTGTACTTCCCACAAGGCGCCTCCATTTAAGAGGATTCTTAAGAACACAGTTTAGTTATTAATTAATGCTCCTTTACAACAAGTCTTCATTTTCTAAATTCATCTTTCATACGATCTGCGTTTTAATATAGGCAAAATTCATCTTTAGAATTTGCCATCAATTCACATTTAGCAACTTGTTTCTCCCTCCAAGGGAATCTTGTTTTCCAGAATTTTGCTTCTGCACATATAGGGCAGAAAGAAAAAAATGATTCTTTTTTATTAAGACTCACACCACCACCTCTACAGTGTCTCAATGAATAAAACAAGAGAGATGGCCGGGCATGGTCCTTAATCACCATGCTGTTTTTGGTTTTGATGGCCTTTCACCCCAGATAATAGTTTTCCTACTGATTAAAAGATTAGGAAGGAGAGAGAGGGGAAAGAAAAGAAACACTTCCTAAAATCACACATTAAAGATAGCAAGTCCTTCAGTGATTCCCCGAACTCGGTGAGTTGATGAAAAATCACCAGGGGATGCAGTTAATGAGAGGCATTCTGAGCTGAAGGAAACCCAGTGTCTGCCTTTGTTTGGGGACTGGGGCTAGGGGAACCGTGTGTATTAAAAATTAATTCCACTCGCCAGTCCACTCCAAAGAGCCTGCTGCAGGCACTGACAAGTTAGAACAGCTCACAGAAGGTTTATCAAGCAGCTGGTGGCTCGGCTTTGTCACTCTCATCCTCTGCTTCTCTGCTCCCCATCTTGCTGCTGCCGACCCTACTTGGGCTCAGGGATCAGCATGAGGAAAGCCGGATTTGGAAGCTCATTAATTTTTCACTCTGTCATATCTCTAGCTTGGTGGGTGACCAGAGGCCTGTTTCTCTTAAAAAAAGTACCGCTTTATGTCATGTCAGCTCACAGAGAAATCACAAGTGAAGCCCTTTCCGAGGTTTCCCTCTGAGCCTGCTCTACCACCCTGAGGACCTGGGAGGGGTGATCAGGCTTTCTTTCCGCTGCTCTTCCGGAGGAAGGCATACAGCTGAAGGGTAGACCTTGTATTTTAAGCTGGAAGTTGACGGATGTGTTTTCTTGTGTGATTTGGATTTGGTTGTTTCATCTGCCTCCGTTTCTAACATCTGGGAGATGGGAGCAGTAACCACTGCTCTATTTCACGAAGCTCCCATGATTAAGTCCCACTGGGCAGGACAGTGGTCTGAAAGGTGTCCTGGTGGGAGGTGGAGGTCTGGGTGCAGGAGGAGGCTGGAAGAGAGGGAGTGTACGTTTGGCAAGTGTGTGTAGAGCTGTGTTAATCTTTATCCTTTGGTGCCATCAGAGACAGCTCCCAGCCTGTGAAGTCACAGCATTCTTATTTTGACCCCCAGACTGTGCATATTTTCTGTGCACTCTTTTCTAACCTTTTCTGTTAGGAAGGGAGGAAACTAACCTTGATGACAGACTGCACAGATGTGTGAATCAATATGTAAAGCCCACACTTGCCAAGACACTGTCAATGTCTGTTGATTCACGATGTCTGATGAGGGCTGGTGATTAACACCGGAGTTACTCTTTAGTGACCTTCTCCCTGGGAAGGAGGACTCCTGGGGTGCTGGAAGCTGACCAAGCGAAACAGTTTGCTGTCTTGGCTTTGCAGACGGGAGGTCAGTAGATTTGGGGAGGGAAGGTGGTCTAGGTGTCTGTAAGAGATCGGGGTGAGGGTAGCAGGATGGGGAGACTGGGTCTCCTCCTGGGTGAATCGTTAGCATGTGGCTCAAACTGCAGCCAGGGCAGTCCATCCTTATGACTCTGTTTCTTCCCACTGGCCCTGACTCTGAAATGCTGTAATCTGGGACTAACCCAGAGGATGATAGGTGATATGGGATTCCTGGAATTGTCTCCTTTTCTCCTTTGCTTCCGGGCAGTGTGTCAGTTGTCTCAGATGGGGCCTCTCCATGCATTCACAAAAATGTAAATGTCTCCTTATATCAGGCTGTGCCCAGGGTTACAACCAATGACTTAGGCCTTGCCCCTGCCTCTCTGGAACTTATAGTTAGCAGATGACGTGCTTCAGGGGGTGACTTGAGTGCCACGACCAGGCTTCCCCTGCCTCTCCCATCCACGCTGGTTTCCTCCTTGGAGAATAACGTTGCTTCTCATTCGTTGCATCACGTTTTCCCCCCAGACAGGCACGTCCCATTTTCCCGAACAAATCTCCCTTGGGTATCTTTCAAACTTCTGATTTTCGTAGCTTGCTAATCCCTACCAAGGTGCTGGCTGATAATAATTTAAGTTGCAATCCTTTCAATTTAAATAAGCAAATTATTGTCTAGAAAATTAAAAAAAAAACAAAACACTTCAAGACCCCAAGATATCAAGTTGCAATAAAGGAATTAAAAGGTTGGTATTTTAAAGTATGGCTTGCCTACCTTTCCTTTGGTAAAACATGCTCCTGGTATGACCGGTGGGCTGGTAGAAACGGGCTTGCCCAGGTGTGAGTGACAGTGGTGCAGGGGAGACAGATGACCTTGTCAGATCCCCTTGACCTCATCTATGGAAGAACTATGACAACATCTATCTATCAATCACAATGTTGTGTTAATTTCCGCTGTACAGCAAATTGATTCAGTTTTATGTCTATATATATCATGAAGATGGAAAGAAGTAGAAGTGATTTGAGGCAATACACGACTTGCTTCCGTAGACGAATGATCTGTGAGGAATGACAGGCTTCTGGTGTATGCTGTTGTGCTATTCTAATGAAATGCTTACCGTGATAACACTTTCTAAACAGTTTTCCAGGGCACAGACACCAATTGTTTACCAAGTTAATCCACCCAGTGGAGTTCCAGGTAAGAAATCTATTAAGAAAGGAGTAAATAAGAATCTCTTTAACAAAGCTATTGTAAACCCTTCGACCCTGGTAAATGGTCTCTATAAACAGGAAAATCTTACCACTTCTCTGATGTTGTTTTGAAGGTAAGTGTCTACCTCTGGTTTACTTTAAACCTGGTTTGGTTTCACCTCTGGGCACTTTTGCTCATTACGTCACTGATAATCAAAGGAATCCTTATGTGAAAAGAAAAAGAGACCAGGAAAATCAAACCAGGTATTGCTGGAGAATGGAGAAAGTAGATATCATCACGCCCAAGTTTATAATCATCCACAAACTAGCAAACCTTTATTGACCCTTGCTGGGAGCCAGGATCTGTTCTAAGCTTTTGGTTTATATTATCTCATTGGATCCTCATAACACCTAGTGCTAAAAGAACTATTGCTAATTCCATTATGGAAATGAGAAAATGAGGTACCAAAAAGTTAAGTAAGTTGTCTAAAGGCATACCCCTAATGAGTGGTCAAGCTGAGGTTTGGACCCAGACAGAATCTAGAGGTGGGCCCATGTACCTTACGTTGATTGTATTGGGTTGGGTGCCACTTGGAAGGCCATTAACTCTGGTTCTTATCCTGGGAGTTTGTTTATGAGTTAGAGGCCACACCGATATGCAGAGACCAAGAGGACAGAAAAGAAGAGAGAGAATGCTGGTGGGGTTGAGGCTGGACGTAAAAGAAAGGGTTGCAACTAAGGCCTGCCAAGCCTGCTTTAAAACTAAGTAGTAAACAGAGCTAGGATTACATACAATTTGCAGTCTGGTTCTTGACAACTTCCTACATCTATTTTAGGTTTTTCTTTTGTTCAGGGATTCCAGATGTATAAGTATGGGGATACAAGTTGTTCAATTTTTACTTGTGACTGGGTCTCAATACATGAACTGATGTAGTTTCGAATGGCTCAAGAATGTCGAAATGAATATTTGAGTCACTGAAAAGTGTGTGTGCTTTTTGGTGCATGTGTGTGTATAGACACACAGATGTGTGTGTTTTTTAAATTACATCCTGAGGAACGTGAATTTGGCATTCTTAGTGCACATTATTCACAGATCCACTCCTTTCCATTCGTCTCAATAATCAAGACATGATCATGTTTTATTAAAAAGAGATGTGACCTGTGAAAGTCACACGCCGTCATTTGGCTCCTCCTGTTTGGAAGATAGAAGGCTTGTTAGGATGAGGGATGAGGAGGGAGCCTCTTGTGAGCGGTGTGACGCAGGGCGTCAGCTGGCATTCAGATTAATCAAGGCCATCTCTCCCACCCAGTTTCAGTTCTTCACACTGTCTTCTCCACCTTCAGGGAGAACTGGTTGGAGTGGTCCCTCTGGGCAGGATCCACACGGCTGCATCTTCAAAATCACTTTCCAGACGATTACTCTCGTTTCCTTTGGGAAGCCTGCCCAGAGTAGCAGCCGCGGAGATGGGGGAGGTAGCAGGAACAGCAGAGATATTTTTGAGCAGTTGATTTCCTATATGTGGTTAACAGTCCTCCACTGTGACGTGGAATCCACCCCCTACCTCCCCCAGCACATGGTCTGGCTTAGCCATTTGTCAGCTGCTGTTGGGCTTCTTTGTTTAGAAATAAAACAAAAACTCAGGGGAATTCCTAGTTTCTATAACCTCCTATTTGTTTTTAAAATTGTGCCCATCAGTTGTAGAAATCATGCCTGCCAAAGCCAGGAAACTGATTATTTAGCCCTAATGAAAGGAAGGTGAGTTATTTTGCTAGATGGCAACAGTAGTGGAGACCTTCAGACTCTATGTGCTGTGTTGTGATTAGTTGCTCAGTCAGGTCCAATTCTTTACGACCCCACGGACTGTAGCCCACTGGCCTCCCCACAGGTCCTCTGTCCACGGTGATTCTCCAGGCAAGAATACTGAAGTGGGTTGCCATGCCCTCCTCCAGGGGATCTTTCCAACCCAGGGACTGAACCCAGGTCTCCTGCATTGCAGGCAGATTCTTTACTGTCTGAGTCACCAGGGAAACCCAAGAACATTGGAGTGGGTAACTTAGCCTTTCTCCAGGGGATCTTCCCAACTAAGAAACTGAACCAGGTTCTCCTGCATTGCAGGCAGATTCTTTACCAGCCAAGCTACCAGGGAAGCCCCAGGCTTCCGCCAATCCCATGACCTTTGTCTAAGTCGACTAATTTCTCACTCGTTATACTCATTCCCTGGTCAAGTGCCTGCCGTACTTCCTGGAAGTTTTCCATTGTTTTAGGACTGGCCACCCATTGACTGCAGCTAAAATCACTTCCTATTAAGAAAACATATGCACAGCATGTCAGGAAGCATTACTTCTTGGTCATATTCTTTTTTGGCCTTAAGTGTAGCCATGAAGAAATTCAAATTCCTCTGGAGTCAGTGGCCTCATGAGCCCTATAGGTGCCCTTCTCTCTTCTAATTTTGAGGTTTTGTCTAGTTAACCAGCACCTCTCTTATCTCTTAGCATTGTGATACTGGAAGATGACAGCCTCAATGGTTAAATTCTATCATTATTTGGAAGATATACTCTTGCAGGTGTGGGATTGTGTGGTGAACTTGAATTGCATTGCCTTGCTATGCTATGTTTGCTTCAAACCTTGCTTCATGCATTTCCACAGATCTGAATCTAGGTGTTTTTCAACTGTAGGAAGTCAGCTCAAGTAGCATCTGGTAAGGGTCCCAGAATGTTTCTGAGAAGGGGCTGTTCTAGATTTCTTTCCCAGGTCCTCTGAGCAGAGAAGTTGGGGGTAGTGCTGAGAGTGCCCTTGATGAAAAGGGTTATTGATGCCTGCTCCCCTATTCCTACAAACTCAAAAAAGGCGAGTATCAGGGAAAACCTTGCTACCCAATGGGAATCTCTACAAGTTGCATAGAGGAGACCAGCTGAGAAAGTCATCTATTCATCAGTGAGCAAGGCAGTGCCAACTGTCTGTGGATGCCCATTTTTCCTGATGTTTGAACATGAGTATTTTTGTTGAATGAATAACATGTGCAGTGGCTCATTCTTTAAGCCAGGGCTCTGTTCCTCTCTCGTATCCTTCTTTCTGACTTCCTACCCAGTTGGTTCATCCGTGACATTTATCTTTTGTACTGTGAGATACAGAAAAAAGTTTAGTATTTTTGAATATCCATCCAGATCGTGTGATATGAGCCTTCTCGTATCACATGTGTCCAGAGGAAAGTTACATGGAAGACTCCCAAAGAATATTATTCTTAAATCCCGTGTAGGTGAGTGGTCTATACACAGCCAAGAGAGGGGAGCAAGGCAGTGTATTTCAGCAGGCCCCTCCCTCCCTTCCTCCATCCCTCCCTCCTGGGGACTGAGGAAGCCCTGCTATTCCTTCTGCTCCATACCTACGTGATAAAGTCTACAATGGCAATACTTGATTATTTCTGCTTCTTTGATATCTATGACTGGGTCGTACTTGGTGATCCTTTCCTGTTCTACAATTTATAAAACTGTGTTAGTATTCTGAGTCATGACCAGTTTGGCCATTTTGAGTAGAGGTAACTGAAAAAGAAATACAGTTTATGTTATATATTTAGAGTGTGAGCTGAATAGATTAATTAAAAGTTTTTTTTTTTTCAAACAGGAAAGCTAATACATGTGTATGGCTGGATTATCACTGGAAGGTCAGAAGCCTTTGATTTTGGTGCTGAGTACATTGATAGGTAAGTGTGTGCTTGTTTCTGCGTTCGACCTGTTACAGATATGCAGGAGTGCTCCCTGAGACCGGCTTCCTTGATAGCAATAAATTGTGAGCAGTTGGCACAGAACTGCTATTTTCCTCTTTGCAGTTTATGGTCCCTGGTGAGCTGGGCTTCAGCAAACTTGGCTAATGTAATTGCAACTGGTCGATTAAGTTGGTCCATTTATTTACTGACAACTAGTCACTCTGGGCCAGTGTGAGTTGTACTGTAATTGCATCTGTGGATTTTCTTTCTTGATTCTTCCCCTTCTCCCTCTTGTTTCTCAGGCTGGAATAAATCCTTTATAACCATCTGTGAACCTGACCGCTGTAACATCCATGTTTGTTATCCATCTGTATATTTAGAAATTCTGTTAGTGTGATCAGAGGAAAATGTGCAGAAAGCCATTGAGCTATTTTTAAAATTTATTTTATTGAAGTCTAGTTGATTTACAATGTTGTGTTAATTTCTGCTGTACAGCAAAGTGGTTCAGTTTTATGTCTATCTATATCTATATCTATATTCTTTTTCATATTATTTTCCATTATGGTTTATCACAGGACACTGAGTATATTTCCCGTGCTGTACAGCATGGCCTTATTGTGTATCCGTCCTATTAGTCTGTTTAATAGTTTGCATCTGTTGATCCCAAGCTCCCGGTCCTGTCTTCCTCCTCTCCTCTTCCCCCTTGGCAACCGCAAGGCTTTTCTCTGTGTCTCTGAGTCTTTTTGTTTTGAAGATACGTTCATTTGTGTTGTATTTTAGTTTCCACATATGAGTGATGTCATATGGTGTTTGTGCAAGCAATTGAGTTTTTAATATTTTGGGGGAATGATTAGGGCTTCTCTAGTAGGTTAGTGGTAAAGAATCTGCCTGCCAAGCAGGAGACATGGGTTTGATCCCTGGGTCAGGAATATCCCTTGGAGAAGGGAACGGCAATCCAATATTCTTGTCTGGGTGATTTGATGGACAGAGGACCTTGGGGGCTCACAAAGTGTTGGGTACATAGGATGCCGATGTGAGTTTTTTCATTGGAGACTTTTAAAGTGCAAAGTGATACTAGTGAATCCTTCATGCCAGGGAAGGGGGAGAACAGAACAGAAAGTGTTGAAGCTGAGATGTTCGTAAGTACCTCTAAGCAGCTGTGGTTACTCAGCATGAAGCAGTTATAGTGAGGATTTATAAGGTAGAAGGACCACAACCTCATGAGATGCTCTGCTTCGAGACGCCACATGTATGTCTAATTTTTCCTCTACCCCTTGGATAGAATGGGGGGATCCTCATGTTCTGCTACAAATCTTTGGTTTTGAAGTTGACTGCTTTCAAGATCTACATTTCTGGCATAAAATAATGGTCAGGGAATTCCCTGGCAGCCCAGTGGTTAGGACTTGGCACTTTTCACTCCTATGGGCACCGTTGGATCCCTAGTTAGGGAGCTAAGATACATCAAGCTGTGCTGCGGCCTAAATAATAATAATAGTCAACTTGTCTTGAATGGAAATTACTCTTCCCATGGAGGCTTGAAGGCCCAAGTAATCCCTGACGATATGCCATACTCAGTACTTGGTCCCATCTCGGCCTTGGTCTGGGATACTGTTTAGGAGGAACAAAGGCGTACACTCCTCAGTGGCTCTGTGTAGACCCAGTATAGTCAAGGGGGAGATGATGATGGTTTTTCTGGAAGGGGCAGGGCTCCCTCACTGGTGTGAAAGTATGGGCCACAGACGAGCGTAATGCACCCTGCCCTAGGGTTGAGGGCCCCCAGCCACCTGCACTAATGCCCCATAAGTTAAGAGATGAATGTTCACAGTAGTGTTTCCTCTGAGTTTTTCCAGAAATGTTTGCAGAGAGCACTCCCTCCTGACTTGTGTCTGTTGTTCCCCTTTTGTATCCAGTCCACTGATTTTGGAAGCTCAGGGAGACAAATGGATCACTCCTTGCTCTCTTGTAAACAGACAGACGGGATCCCGGTGAGTATCTTTCTTGCCAACATTTATGTTTTTAGGTTCTCCCACGTGGGCATAGCACACACACAAACATCTATTTTTAATTTAAAGCACCCCTGGCCTGTTGACTGCCTTATCTTTAGACTTCCTAGAAATGGCACAGTCATCGATTCACAATGCAACTTGAAGTGGGTTCAGAAAGCTTTCTTGAAAAGACAGGTAGCTAATAATAAGTGCTTACTGCATGAACACTTTCACATTGGAGGTAGCCAATAACCTTGTAAGTACATGTAGCTCTTAGTCTCATTTTCAGATTTGGGAGCTGAGGCACAGAGAGGTTAAGTAATTGCCCAGAGTCTCACTACGAGCAAGTGGCAGAGCTGGGATTTGAATGTGGGTCCACTCACTAGCCTCTGGAATTCATCCTGTTAACTACTGTAGTATATCCTGAGTTCATCCTCTCACCCACTGTACTGTATCGACTAGCCAGAGGAAAAAACACTAAAGTTTCAGTAGTTCAATTGTTTATTTATTACAAGGAAAATTTAGAAAATGAGTATCTATGTGCTTACTTTTCAGATAATCAACATTTTGCTGGCTTTTTCAAATCATTCAGGACTGAGTGGGTTAACCTTCTGTACCCTATGACTTAGCTTTTTGGGACTAGTGTTCAGAAGAGGCAAATTGTATAATGTGATTTCTTCCTGGTATCTTTCATTTGTTTGCTCAGAATTTTCCTGTTTCAGGTTCATACTTGCTAATAGACTCTTTTCGGGGGGAGGGTGCTGTCCTTAGCATAAAACAGACTTTGGAAAGAAAGAACCCAATGGAGGTAAGGAGTACGTTAAATTTTGTCTCTCACACTATGTGTTTGACTGGTAGTGTATGTATTGATGATAACTCTAGTTAGAATTTTGTTTTATTTTACTTTATAAGTTTCCTGGCTAAAGAACCAGAGCTTCTGCAGTGAACTGCCGGGTAATTCTTATCTCTTACCTTCTCCTGTTCTTTCCCTAGCTATCCTATTCAGGAAGACCGTGGTCTTGGGACTCTGCAGTGTCGCGTCGAAGGCAACTACATTGGTCTGTTTGAGAAGTAACAGAATTTTAAAGTCTTATCTATGTCTCTGTGTCCGGAAAAAAACTATTTCAAGAATTGGTTCTCCTGAGGATGATCATAATAATTACCTTTTGTTGAGAATTCTCTGAGAGACGCCATAGGAAGCAGCTTAAAATATAAACTAAATTAATCCTCACACATGCACCTGTGAGGCTGGTAGGATTGTTCTTGCTTTATAGGGGAGAAAGTTGAAGCTAGTAACCAGTGGAGCAGATTTATCATTCTTGGTCTAACTCCAAGCCAGTTGTTAGCTGCTCTGTTGCTATTACATTTATCCTTTTACTGTTAGATGTTGCCATTGCTGATGGTGCGAGTCTGGAACGTGTTTATTTCGAGCACTGTTAGAGAAGTTAAGGTGTGGGTGGTACCTTGGTGATCGCTGGACTTCTTGGCTTTATGATAGCAATGTCCTGGCCCATGTAGTGCATGCAGGTTCCTGTATTAATATTTGTTTCTGTTTGTTACAGGCTCCCAGAATGTTAGTTTCTCAGTATTTAACAAAGGAAAGTAAGTAGCTGGGAGGAAGCAAATTTATTTTTATCTTACATTATCTACTCTCTTGTCTTACTTAGTTTTCTTTAAACTTTTATAATGGAAAATTTCAAATGTATACAAACAGTAGTGTAATAAAACTCCAGGTACCTACTTGATTCTTTTTTTCACCTGAGTGAATATAATTGTGTCCTGTGCACTCATCTTGAAGTGATGTAAATGTCTCAATGTGATAAAGATACAGACTTTGGGGAATTACTTCTTAAGTAATCTCATAATACTGGAATTTTAAAACAGTCCATAGTTCCATAAAGTGCTTTGTGTCATTCCAGGAAATGACTTCTTTAAGATGGAAAGGGTCCAGATTTTATAGAACTCTGGAGAGAGAAATGTGGAGTCTGGATTTCTGCTTGCCTTACCTCATGTTCTGACACTGTGTACTTTTCAGTGTTTCCCGAAAAGGGCATTGCCTAGCTGATACTAATTTCATTGTGAAGATAATAACACATGACCTACAGCTACTCAGCTCAACATTGGGAGATTTGCTCTTTGTGTCTGTCTATTTTTTTAGGAAGGACTAAAACTAGTGTCTATTGAATACCTCCCATGGGCCAATTCCACACCAAGCCCTTACACGTTCATTATTCCGTTTAATGCTAGTCACACTCTGTAAAGTAGGTATTATTATTCCCATGTAATTTTCTAGATCAGAAAACAAACTTTGCCCCATTGGTATTCTCTAGCATCAAAGGGAGCCGGTATCTAAACAGTTTTAAAGATCACTAAAAGTTAGTGATCTTCTTTCAAGCAGTCAATCTAAAAAGTGAAATCCCAGATGCAATTTTCATCCCAAACACAATTCTATGTGTTTTTTTTTTTTTTTTTTTTTTTGGAGGTCAGTGATACACAAGGAAGCATGGCTGGTCAGTGCGAAGCAAGACCTTTTTCTGTACCAGACGCACTCAGGTACCATTTTCCTTCATGGTATTTCTCGCCCCTTCCCTCACACCTCCCTGGGCCTGGGACTCTCTCTGCCTTCCTCTGGCCATTTCCCTATGATCATTAAGGCCTGAAGCGTTCCCTGCAGTCACTGATGGCCCTTCGGTTTTGTGTGAGAATAGGTTGCTTGTTGAGTGTTGCCTTTAGTTACTATATTAAATTTTTGAACATTAAATTTAATATTTATTTATTGATTATTAAAAATTAAATTTGAAGTAAAATTAAAATATTAAAAGAGGCTTGGTCATGGATTTTTATACAAAATCTAGGGATATATATATTCAAAATCAGAGACATTACTTTGCCGACTAAGGTCCGTCTCGTCAAGGCTATGATTTTTCCTGTGGTCATGTATGGATGTGAGAGTTGGACTGTGAAGAAGGCTGAGCGCCAAAGAATTGATGCTTTTGAACTGTGGTGTTGGAGAAGACTCTTGAGAGTCCCTTGGACTGCAAGGAGATCCAACCAGTCCATTCTGAAGGAGATCAACCCTGGGATTTCTTTGGAAGGAATGATGCTGAAGCTGAAGCTCCAGTACTTTGGCCACCTCCTGTGAAGAGTTGACTCATTGGAAAAGACTCTGATGCTGGGAGGGATTGGGGGCAGGAGGAGAAGGGGACGACCGAGGATGAGATGGCTGGATGGCATCACAGACTTGATGGACGTGAGTCTGAGTGAACTCCGGGAGATGGTGATGGACAGGGAGGCCTGGCGTGCTGTGATTCATGGGGTCTCAAAGAGTCAGACACGACTGAGCGACTGAACTACTGAACTGAAAGAAAGGGGAATCATCCTTATTGTATGTTCTTAAAGAAAACAGAGAAGAGATGGCGCTGAAAAATCTAAAAGCACATCTTTGTTGTTACTTTAACATCTCACTTCTGAGTATTCATTCAAGGATTTATGATTTGCTGATATAAATGCTAAGTTGGTGTTGCTATCTGATGAGCATACAAAAAAAGCAAAATCTGAAAAACTGGAAACTTGCATGGAATTGTGAACTCAGTTCAGAAATAGAAAGCTGACTACTGAAAATGAGTGCTAGCTTCTCAAGTTGAGTACAATCTCAAAACCACTGAGAAGTTGTGAGGCTGATTCAGATGCCAGAGGCAGCAGAAATCTACCTTTGCCAAAAGTGCAGGAAATTTCCTAAGTCGAGGGGTCAATGCCATTCACTCTTTAGGTGGCCTGCCGCCGTCAAAGCTGAATTTTGACCCTTGCTTTTGTTTTGGAGTGGTAACCACTCATAGTTAGCCTCTTTGTACCTTCAGTTAATCAGAGAACATGACTACTTGTTTGCTTTGAGGGGATGAAACTTAGAACTCTCAAAGTTTGATCATAGGAGGGGAAAAGATCAGAAAAAGTTAAATTCCTGGGGACTTGTGGCACATGACAGTGTAACTCATTCTTTTGCTTAGAGCAAATCACAGACTCATATGTGTAAGTTGAGACCTTGACCAATGCATGTGGAGTTGAGGCCTCTATAAAGTAAAACCTATTGTTCTGTGATGTATACATAGGGTCCTTGAAGTGAGGAGACAGATTTCCTAAGAAAGCCTCATGGTATGCAGGGATTTTTGCTGATAGCATGAGCAGCCATGGGGAAACTGCATTGAAAAAGCTGCAATTCCCACTCTTTTCAAATATTGATCCTGTATAGTAGCTCAGATGGTAAAGAATCTGCCTGCAGTGGAGGAGACACAAGAGATGTGGGTTCGATCCCTGGGTTGGAAAGATCCCCTGGAGAAGGACATGGCAACCCACTCCAGTATTCTTGCCTGGAAAATCCATGGACAGAGGAACCTAGCGGGCTACAGTCCATGGGGTCACAAAGAGTCCGACAGGACTTAATGATTTAACAGCAGTTGGGTCACATCCTGGATTATAATTGGAAGATTACTTTTCTTTTCCTTTTGCAGAAATACTGTCTGTGTTTCCAGAAACTGGGAGCCTTGGGGGAAGAACAGACATCACAATTACAGGAGACTTCTTTGACAACCCTGCCCAGGTTACCATTGCAGGTAAGTTGAAATGACTGAAAAGAGTTCATACTTGAATGCTGTAGGATATTATATATCTCTTTTGGCCCGGAGAGGGTGGAAGGGAAGCAATCTTTGCCTCTTCTGACTCCTCCTGGGACCCTGTTCCACAGTCTTTGTCCTATGTTTGGTTGAGACTGGGAAAAGGAGGGGATTTTGGCCCTGTAGCTCTGCAAACATGTAACAAAAAGAGAATGTCCTGCTGCAGATACACTCACAAATCAGAGCGGGTCCCTTTGGTGTCCCCATCTGGGGAGGGAAGAGAAGCAAGGGCACAGCTCCTCTTCACAAAAGTATTTCTTTTAAGGGCTTCCCTGGCGGCTCAGATGGCAAAGAACCTATCTGCACTGCAGGAGACCAGGGCTCAATCCCTGAGTTGGGACGGTCCCTTGGAGAAGGGAATGGTTACCCACTCCAGTATTCTTCCCTGAAGAATTCCGTGGATAGAGCAGCCTGGTGGCCTACAGTCCATGGGGTCCCAAAGAGTGGGACACGACTGAGTGACTAACATTTTCACTTTTTTTCACTTTTCACTCCTTCTAAAAGGCAACCTCACTCCCTCCTCCTTAGCCCTGTTTGTAGGAATAAGCAGGAGTGAGTCGGCATTTGTTACACAGATTCTTCTGGAATGTCCCCTTGGCCAGTGCTTTTGTGGAACCTGCCTAGAACCCTTTGTTCTGCCCGATGGGATGCTCTTCTAGCTGGTGACTCCAAGGATACTGGACGATGTTTTCACACTCTGCTGTCACAGTTCTCTTCCCTAGCTCGGTCTCTCCAGGGAACGGCATGGCTGGCATTGCTTTCTTCCTAATTGTCCTAAGTGGCCTGTGTTCCACTGCTCTGCATTCTCTCTTTCTTGCCTCCTCCCACAACTTTCTCTCTACTCTCCACTTCCAGCCTTTTGCCCTGCAACAGGAGCCTGTCTACTTTAGGGTGGTCCTCTGGCCACATCTGTACCTCCACTGATATTGCTACAGACATCTGTATCTAATTTTAATTTCCCCGCAGGCATTCCGTGTGATATTAGACATGTGTCTCCCAGGAGGGTTGAGTGTACCACCAGGGCCCCGAGTAAAGGTGCACGGCTGTCTGCTCCTCAGGCAGGTAAAGAAGTCGCCACGGCAACATTTTTTAACCACAAGGGGCAGGAAGTGGGAAGGAAGGTGTTTGAATCTGGTCTCAGCTGTTTGATTGGCTGCTCAGTGAGCCCTGCCTCATGGATCAGAGCTTTGCTTTCAGAAGTATTCTTAGCTTTACTCAGATGCTTGGCAACATCGAGCACTCCTAGCCCCAGGCGACTGAATCGCCGGTGGGGTTCAGTGGAAGCCACGATCCAGGAAGTGTAACTGCCATCAAGACGTTGCCATAGTGATTGATGGAAAAGCCTGAGCTGCCTCCTGCATGCTCTGGGCCAGTTGCACTCCAGTTCACGCTCTAAGAAGACAGAGCAACAGACTGGTTCCTCTATGCTCATAGGACGGTTAGATGAGGCAGAGAGTGAGGTGTAATGGGGTGCATTTAAATGTTGTTTCTTTGCCCTTGTGGGCAGCTGTCTGTTACTCTGAAAAGTCGAGATGTATTGTGATGGGGCCACCAGAAACAGGGGGCAGGGGGCAGGTTCCACTTGTCCTTGTTTACTGTTTATTCTTGGCTGGATCTTTGTTGCTGCACACGGGCTTTCTCCAGTTTTGGCAAGCGGGGGTGACTCTTCGTTGTAGCGCACGGGCTTCTCACTGTAGCAGCTTCCCTTGTGAAGCACAGGCTCTAGGCGCATGGGCGTCAGCAGTGGTGGCCACTGGCTTAGTTGCCCCATGGCATGTGGGATCTTCTCGGACCAAGGATTGAACCCAGGTATCCTGAACTGCAAGGCGGATTCTTAACCACTGGAGCACCAGGGAAGTCCACGTTCTGTGTTTAAACCTCCTACCCCATGGCTACAAATTGCAAGTGCACCAGGGAAGCACTTTTCTGGGAAGCGTTAGAAAAGGATCTCAGGTGTAGTTAGGGATGAAGGGTAGCTGGCATTTGGAGTC
Source organism: Aepyceros melampus (assembly GCA_006408695.1). NCBI lineage: Eukaryota > Metazoa > Chordata > Mammalia > Artiodactyla > Bovidae > Aepyceros > Aepyceros melampus. The sequence continues at coordinate 144,495 of SJXQ01008752.1, forward strand.
CTACATGCCCCACAAGGGCTGACTTCACAGTTAAACCACAGGCAGGGAGTTCATCTCCTGAGTCTCATCGAGGAGGAAAACTTTCTAAAGAAAGGCCATTCGGGTGTAAAAACGCATTCAAAGCTTAGGCTGGGCATTCTCCAGGTCCCTGATCTGTGGTCTTTACTCAGGGAAAGCTCTAATCCAAGGAAACAAATGACTATATGAAGCAAGTGATGGAGAAAATGTGAGTCTGGATTCAGGGAATAGAGAGTCTGTTTCCTCTCACAGCGGTTCCTGCTGGAAGCTACCAGGGTCCTGGTAGGGGAATTTCCTGAGTGCTGCTGATTTTTTTAACTTGAAGAAGTAATTTTTATTGCATTTCTAGGCTTCTTTGTTACGTTTAGCAGGCAAGTTTGAAGAATGTTGCTCTAAAATAAGATCAAAAGAGTTTAAAGTGTACATTATAAATAAAATGTATATAGAAAACATAATGTGGCAGTTCTGGATGGTTGACAATATCCTTTATACAATGCTTTTGGAATTTCTTTTATGGAAGAGTAATAGGGGTGGGGTGGACAGGCAGCTGTTAACATTCGATCGTTAACTCTAGACAGGCAGATCACAGTCTCCTCCCCAGGGCCCTCCAGGCTCTCTGGTCTCAGGCTGGCGGGTGAGCTGGGGGTCTCAGGGACAGGATGAGGGCTGTGTCCTGCAGAGCTCCCAAGCCCTCACCCCAGCCGCCCACTGACTGGCGCAGGTCTTGAGTCAAGGACGACTTCTCCCCTTATCTCTGCCTCTGCACCTAATGGCGGCAGGGCTCTCCATGGGTTGCAGTTCATGGGACGCAGCCCCGATTTGGGTGGCCTGAGGATCCTGAGGGACAGCTGGAGTTCTCTGTGATGATGACTGGGTAAGGTCTGGACACTTGAGGGCACCGCCAGCTGAGAGCTGCCTCCTCAGCTGGGCTGGGCACTGGCAGGAGGACCCAAACTTGAGTGCTGGCCGTACACTCCCTGGGCAGGGTAACCAGCACCTGCAGGGACCCCCTTCCTCTTAACCAAGACCTGGATCTCAGAGGGTGAAGGTTGAGCCTTCTTGGGACCTTGTCCTTCTTAGAACAGAGAATAACATTTGTTTTGATGGAGGTTGGAACATTGTGGCCTGACCTCAAGAACAAAAGATCTGACATCTAGAAGTTTGCAACAACTAATAAAGCCCCTCCCTCACCTTCCCTATAAAAGGACTTTGTTGAAAAGCTTTCAGGGAGCTTGGGTTTTTTTTAAAGTCATGAGCCACTCTTCTTGCATGGCTCTGCAATAAACCTTCCTCTGCTCCAGGCTCCGATGTTTTGGTATTGTTTGGCCTCAGTGTGTGTCGGGCACACAGCCCTGTGTTGGGTAATAATGAACAATAATTCATGCATTGGGTAACAGGACAAATGATCCTGTTTTGCAGCTGTTCTCAGTAGCAGGCGTGGGGGCACTTGGCAGTGTTCGGTCCTTACAACTGGGATGGTGGTGCTACTGACCTCTAGTGGGAAGAGGCTGGAAGTGCTGCTAAACATCCTTCAGAGCTCTGTACAGCCCTTAGAACGCATTGCAGGCAGCACCAGGGAAGCCCCACAATGGAGTTATCCAGCCCCAAATATCAATACTGCTAAGCCTGAGAAACCTCAAATAGTACATTAAAATATGCTGTTATTTTTCTGCTTATTCCTTATCTGTTTCCCATTCTTAGGATTTAACAGGGAATAACAACAGAAATTTAAAATAATAATAACAGCCCTAGCTATCCTTTACTGAGTACTTATATTTTCGGCTCTTGTGTACATATTTTAAGCTCCCTTAGTCTTTTTCCCTCCAGAATTGTCAAACTGACTTTACTCCTCCCCATGGCTTTATTGAGATGTAATTGCCGTGTAACTCCGCTCCCTTAGTCTTTAGAGCAGTTTCTCTGTTTACTATTGACCCCATTTTGAGGCAGGAGAAAATGAAGATGTGAAGCAGTTTGCTCAAAGCTGCCCATCAAGTAAGTGGTAGAGCTGGACTCTCAACCCACCCATGGGTGATTCCAGAGCTTTTACCGTCAACCCAATTAGTAGCCAGTATTGATCACACAATGCAATATATTAAAAAGCAGAGACATTACTTTGCTGACAAAGGTCTGTTTAGTCAAAGCTATGGTTTTTCCTGTGGTCATATATGGATGTGAGAGTTAGACTATAAAGAAAGCTGAGTGCCAAAGAATTTATGCTTTTGAACTGTGGTATTGGAGAAGACTCTTGAGAGTCCCTTGGACAGCAAGGAGATCAAACTAGTCAATCCTAAAGGAAGTCAGTCCTGAATATTCATTGGAAGGTCTGATGCTGAAGCTGAAGCTTCAATACTTTGGCCACCTGATGTGAAGAACTGACTCACTGGAAAAGCCCCTGATGCTGGGAAAGATTGAAGGCAGGAGGAGAAGGGGACGACAGAGGATGAGATGGTTGGATGGCTTCACCGACTCAATGGACATGAGTTTGAGCAAGCTCCTGGAGTTGGTGATGGACAGGGAGGCCTGGTGTGCTGCAGTCCATGGGGTCGCAAAGAGTTGGACATGACTGAGCGACTAAACTGAACTGATTGATCACACATATGCCTTTGGTCTCAGGGTTTGTTTTTTTTTTTTAATATAAAACAGAAATAAATAGATGACATTTAGAATGTTATGTAATGGCAGCCTGTCACGTGATTGGCTGCATGTTCACAGACTGAGGTCAGGACTCATGAAAAATGTGAGGACTGCCAATTTTCTGGGACAAAGGGGGTTTAGGGAATAGAGTTCTCATGACATTAAAAGATATTGAGTGCACTCCTGGCTTCACAAGCCTTTGCTTGCTTTTTCACACTTTTCTCTTATCTGGACACTCCCATTAAAAGAGAGCGCCTTTGTTTTTTGTGGTCCTCTGAGAAGATGCCCCTTACTGCTCCTTGTCAGGTGTCTCTTTCTCAGAGGCTGAGTTCTTACACCTAGCAGTAGTTTCCACTTTCTAGAACATTTGTATTATCTTTATTTTATTTTGAGGGGGTATTCTTTCACTTTTATTTATTAGGGTAAAGTTCTTTACAATGTTGTGTAAGTTTCTGCTGTACGCCAAAGAGAATCAGCTCTATGTATAGTCTTTATAGGGTCTCAGATGAGTACTCCATCTGGGTCTCAGTTGACTCACCTTCTAAATAGTTCCTGTATCATCTTCATCCTGAATCTGTAGTCAAGAAGTTCCCCCACTTGGGGGAAAAACCCCCTCTGATGTTTATAAGGCATACATGTCTTACAGGCAATCGAGGGCTTCTCTTTGAAGTTGGAGATGCTTCTGAGGACTTGGACCTGACTGAAGCCACCCCTGGGTACAGTTGGCAGATCGTCCCTAATGCCAGTTCTCCATCTGGATTCTGGTCAAAGGAAGGGCAACCTTTCAGGTATGTTTGCAGGAAAAGTGGATGTCCAGATCCCAAGTGTCTCTACTGGCCTGGGTGAGGCTAAGAGACAGATGAGTAAGCAATGAGATTTCCGGGGGAAAATGTAACATATTTACTAACTCAGCAGTCACAAATTTTGATCACTGTTCTCAGCCAGTATTGGTTATGTTCATGGACCACAGGCCCTTTTTGTGTACATGCTAAATTTTGATCAATGAGTAAAATATGTATGTTGTACAGCTTAGTTTGAAATCTGCTTTGGGGAGGACTATTCATCAGAACATTTAGCTGGGTAGGCCAGGAAGCTTGGTAAAGAGCAGGGCAAAACTTCCTGTAGGAATGTGGTTAAGAGATAAAACCAATATCTGGATGATGCTAAAGAAAGACCAGAACAGTTGCCCTTTGGGCTATGAGGGAGCAGAGGCTAGGCAGCCAACAGCTCTGTGGGAGCAATTATCCAGTGCTGTAGGTCAACCAGATGGCTGGTGTAGAGCAGGGGTAAGTTCCTGTGGGCTCGGGAGACGTTGTTTTCTACAGTAGTGACTGCAGTGTGGTAAAGTTTCCCTGTTTAGTTTAGTTTTGTCTTTTTAATCCCTTCAAGGATGTGGCGAGAATTTCTCATTATTTTGATATGGGCTTTAAAATATAGAAAATAAGAGAACTGTGGAGACACAGTGTGCTCTAAGCTTGTATATAGGTGTCTATATCCTTTAGGTATGATGGATCTCTTCTTTTTTTGAAACTTTCCTCAGAGAAGTTGGTTATGACTCCTGTGTCTGAATTCTGTGCTAAGTCACTTTAGTCGTGTCCAGCTCTTTGTGACCCTTTGAACTGTAGCCTGCCAGGCTCCTCTGTCCATGGGATTCTCCAGGCAAGAATATTGGAGTGGGTTGCCATGTCCCCCTCCAGGGGATCTTTCCCACCCAGAGATGGAACCTGTGTCTCTTAAGTCTCCTGCCTTTGCAGGCGGGTGAATTCTTGTCAATCTGTAGCCTCTTTCAAGGATTTAAGTATTCTACTGATTTCTTTTGGCTGCTACACAGCATGTGGGATCTTAGTTCCTCAACCAGGGATCGAACCCATGTCCCCTGCAGCAGAAGTGCAGAGTCTTAACCACTGGACCGCTAAGGAAGTCTCTTGGCCATTTTAAAGGTTAATTCAGTTGTGAAAAGGAAGACTTTGTTCTCTGTTCATTGAATTTCAGACATTGAGGGAACCAAGTAGAGAAGGAAATCTGATCAGAGTTAAGTTTCTATTGTCTTGAAAGTCTTATTAATTAGATATCTAACCACCAGTACATGGTTTTAAAGTGGCAATAAATAGTGTGTGTGTGTGTTTGGTGGCACCTAGTACTGTATCTTTGTCATAGTTTCTGAGGACCTTAAATAATGTTCAAAGGAAATCTTTCAGCTATATTCAGTGTGTGTGGGCATCAAGGAGAGTCCCACCTCAATAGATAAAAGAACATTTTGATTATTTGGTATGACCTGTAGGTTTCTCTCTGCCATTTCAAGGAGCCCCAAACCAGATAGCAACTCTTTCTATTCTTTCTGGCATTCGTTTCTGTAAAATTCAAAATTTTTAAATAAAAAATTGGAATATTTATTACTATGATAATGATGGAACTTTAGTTATTTTCAAAACTCTTCTCAGAAAATATTCTCTGTATTCTTCATATCTAGATCAAATCAGAGAAAACTCTGATTGAAGACCTCTATTTCTAATAATGAGAATGATATTTACTATTGATTGAATGCTTACCATGTGCCAGACCCTGTACTGGCCATGTTTGGTAAGTGACCTCAGCTAAGCCCGCAGGTGACCCTACGCTGTGGCTACAGCTTTCCCAAAGATGAGGCAAACTGCCTGGGGAGTCGTGCCAGTTCAGAGTGATGGGCTGAGGTACTGAGCCAGGCAGGCATCACAGGGAGAGATGCATCCAGAGGGCTCTGGCCAGTCACAGGCTTAAGAGTCAAGTGTTTCCTCCTCATTAACATAAAGGAAAACAAAATCCAAGGGCACCGTTGTTGGGGCAGTGATGCTGGGCTTGGCTACCCTTACTTCTTTCTCTGTGTTCCTCTGCTTTCCAGAGCACGGCTCAGTGGGTTCTTTGTGGCCCCAGAGACAAATAATTACACTTTCTGGATCCAGGCTGACAACCAGGCTTCTCTCTATTTCAGTTGGTCGGAGGACCTGAGGACCAAGGTATTCACCCTCTTGTTTTCCTTCTTCTTGTCCCCAGTCTCTGACTCGTGAAAAAAAAAAAAAAACCACCGAAAAAAAGCAGTAAATCAAAACAAAGGCTTTTATGTTCTACTGGTAGTTGCAACACACTGTTAAGTAACCAGAGACTTTAATTTTTTTTTTCCTTTGGTGCGTGCATGTGTGTGTATGGGTTTTTTAAAATTAGAAATTTTAAAAAGTTGAGATATAATCCACATGATTTTACTTTTGAAACAGAGTTTGCTGGCCATTATGCTACAGCTGTTATATATACCTTGTTTCTAAACTTCACAGCATCTTGTGAGCTATGTCTCTTTATCTCCGTTTTCCAGATGAGGACAATGAGGTTTAGAAGGCTTGTATGACCAAGGCAGGGCCACTGGAGTGATAAAGAGGCATATTAAGAATTCAAATCCAGATTTGTCTGACTCAGAATTTGTTTTTACCACTGATTCTGGGTGTGGATGTAGCTAGTTTTATGCAGGAATGTTCTGGCAGTTTTGAAAGATAAAAAAAGTGTTTTAGCAAACAACCAAAATTACTTAAGGTCCTTGTCAAAGAAACACAGTATTTTCTCTCAAATGATGAATATGCTTCTATGAAGTTACTTTGCTAGTTGGGTGGAGAAGCATCATGGATTTTGATGTGGTCCAGTCGTTTAGGTTTCTCAAAGGGCATCATATGACTACCCACAGCATCATGTAACCTTAGGGTTTCTGGTTGGCTCTTCAGGCTTACACATGGCCCATCCATCTCATCTGAATACTATGTAATCTAGACAGAGAGAGAGAGAGAGATGACTTGAGGCATGCATAGAATAGTCCTAGAAAGTTCAGGCTAACTTGCTGGAAAAGGCAGAACAGCCCCCAAGTCCCTTGTTAGTAGATGTCTAGGTGCTTTTCGTTTGAGAGAGAGGCCCAGAAGCCTCACAGTATCGGTCCTGACGTGTTTACTGGGGTGCAGGTGACAATGGCCTCTATCAGGGTGGGCACTGCCGACTGGTTTGACTCCTGGGAGCAGAATGGAGGTGACAAGACCCAGCAACAGAAGACCCCCAAGCTGGAACTGCGAGCGGGAGCCAGGTACTACCTGGAAGCAGAGCATCGCGGGAGAGCCCCCAGCAGCGGGATGAGAATTGGCGTCCAGATCCACAACACCTGGCTGAATCCTGACGTGGTCAGCACGTACCTCCGGGAGAAGCATCAGATCCGAGCTTGGGCCCAGAGACTTCCGGAAATCCAGGTCTGCTTGGTTTTCTGTCCCATAGGGTTAGATTCAGGGGCTGAACTCTGCAAGGAATTTAGTGCTGGCTGGCTGGTAGCCAGGAGACTTGAGCCGTAATGATAACTCTCCTGCAAAAGAGATTGGACATCCATCCAGTAGGGTTGAGAGGACGTGTTCTTTTTTTTTTAAGGAATCTTACTGTTGTGATGCTCTGATTCATGGACTTAGTTTTATGTACCAAAGTCCTGGTAAATCTTCCTTTGGATACGTATTCCTCAGAGAGGAAATGAGGTCCTTCTAACACTCACACCCGTGTTTGCATGCCTGTGAGTGTATATATGCGTGATTTCATAGCTTTTTGACCCATTTAGGTCCTATTTCCTGGTATACTGTCTATAGCAAGTCAGTGAAGTATGTCTTATGTTCCTAGATTGTCTTTTTGGCTCAACGAGCACATACTCTTTAATTCTGTCACTCTTGACTTTTTAGATGCTGACTGTGTCTGGCACAGGGAACTTCTTCCTTACCTGGGACAATGTTTCTAGCCAGCCAATCCCTGCAAATGCCACAGCCCATCAGGTGGGCATTTTATTCACATAAGGAGAGGTGGGGGAACTAGAGGTAGTCTTTACGTCCATGGCATGAGCTCCTAGTCATTTCTCTTATTAACAGATTCAAACAGCCATTGAGGAGTTACTTGCAGTCAAATGCAAACTGGAACCCCTTTCAGCGAACATCTTACTCTGGCTGGGATTTGAACAAGGTACGATTCCTGGTTTGAGAAATTCTGACTCTCTTCTTCACCCTTATCTTCTCTTTCTTTTTTTTTTTAATGCAAAAGGGGAACAATCTTCATTTCATCTCCAAGGTGACTCTGTTCATTCCAATGGAAACTGGATTTGGACACAGTGTTTAAGAGAGAGGCTGCATGTTGGGAGGGAGCTGCTTGGTGTGGGGATCAGAGAAAGAAAGGACATCCCTTCTGTGCTGTCAGGGGAGCAGAGAGTTAGAAACAAAGGATGCTGGTGACTTAGGCTCAGGAGCTGCACTCATGCCACAGGTGGGAGAGAGCAACCGATACAGGAGAGACAGCAGAACAGTGCAATTCTTGTTTAACTCAAGTCACATCTCAAAGGAATTCTTACATAATACAGTAGTCTGTGCTATGCATGGTAAGTTTTGTCAGTCGTGTCTGACTCTTTGCGACCCTATGAACTGAAGCCCACCAGGCTCCTCTGTCTGTTGGATTCTCCAGCCAATAATACTGGAGTGGGTTGCAGTTTCCTATGCCAGGTGATCTTCCCGACCAACCTATAGAACCGAGTCTCTTATGTCTTCTGATTGGCAGATGGATTCTTTACCACTTGGGAAGCCAAAGACGGTAGTCTAACGTATTCCAAAAATGGGAGGATATGTTTTAGAAATCGTAAGGTGAGCTAAGTTGCAGTCAACACACCTTACCTCTTTGCTTCTCAGTATTTTTTTGTTGCGGTACACGTAGAAAATGATAATAGATTTTTAATGCTCTGGAGCAGACACAATGCATTTCTCATAGGTGGAGCCTTCGAGCTGGAGGGTGCTGGCCACCCCGAGCCTTGCCCAGCTTGCCCAAGGACTGAGAGGCCAGTGTCATGGAGAACCCATAACCCATTCCCTGCAGACATGTTGTGGAGCTCTGTTTGATAATTACTCCTATCTTCCTATTTTATCTGAACTTCATCCAGGGTTAGAAGGTTCCACCTCTGATGGGCACCTCACCAGCGGGACAGAACCCTTCTGTGGGAGGTTCAGTCTCCATCAGCCGCGACAACTTGTCCTGACACCTCCAGCTGCTCAGAAGGTCTACCGGCTAGATCAGTACACGCACGTAAGTAGCAGCCATTGTGTTTGCAGGCCAGGTGGGCAGGGAGGGGTTGAAATTATTCTCTGGGGTGGACACTGGGGAAATGGAAGCAGAAGGTAGTGGTTACCATGACTCATAGGTGTTTTAGGCTGAGGTGCTAGGTTTTGGGTGTGAATGGACACCTTGGGTCCTCCATTAGCTAGCTGCTGCATAGAAATGCCTTTGTAAAACTGAGACCTATGGAAGCTTCTGGGCTGCAGTCCATGGGGTCACTAACAGTCGGACACGACTGAGCAACTTCACTTTCACTTTTCACTTCCTGCATTGGAGAAGGAAATGGCAACCCACTCCAGTGTTCTTGCCTGGAGAATCCCAGGGACAGAGGAGCCTTGTGGGCTGCCGTCTCTGGGGTTGCACAGAGTCGGACACGACTGAAGCGACTTAGCAGCAGCAGCAGCAGCAGCAGCAGAGGCATTTTGGTCATCACAACTGGAGAAGTGTTAGTGCCATCCAGTGGGTAGGTTCTAGGAAAGTTGCTACACATTCTGCAATGCACAGTGTAAGAAAAGGACTCACAGAGAAGTCCCAGTCCTAAATGTCAATAGTGCCACAGTTGAAAAATCCTGCCAAACAATTTTATTTAAGTCTGAGTTAGAAGCCAAGGATGCCGGTGAGTTCAGGTTAAGGAGTGAGGCTCAGAGAGGTTCAGTGCCTTGCTTGAGATTGCACAGGTATCTGGGTCACAACAATGATCTCTAATTGAGATAAAAAATCCTCCCAGCCACACACAGTGCTAAGCATTGGATAACTCTCTGTTGGATAAATAGCAATTTGCTCTAAACTAAGGTAAGGTCAACCCACTCCAGTGTTCTTGTCTGGAGAATCCCAGGGACGGGGGAGCCTGGTGGGCTGCTGTCTGTGGGGTCGCACAGAGTCGGACACGACTGAGGCGACTTAGCAGCAGCAGCAGCAAGGTAAGGCCTAGGAGGGCAGGAGTGGTCTGGCTGTCTCTAGGTTGGTTCTAGCGGGTGGATTGTCCTCAGTAAACGTTACTTGAACAGCTGCTTCTTAGTGACAGAGCTGAAGCACTTGTTTTGTGTCTCTAGTTGTGCCTTGCATACAGAGGCCATGAGAATACGACCCTGAAGATGACTGTGTCCTTCACAGTCGGCCTTCAAAACCCTGTTAAGAACCTCACGTGTGACTGGAGTCTCCTGGGGACCAGTCCTAGGTAGGTACCCGCAGGTAGCTGTCTGCGGGCAAGTATGGTGGGAATTCTGCCGGATGGTATGGCTAACTATCCTGGGGACAGTGACTCATGGGGAGGTATTGTCTGATAGTGGGGCCTCGGACAATAATTTCAACTCTGAACATGTTTTATTTGGCAAAGAAGTTTGATTTAAGAGCAGTTAGTCATTACATATATAAGGAGTCCGACATTTCTCATAGGGATAGAGTCAAAGACCATCATATTTGGAAGAGATTTTATGAAACATTCCTTGACATTACAGATGAGAAAAATCGGGGCCCAGAGAACGTGTGATTCACTGAAATTCATTCAGCAAGTGAGCAAAGATGCTGGAACATGATTCAGGCATTTTGATCCCTTGATTCAGCACTCTTTCTACATCTCTCAGGGGTTTTGTAAGTGGTTTTAAACCTAAATGAGTTTTAGGTTTTAGAGACCACTAATCATCTCTGTGGTTAGAGCCTAACATGTGATCTGCTTAAGACACACAATTGTATTTTAATTTGAAAGTACTGCTGACATTGTTATGAATGGATGGTGGACTTAACCGTGACTCACTGGTGGTGTGTCCAAGCCAAGTTGAGCCCATTTTGGGTGGGATGCTGGTACCATGGCAGCCAGGACTGTGTGGATCTCCCAGCTGCATGGTCTTCAGGCCCAGGCTGGGGAACTGGTGCTCTCAGGTGAGAGGCCTGTGATGCTCACAGGAGGCCCGTTTCTCCTCTGTGCTTGTGTTCAGCTGGCAGTTCACCTGCACCGACCTCTGGAAGACATGTGTGTATCACTCCTTGCATCTCCAGCTGCCTCCTGCAAATTCCCCTGTGCTGGTTCACCAGATTGACCTCCTCCCTCTGTCTCCAGAGATGGGCATGTTCTATGTGGATGAGATTATTATTGCAGACACAAACCTAACAGGTGATTATCAGATCTACTCTCCTCTATGACCTATCCCTCAGATAGGGTCCTCAGGCTTTTCTGGAGGGGCTGCTTCTCTTTTAATGGAGAGAGAACAGATGATTCTTCTCTTTCTCCCTCAATCCCAGGGAGAAGATGAAGTTGTGATTGTGTGTCTTTGGCTTTTATATCTCTCTAGCAAGTTCCTTCTGTTTCCTGTTATTTACCCCAACGTTTGCTCTTGCTTTGGGTACCTGTCATCTTATCCCAATTTGACCACTTTCTGGCTGAGAGGCCTTGGTTTTCTCATCTATAAAATGGGCATAATGAGCCCTCTACCCCATGGGATTACTATGAAGATTAACTGAAATGTAATGTAAAGCACTCATCATGGGTCCTGACTGTAGTAGGTGCTCAGTAAATATAATCAGTTATTACTACTATTATCATTACTCTTGTCAGGCTAACAGGATTTCTGCCTACCTCCATCTGTTAATATCAGTCATAAAAGGTGCTGTGAGGAACACAGCATCATTGGCTCTGAAATGGGCCACAAGTCTGAATTTACAACCCATAGGGCCAACTTGGTGTGAGTTAGAGGGTCATCGCATCCTCATGTGAATCGCTTTCTGCCCATCTGATTGCTCCCACGCATCACTCAGAGGTCAGGCCTGGCCCCTCTCTGCACAAAGTCCCTTGATCTCAGCTGGCTTTGTTTGTCTTAAGGACAAGGTGCTCACCAAGGGTTCTTCTGAGGCCTCGTGTGACACACGCCAGGGCCAGAGGACCAGAGGGATGGTGTGGTTTGCTCCCAGGGCCTCTAGGTTTCCGCCTTGTTCACTCTCCCTATTGCATCAAATCCCTTGTGACTCTGGCTTTCCTGCTTCTTGTAGCTTCTCTTTCTGTCTTCAAGGAGAAAAGGATGGAATGGTCATTTGCATTCTGATTTTCAAGTGGTGCAACTTTTAGTCTTTTACCTGAAAGTTGCAGAGCTAGGGGACAGGGAACTTGGGGGTGAGGGGTAAGAGAACTCTCTTTCAAGCCCTGAAATTGCATCATTTTTGATACTCTTCAGAATTTCATCTCTTACCTGTTTCAGTGATTTGAGTGTTTTGGGAGCATCTGGCATCCCTGACTTCAAATTTCATGTTTGACACACAGAAAATAATATTCAAATAGTGTGCTGGGATAACTGTCTGAATTCCTTGGTGCCCAAGACAACTGGCTGGGGCCTTTGGTGACCCCAAATGCTGCAGATTCCCAGAAGGCTGATGGGATCAATATTTCATACACTTGAACCCACTGACTGGGAAACCCAGGACTAGATAATAGGTATCATTTCCCTTCCTCCTCTCCAAACCGTCAATGCCCAGGATCCTAACGCTTTCTCACGGCCATCACCTCTGTGCACCCAAATGCTCCAGCCTCTGGAGCCATGTAGGGGTGAGATGGGGAGGGGAGCAGGGAGGCAGAGGGCAGAGAGAAGAAAAGCAGGAGGTGGCTTGGGTGTAACAATCCGCTCCACACTTGGTTCAGTCATCCTGCTGGCAACAATTTTTCTGTGAGGATTATTTAATAGTAACATAAACTACACACTTGGGCTCCACATTCATATTTAATTGCCTGACATTTATCTGATCAGCTTAATATTTGATTATATTCTCCCACCTAATGTCTTCTATGGAATTTTTTTTTTAATTTAGTAGTAGCTACCAAATGCTTCTCATTTAATTCTCAGAACCCCTAAGATGGCTCTATGATCCCCACTCTATAGGTTAAGAAACCAAAGCTAAGAGGGTGCTGAGTGTCTTGCCTCAAATCGTCAGGGATGTGGGGGAAATTGAAACCTAGAGATCATTGACCCCAGAGCCGCTTTTAATGACTCCATACTCAGTTGAGCAAATGAACTTTTATTGAACACTAGCTCTGTGCCTGGTGTTGTGCTCAGCGTTGGGCCTGCAAGGATGCTGCTTTTCAGCTGTTTGCTGTCTCGATTGCACAGACTTGGGAAAGAAACTGCATTTACATGGTGCCTAATAGAAGGGAAAGAGGATATTACGCTGGCTCTTTAAACCTGCCATCTCAGTAAACTCTCCCTGCCATGCAGACTGATGTCTACCATGAATCCCACTTTATCAATGAGAAAAGAGTCTTACAGAGGCTATGGTGATTACCAAATGGTCACCCAGCGGAAGTGGAAAATCAGGGTTTGCAAAATGGTCTGTCTTAAATGCTTGCACTGTGTCTGCACACATGTCGACACCACGCAGTGGATAAAACTTAAGTATCTCCAGGATCTGCCTCGTGTGTTCTGTGTTCCTGAGGCGGATCATCCTGCATTGCTGGAGCTGCCGGGACTCGGAGAAGGAAAGGAGGAAGAAGAGGGCCATGCGCTCTGCCACAGATGAGCCGTGTGTTTGCACGTGTGTGTGTGGTGGTGGACCTCCAACGGCACAGGGAATGATGATTGGCTGGCTTGGGTCTTACTGAAGTTTGCCGTGGAATTAGTCATCGTCTCCTTATATCATGACCTTGCATTTTCCTTTGGCCACTGAGTTCTTCCCTCTTCCTTTTCTCCTCACGGCAGCAGGTAGGTGGGGATCTCTGTTTTCATGATGTGCTGAGCTGTGACGGACTCAGACCCTGCAGCAGGGACCGTCCACCCAGCAGGTCTTCCATCTTGATTTACTTGATGATGTTTGGCTCCTGGGTCTCCAGTTTCTCAGGCGGACACTGGTACAGCTCGCCCTGGCGGGAATCTGCTGGAATTGCTCTCAGTGGTGGGATCACCTCCCGTCTACAATGTGACCTCCTGGTTGGCAGGGTGTGGCCTGGAGCTCCCGCTCATCACTGCAAGGTAGGGAACCATCCTTGTTCACCCGTCCCTCCTTAAAATTGCTGACTGGCCTTAGGAGTCACAGAGGTGAGACTTTTTTATCAACCAGGAAAATTTACCTGCCTTGCTGCTTAAAGCAATAGTTCTCAATGTTAAGAATGCTGCATCAGACTTACGTAAAGGTGTATTAAAACACAAGTTGCTGTGCCCTAACCACATCATCCTAATTCAGTAGGCTTGGTGGCAGGGCCTGATAATTTGCATTTCTAATGAGTTCCCAGGCAATGCTGATTCTGTTGATCTGGGGGCTAGTTTCTAGTTAATTAGTTTACAAGTATCTGTATTTTTATGCTTTTCAGGGTTCACATTACCACTGTTTTCTTCTTGCTCCTCTTCTTCCATTCCGTTAATAAGATTAATATATTAATCTTACTGGAATTCTTTGAGGCAAAAGGAAGTATAATTCATAGTCCAAGGAAGAAAACTAGCCAGTTCTGAAAGCTCACCACCAGATGGCACTAGAGCCACGTAAGCGTTGATTCATCATTAAACAAACCTTTTTGGCCATAGTTTGCGAAGCAGTAACTAAGAGTCAGGCTCCTCCAAGCTCCTGGAACACATGCATGCTGTAATTTGTCCTTTTAAATGTTTACTAAAGCCCTTAGAATGGGAACGATTGAGATGCCTTGTCTTTCAAATTTCTTTTCTCCCCCTGTATCTAACATGTTCTGAAATGAGTTCTCATTACTTACACTGTACTTGAGACTTTTAATCAATGTTAGAAAGCTTGAATCCATGTTGCACATTTCTTGACAATGTTCCACGGTCCTCTGGGTAGAAAAGAGAAAAAATCATCAATAGAATAAAGGAGGGAAAGGCTTTCAGTGATGGAGGGGGAGATATCAGATGAGCCCCCTGTGATCCTGTGCTCCAAATGCCAAAGTTATTAACTCTGAAATGATGGAGTATAATCTAGGTCCACACTTAGAGAGGTGCTCACAACCTCCCCTTCCAAGTCTTCTCAGGCTCCTTAGCTCCTTCTGGAAGGCTTTGGCCTGAGAAAGTCAGGACAACACAGAATGGCCCCCAACCAGAAAAGCCTCAGTCTGACTGTTTCTGTGTGGTTGTGAGTATGCACGTCCATACGTGGCACTTAAGTAATATTACTGATCTAAGTCATACGTGTTCATTGTTGAAAATATGGGAAGTACAGAAAAGCACATGGAAAAGGTACAAATCACTCATAATCCCTCTGTTCAGAGATACTTTTTTTTAACACATTGAATCCATGTTCTGAAATACTCTTTTCCCCCAGGCAGTTTTTATATACACACACACGTATATACACAAAATACATATATATGTATATTTATATATATTTGTGGCTCAGACGATAAAGAATCCACCTGCAATGCAAGAGACCCAGGTTCGATCCCTGGGTTGGGAAGATCCCCTGGAGAAGGGAATGGCAACCTACTCCAGTATTCTTACCTGGAGAATTCCAAGGACAGTGGAGTCTGGCGGGCTACTGTCCATGGGGTCACAAAGAGTCGGACATGACTGAGTGACTGACACTAACTAATTATATATATTTACTTTTTAAAGCTCAAGTTGGTACAGCAGATAAGACACTGTATTTGCAACATGCCCTTTTCACCTACTGGTATAAATGGAATCTTTCTCCATTTCATTAAGCGTGCTTTTTAATGGCTGATAGTATTCTACTGCGTGGTATGTCATGATTTATTTGACCCACTTATTGTACTGAAAGCAGGGTTAGGTATGCAGTGTGCACACAGGTGCTGGATGAGGACTCTGCTAGATGGAGTGGCCTGTTGCTGCTGGGGATACTGAGCGCAGAGGGTCTGTGGATCAGGGTGAGCTTTCATCTGGCTGTGAAGATACAGTCAGAGAGCACAGGCTTCTCCTTCCACTCTGCATCAGGGCCAGAGCAGCAGAGGCTACGCTCATCACTCTTCACTCTGCCTCTGTGTTCTCCCAGGATCAGTAGAGGGGAAGAGTGGAACGCCCTTAGAAACCCCTCATATTTACCTTTCATTTTCTCTGCTGTGATGGGAGGATTATTCTGGAGCTTGTGCTCATGATCTGGAAACGGGGGAGACTGTGTGATCCTTGAGATGGAGCTGTGCTCTGTCTGGAGCAGCTGCTGGAGGGTCCTTGTGGTTAATGCTTTGTTTCTGACATGTCGCAGTGCTGTGCCCACTGAAGGAGCAGAGGAAGGATCCGGGTTGGTCCAGGTGACAACACAGAGACTACAGAGGACAAGTCCACCTTTAGGAGGACACTTTCGCATCCAACTTTCTAACACAGCGATTCCTGGTAAAGGGGCCATAGTGGGTGCAGCATTTCTCGTTGAAGCTTTCAGTGGCATCCCCAGGCAAAAACATCCTGCTGATAGGGTGACAGTCTTAAAGTTAGCATACTGTGTTAACTTTCCAGTGTCTGAGAATGACCTTCCTAAAATTAAAGATCTGGGATATCCTTGTCAATATGATCCCAGTCTTTCAGTTTTACAGGTGAGGAAACTGAGTGGATTAGCTTCCTACGGCTGTCAAAACAAATTATACAAGCTTGGTGGCTTAAAATGACTGAAATGTATTCTCCTAGAGTTCTAGAGGGCAAAGTGCAAAATCAAGTTGTTGGCGGGACCACGCTTCCTCCTAAGGTCTAGGGGAGGATCTGTTTGCTGTCTCTATGAGCTTCTGGTGGCTGTTGGCATCCCTTGATGCAGGCGTATCATTCCAGCCCCTGCCTCCTGGTCACATGGTCTCTTTCTCTGCCGTCTCCAAACTCGCTCTGTCTCTCTGTTATAAGGATAAATAGGATTGCATTTATGGCCCACCTGGATAATCCGGGATGAGTCCCTCTTCTCAAGATCCTTAATCACATCCATTGCTCTGTGATATAACATCCATAGCTTCCAAGAATTAGGACGAATCTTTTTGAGGGCCGCCATTCAGCTCCCTCTACTCAGGCTTGCCCGAAGCTCATACAAATAGCTGAAGCAGGGCCCAGAGACGAACTCGAGTGTTTGCTTCTCAGAGAGTTCAGTCTCCTTCTCTAGAATTTCATAGACCAAGCTCCATGGTAGCCACTGCCTTTCTAAATTAAACTCCAAAGTGACCCCACATGATACTGAGCATTTTAGAAACTGTATCCATGGGGTCGCAAAGAGTCAGACATGACTGGGCGACTGAACTGAACTGAGAAACCATATTAACTGTAGAAAGAGCTTTCAACTGCAATGAGGATATAAATGTTTTAAATCTTCAACTATCAATGTATATACATCTCATCAAGGACAGGGTTAGAAGTGATTATAATATATTATTTATTTGGTAACAACATAGGGGAAGTTGAGGGCTCAGGAGAATGCAAGAGTGGTTGTCCAAAAGTTGGCCAAAATCTTCTACCCTCCCAAAGAAAGATGCTGGACTTGCAAAGGAGTCCATCCTTGGCTGGAGGAATGGAGTTTTTCCTCGAGTAGGACAGCTTAGGAAAAGTAGATGGCCCTGAGGCTACTGGAATCTGATAAGTGGGTGAGTAAGTGCACCAGAGCTCTGCCACTGTGAAGCCCATTGCTGTGCTATTTTGCTTCTCACAGTGAGAGAACTTCAGAATACCTGTTGAGTGATTTTTTTTCCCTGCCATCATGTTCTGTTGCTGATGCTTTTCACATCACTGCCTGCAAAACAACTGGGGGATAAGCCAGCCTTTACTTGGCCATTTGAAATGGCCCTCAAATGATATATTCATATAGGACAATCTTTTTTTAAAAAGATGAGTTTTCTTTGCATTTTGGAAATGCAGTTGTATTTCATTAACACTCCAGGGCAGTGTGGGATTCAAGATGAAATCTCTTGAGTTGGTCAAGGCAATCTGGGTTTTATCAAAACCCCTCTCACTTGGTCGGTGAGCTGTTGAATCACATTGGTTTTCATTTTCTTCATTTCTTAAGGAGGCATTAGGTTATCCAGATGACCCACCTCAAAGGGTTGCTGGGGTAGCTAATGAAATGGAAACTTCAGGTAAAGCATGAAACAGTGTTCAAACACAAGCCCAGAGTGCAGTTACTTCTCTGCACGGATGTGCGATGGGGAAGCAGGTGATTGGGCTTAAAGGAAATTCTAATAGAGAAACCAGAGTTCAGTGCCAACATTCCTCAGCTTGGTTGGCTCTGTTTTTATAAGGTGTCAGCTGCTTTATGCCTTCCCCACTCCTTGTGGAAGGTGGCCAACTTTTCCCTATTCACAGGGCCAGCTACACTTTTTTTTCCGGGAAAAACTCAGTATTTAATTAGACTTTCAGGACTCACCAGTGTTTGGAATTCACATTTTGAGTTGACAGTTGAGATAGTTTTGTCTGATGTGATTGTGTTCTCTGCTTCAGAGATATGATGCTGATTAAAGGAGTCATGATATAAAAATGAGCTCCTACTTATGCTTGCCTTAAAAGTTGCATAACTGGACTGAGGGTTCTCTTGAAGCCACATCTTGAACCTGAGGGTCTCTGCATATGTGGAGGCATTTTAACCTGTATTCTGCTGTCTTGATGATGAGATGAGATGCTACGAGGTGGAGTAATTAGTTGCCTGTATTTTCTATATTGCACTTCCCTGGTATCTCAGCAGGAAAGAATCCGCCTGCCAATGCAGGAGATGGGGTTTGATCCCTGGGTTGAGAAGATCTCCTGTTGAAGGAAATGGCAACCCACTCCAGAATTCTTGCTTGGGAAATTCCATGGAAAGAGGGGCCTGACAGGGTACAGTCAATGGGGTTGCAAAAGAGTTGGACACAACTTAGCGACTGAAATAAGCACATTTTCGGTATCATGACCTTCTCCCACAGGTGTCCCTGTGCACATCTCAGCCAGTCACCTCCAGAAGCTCTTACAAACCAGTGCTGATGACTTCACATCCAGGTACCTCAATGTTAGTGACTTCACTGTGACGGAGGACCTAAAGTCTTGCTATGAACATGTGTGGACATTCTCCTGGTCCAGCCAGGTTGGGGACTTGCCCAACTTCATCAAGGTATGTATGGTATCCCTTTTGGCTTTATGGATTTGGTGCTCTGAAACAATTTTGTGAAAAAAAAAAAAGAGTTATATGAATGAAAACTGTCATGATTTGTGAATTTTGTTGGAATACTCAAGTAAAAGAGCTCGATGATCTTTCTGAAAGTTTTCAAGGTATGTTTTGTATCTCATATTCCTGATAAAGCAATTTAAACATAATGTTGCTTTTTCTAACTTGATGTAGGTAAAGAAACTGTTGGTCAGTGTCCACCATACAATAATTCTACATCTGTTATTGGATAATTTAAGCAGATGTGATTGACTTAGATTATCATGGAGGCAGATGGCAGAGCAGAAGGAAGTTTAGGAACGGATTTGCTGTCTTTGGATAATGACAAAACCAGATGCTCTTGCATATTTAGGGTTTTAAAAATAATCTAATGATCATCTAGCATTTGGTTTTATGAAGTGAAATCCGAGATGAAATTCTATTCCTGTTATTTGGTACTGCGGGTCGTCTGGTTTTCAGACAAAATCTTTGGGTGGAGATGGAGGAAGGATGGAAGTCATCTCATGGCACTTGTTCCCTGACATTTTATTTTAGTATTTTGGATTGTAAACTTGTAAAATAGAAAAGCACATGGGAACAAAATCTCTTGCAAGACTTGAGAGATCAGCGTAGTGTGCATTTTTTGGTAACCCTACTTGCAAATGAATATTCTTCTAGTCTCCTGGGGCTTTCATTCACCACTACTTACTGTTAGGCGTCTAGATTTCAAGCCCGGTGTCACTCCATTTTCGCTCTCTAGCTATCTGATTATTGTAAGTGAATGTGAAAACACCCTTTGTCATTTGTTTCAAGCAAGATTAGACTTCTGTTCCGTGGCAGGATTCACCAGAAATGTGACCATCTTAGGTATCTAATGAAAACCTCACCGGAGTGAACCCTGCTGTGACCACACGTGTAGTATATGACGGCGGCGTCTTCCTTGGACCCATATTTGGAGACATGTTGGTCACTGCCAACCAATACACTCAGGTGAGAGCAGATGGACCCCCCAAGTGAAGTACTGGTTTCAAGTCTACTGCAGCCCTTCCTTATTTGTGATGTGGGACAACCCCAAGGGTCAGTTTTCTAATTTGTAAAATAGAGACAGCTGTGGCTGTGCTCTTTCTATTTTCACAGCGTATGGAGAATACTCTGAAAATACAAGTGATTTGTAAACACAACATCCAGTTGTTATAATTACTGATGCTCTTATGGTACCCAAAATAGAGAATCTCTAGCTACATACTTTTTATACCTCCTCACAGTGGCCTTGGAAAGTAAATGGGCTGAGTCACCTCCTTTTCTCTTTAAAAAGTCTTTTGCACTTTCCCCTCTTACAAGTCATGTGCTTTCGAGACACTTTTAAAATGCAAAATGTATAAAGAACAATATAGCCAATACCTGGTACCCAAACAAGAATGAACAATTGCTAACATTTGATGTATGATTCCTTCCCTCCATAAGCAAACACTATCATAAATGTAGTGTGTTTTTAATCCTTATTTTATAGGTAAAGACTGAGAGTCTTTTCTTTTTCACCACTTTCATCTACAAGTATTGTAGCATTCTATTAGATTAACCTTAGTCCCAGTGAGGAGAAGGCAATGGCAACCCACTCCATTGTTCTTGCCTGGAGAATCCCAGGGACGGCAGAGCCTGGTGGGCTGCCGTCTATGGGTTCGCACAGAGTCGGACACGACTGAAGCGAGTTAGCAGCAGTCTCAGTGAGAGGGAAAGATATATAATTTATTCTTCCCATTCTAGGACAAAAAAGACCCCAACCCAAATGTCCAAATCCACTCTAATCTTCAGTTATGTTGGCATTTACCAGCAAAGATAGGGCTTTTCACAGGCAGTAGGTCCTAAGTTAAAAAATATAAGGTGATAAAAAGTCCTTGCACAGTTTGAATTTACTTCTATGTGAGAGGGAATTTACTCCAGGCTGAGCCTATCTAATTGTACAAATATTAGGTTTCTGCATATTAACCATCATTTAGAGATAGCCTACCATGTTGAGTCATGCTTTACAACTGAGGGTCTATTATTGGAAAATAGAAGAAAAAAAATAGAGAATAGGTGACTCACTAACGCATTTCAGTTTGGGCAAACTTCACACGTCCTTTAAGAATACCCTTGAGCATATGTAATGTGTACATCTGCTTTTAATACTTTTGCCTTTTTCTAGGTGGCTGTGCGAGTGAATGACATACCAGCTTATTGTTCAGGTTCCTGTGCCTTCCAGTACCTTGAAGGGTCAACTCCCCAGGTCTACTCTGTGTGGTATACCCTCGGTATGACGTGTTCTTGACATTGAAATGGGGGTCAACTTTCTTTTTTGATTGCAGTGTAGTTGATTTGCAATGTAATGTTAGTTTCAGATGTACAGCTCAGGGATCAGTTTTATATGTATATATAGCTATAAAGTGAAGTGAAGTCACTCACTTGTGTCTGACTCTTTGTGACCCCATGGACTGAAGACCATCAGGCTCCTCTGTCCATGGGATTCTCCAGGCCAGAATACTGGAGTGGGTTGCCATTTCCTTCTCCAGGGGATCTTCCAGACCCAGGGATTGAACCTGTATCTCCCACACTGCAGGCAGACGCTTTATTGTTTGAGCCACCAGGGAAGCCACATATACCTATAAAACTATGTATATACACGTGTGTATGTGTGTATGCTTGTGTGCTCAGTCGCTCATCATGTCTGACTCTTTGTGATCCCATAAACTTTAGCCTGTCAGGCTTTTCTGTCCATGAAATTCTTCAGGCAAGAATACTGGAGTGGGTTGCCATTTCCTATGTGTATACTTAGTTGCTCAGTCATGTCCGACTCTTCTCAAGCCCATGGACTATAGCCCACCAGGCTCCTCTGTCTATGGGGATTCTCGAGGCAAGAATACTGCAGTGGGTTTCCATGTTGCACTCCGGGGATCTTCCCAACCCAGGGATCAAACCCAGATATCGCACATTGCAGGCGAATTCTTTACTCTCTGAGTCACTAAGGAAATGCCTTTCCAGGTGATCTTCCCAACCCAGGGATCAAGCCCATGTCTCCTGCATTGGCAGGTGGATTCTTTACCACTGAGCCACCTGGGAAGCCCCGTATGTATGTGTATGTTTGTTGTTGTTCAGTTGCTCGGTTGCGTCTGACTCTGTGTGACCCCATGGACTGCAGCACACCAGACTTCCCTGTCTTTCACCATCTCACAGAGTTTGCTCAAACTCATCCATTCAGTCAGTGATGCCATCTAGCCATCTCATAGTCTGTCGTCCCCTTCTCCTCCTGCCTTCAGTCTTTCTCAGCATCAGGGTCTTTTTCCAATGAGTCAGTTCTTCACATCAGGTGGCCTCAGTATTGGAACTTCAGCTTCAGCATCAGTCCTTCCAATGAATATTTAGTACTGATTTCCTTTAGGATTAACTGGTTTGATCTCCTTGCAGTCCAAGAGCTCCCAAGAGTCTTCTCCAACACCAGAGTTCAAAAGCATTAATTCTTTGATGTTTAGCTTTCTTTATGGTCCAATTCTCACATCCACACATGACGACCGGAAAAACCATAGCTTTGACTAGACAGACCTTTGTTGGCAAAGTGATATCTCTGCCTTTTAATATGCTGTCTAGGTTTGTCATAGCTTTTCTTCCAAGGAGCAAGCATCTTTTAATTTCACAGTTGCAATCACCATCTGCAGTGATTTTGGAGCCCAAGAACATAAAGTCTGTCACTGTTTCCATTGTTTCCCCATCTGTTTGCCATGAAGTGGTGGGACCGGATGCTATGATCTTAGTTTCTTGAATGTTGAGTTTTAAGCCAACATTCAAAAAACAGGTTTTCATGTATACATGTATGTATTCTTTTTCAGGTTCTTTTCCTGTATAGATATTACAAAATATTGAGTATAGTTCCCTGTACTATGCAGCAGGTGTTTAGTGGTTATCCATTTGATGTATAGTAGTATGTAAGTGTTACTCCCAAACTCCTAATTTATCCCTCCCACAACGTTTCCCCTTTGATGACCATAAATGTGGGTTTATTTCTTTTGCGTGTGTGTGCATGAGGTGTGGGGTTACTATTTCTGTGTGTGAACTTCAAGATCAGAGTGATTTGTTGGAGGGTATGTCCCTGGTGATGGCTGAATAGAAGGTACATCAGCTCATGGGGTGAATGTTGAGTGGCACAACAAAAGGGCAATTTTTAGCTATTCTAAATGAAATGGTCATGATTTGAAATGGTAGATTTTTGATGACTTAAAATGCTGTATATTCTTTGTCCCTTGTTTCAAAACATTCTTTACTTTTTCCCCATTTTTTAACTGATTAGTGATTTGTCATTACTAGTTTAAGAAAATTTAAGTGGAGGGCTCTATGCTCTTAAAATAAACACAGATTCCAATATGTGAGTCAGCATTCAATTCCTTGAATTTTGAGAGAGGAAGATGAGAGGGAATGGGTATTTGACAGAGTTCTCATAAATGAGTGATATTGCTGAGAGATGATTTCTTTCTTCTTTTAAGATGTCATTGGCCTACTGGTTTATATTACTGGAACTAGTTTCTCTGGTGACTATGAGGCCCTGCAAGTTACAGTGAACAAAACGAGTTGCAAAGTTATTTTCTCAAACCAAACAAACGTGGTGTGTCAGACAAGCCTGCTGCCTGTTGGAGTGCATCAGATCTCGATGTTGGTGAGACCCCTTGGTCTTGCCATCAATGCCAGTGGAGGAGGCCTCTTCCTAAATGTGGAACCCAGACTGGACACTGTGGAGCCTTCCCGAGCTGCAGACATTGGTAATCTGTGGGCACCTGCGTTGCATCTGATGCTCTGAGACCTTTGTTCTTGCCAACCTGCAGGAATCTAGTCTCGTCATGTAATAAATCCCATATCCACTGTGGTTCACAGCTTTTTGTTTTCCGCCATCAGCATTTCTTCTAATGAGTAATGGACGTTTGAGCCCTTAAATGAAGCCACTTGCCGCATAAAATACCTTAGTTTGGTTGATGGTGTCAGGCATCATGGGGTCAATCATTAAGTCACTGGGACAATCTGATCAAGTGCAAATGACACTAGGTGGGGATTTGGGACATGTGCCTGTGTTTTCAGCCTGCCAAAGTCAGAAGTGTGACCTTAGATGTTTCATATACTCTGTGGGACTTAGTTTCCTTATAATGATGAGGATGGGCCTGGTATCATTTACTGAGCACCTCTTCTAGGCAGTTGTACACCCTAAATGCTAACAGTTGCCTGAAAGATGGAATTATTATCCTCATTTTTCAGATGATATAATAGTGGTTCTAAGAAAGGAGTGATCTGATCAAGGCTTCCTGATGAAAAGTGCAAGTGGCTAGGACTTCAGCCTATGAATTTTGAGAGGGACACCGTTCAGGACTCCTCTTTCTGGTGTTGAACCTAGGGTTGGGGTACCCAGTATGTGGCTTGAACCCCTTAGTCCCCTGGAAGGGTCCCTGAGCCTGTTACATTCCTCTCTTCTTCTGTGTCCCTGTGAGGATCTTGACTTGATTGCTTCTCCTCCCTTCCCACCCAACTCAGTGTAGATCTTTCTTACAACCTTGGTTGTAGAAGAGCCCTTCAGTCAGCCTTCAGGTTGTTAGCAGTGAGCTCTGCTCCACAAGTAGGTGTATCTTTGATGTTTTGGTATCACCTTCTATTCCGCCATCCTGATCTCTCCAGATAGAGCTGCTTTATAAGATATTTTAAATGTCCAGCCGAAGATCCCTTTACTTGTATTATTGGAATTTTGTTTTCTGGCTATTGGCATTTATTTTTCATTGAATTTTAAAATCAGCTTGTTTAATTTAAATGAAAAAAAAATTTTTTTTGTATTTTTATCATAATTGTGCTGGTGCTTTAGTTTAACCCAGAAAGATATGCCATCTTATGATGTTCACTTTACTTTAGTTTTCTTACTTAAGTTTTAACCCATCTGTTAGATTCATCAGCAGCATTTCAAAGCTTTCTTCGTTTCTTCATATTCTTGAATTGTCTTGTCAAGACTGTTGCCAGATATTGTATCTTTTACGCTGCTATTGTATGTTGGCTCTTCTTCAGTGTTGTTCTTTACCTTAGAAGTCTATGTGGTCACGCCCTGAATCTTCAGGGTAATATTCCAATCAGTCACATGGTACTGAAAGGTCCCCATCAGGTCGTATAACTTTCCTTTCTCATCCTGACACATGCGCCATCTCCCCACTCTCATCTATCTCTATTTGGTGGCTTTACTGCCTCCTGTATCTCTTTCTGGAGAGATGGCAGACCAGTCATTGCTCATCCACAAGAAATGGGCTTCCTGTCCATCAGCTGGATGAAGGGCCGCCCTCCAGATGGGATATCAGTGTGACTGGTGCCATCCCTCCTCTATTGACACTATGATTGCTATAGTTGCTCCTCAGTGGTCAGCGCAGAAGTTCTGATGACACCAGGTGCTGATGACAGTCACTCCTATATCATCATGGAAACCAGAACCTTGTTGGTGCGGTACCATATCACAAAGCTGGAAAGGCAAGGCTGTCATTTAAAGATGAGGGAATGGGAATTCGCTGATAATCTGGTGGTTAGGAATCTGCACTTTTGCTGCAGAGAGCATGGATTTAGTCCCTGGTTGGGGAGCTTAAGACCTGCAAGCCATGCAGAATGGCCAAAAATTAAAAAAAAAAAAAAGATGAAGGAGATGAGACCAGTGAATTCAGGGACAATAGTGCAAATGACCTGCTGTAAGTGGCAGAGCAGTCTGTGGCCCTGACTCTGGGACCCTGTTCTTTCTACCACTTTATACTTCTTCTCTTATACTTCTTTCTTACGAAAAGAGTTAAGTTTTATAGAATTGACAGGGATGATGTTTAAAAATCTTGAGCAGAAAGAGTTTTTGGAAACCATTTACTTTATTTCTCTGTTCCATGACTGTGTTTTATTCTCAAATATCTCCTTTTCTCTGCCCTCTAGTCACTGTGTCTCCCACCTTATTTAGTAGTTTGTATCTTTAACTCCAGTCTCTTTCTGCGTTTTGAACATGCCTTGTGTTTTGACTCTGCAGCTTCATATTTTTATTTCAACTGCTTCTCGTATGGGTTGTTGACTAGCACAGCTGTTTGTCCCTTCTGAAAGTGTTGCTTCTTTGCAGGAGGCCTCTGGGCCACCGTCCGAGGCTCTGGTTTGGATAATGTTAACCTGGTGTTATTTGGATCCCAGTCTTGTCTCATTAATGTCACTACAAGTAACTCACGAAGAATCCAGTGCAAAGTTCCATCCAAAGTAAGTGGAATCTTTTGCCATCTCCTTTCTGGGTAGATGAGCATTATTAATGTGTAGTTAATTATTTGTAAGGTTCTCAGTGGATCATTTCTTAGAACTAAGTTAACTGACATGATCTTTCCATCATGAGAGCATGTTTACTTGTATTGCTTACATGGATGCACTTCTGCTATGAAGTGGGAAGCTGACTCCACCAATGTGGCTTGTAATTAGCATCAGTTAATACCTTTTAAAAGAAAATGACCAGACTGTCCCAGTTCACACTCTTAATGAAATTAGTGCCACTGAGTAAATATATTAATCTAGTGTACATTCTGAGTGTTGGTTTGCAAGACAACTATCTTATAATTTTGCTTCTTTCTCAAGCAAACAGCTTAGTTTTCATCAGCAATTTTGTTTTCTGGCATGGATGGGACTGGCGAAACTTGGAATATTCTAGAATGTCTGCATGTATGCGTGCTAAGTCACTTCAGTCATGTCTGACTCTTTGCAGCCCTATGGATTGTAACCCACCAGGCTCTTCTGGCTATGGGATTCTCCTGGCAAAAACACTGGAGTGGGTTGCCATGCCCTCCCCCAGGGCATCTGTCTGACCCAGGGATTGAACCTGGGTCTCCTGCTTGGCAGGCAGCTTCTCTACGACTAACGCCACCTGGGAAGCCCTTCTTTTCTCCAGGGGACCTTCCCAACCCTGAGATTGAATGCAGGCCTCTTGCATTATAGTCTGATTCTTTACTGTCTGAGCCACTACTCAGCCCTGGAATGTCTGGGTCCTATGAAATAAATAGCTTAGTTAATCCTAGTTACTCGCTACTGCTTCCCTATTCCCTTAGAAGCAAGTCCCTTAGCTTTCTCATCCCTCTTCAGTTGGTTCTGTCTCATAGATGGCACAGGAGGTTTGGGTCCAGGCCCTTGCCTAGTGCTGCGGGAGAGAGTCATGCTCACAGCGGAGCTTGAACCTCCTATTCATAGTTCACTTCAGTGCCATCAACATTCCTAGCACCTCTATGATCCCCAAAGAAGGCTGTCTGCCAAACAATAAGGATCTCTGAAAGAAGAGATAGTTCAGAATAATCTTTGATCTTTGGTCTTGTATTTTTAATCTCATCCAGTTATTCAAATGTTATGAAATATTAGCTTTTATATATAAACTGCATGCAGTTCTGAACATATGTTTGTATTGTGATTCATTTCCTGTTATTGGACATTTAGATAATTTCCAAAGTTTCCTATATTTATTGTGTACTCACCGTGTGCTAATATAAAAACATAGACATATAAAGCATTTGGCACAGGATCTGGTTGTCTGAAACTCTTCTTAAATTAATGCTCTCACCGTCACATGGGTGCCTGCTTTCTGATCCCTTGGCTAACATTGAGTATCAGCACTTTAGTATATATTGACCATTTTAATGGGTAAAATTTTTACTGATTGAATTTCTTTCACTAGAGAGAATAAATATTAGGAAAATCAACTTTTAAATTTGAACCAAGCAATGCATGCAAAGTTCAAAAGAAAATGATAAAACAATTGCACTCTCTCCTATCTCACTTCCCCATTCTTCAAGTCCCCCTTTCTGAAACAACTACTTTCAGTTCCTTTGATTATAGTTACAGAACCATTTTTTGGTTAAATCAATAAACCATATTTACATTATTAAACTATTTAGACGATAATGGTAGAATCAGGCAATATATATTTTTTATAGTTTATTTTTTCTTAGAGTTTTTTTTACATGTCTTCCTTGTAATAAAAATACTCCGTATTTAAAAAAAATTCTTTATATCAGCTGCTCTTTCTTCTTGATGCTTTCTCTTCTGCTTCAATTTAACTTGGTGATTTTCAGATTTATTTTATAGGTTTCATCCTAGTGTTTCCCTTGATTGCTCTCCTGAATAGATTCACTGTTTCTTGGAATTTCTTTCTCCTTTTTGGTTATTGTTTATTTTTTTGAGGTCATATCTGTAATAAATAGTCCAAGACAGAAAATGTGGGAGGGAAGTTTTCTGAGTACTTAAATGTCTGAAAGTATGGTCATACTTGATGGATAGTTTAGCAAGATATAGATGTTTATTTGAAATTGCTCTTTTTTTTCAGAACCAATTGATGTGTTAATTGCAAATCACTCTTATTTACTCTTTAATCTGTTAGATACTGCACTTACCTTACCTGTTCTAAGTACTAGTCACTGTGTGTGTGAGAGAAAGAGAGAGAGACTTGAAAGTAGCAATTATATTCTTTAAAAACAATTTTCTTGAAACTAATCTTTTAAACTAATTCTATATGGACTTCACTCACGTCAGTCTTATTTGCAGAGTTTGATTTTGAAAATTAATTTTCAGGGGGAAGATGGACCTACTGTGAATGTGACTGTTATCTTGGGGGGCCGTTCTGTGGTTCTTGCCATGGCATTTACATATGTCTCCTCTTTAAATCCGGTAGTTGTGTCTCTCAGCAGAAACGGAAGCAGCATAGCAGGTAAAATACCTCATCCTGGAGGATATTTTCATTTTAGACCACTGATCCTATGAGAAAGGCAAACAATGGCCTTATTCATTTTTAATGAATGTAGTATTATATTTTGGATGGAAGTTATTTTTCTGAAAACCTGGAGGCTGATTTTGTCATCTTTGTGTGCTCAGTTGCTAAGTTCTGTCTGACTCTTTGTAACCCATGGACTGTAGCCCACCAGGCTCCTCTGTCCATGGGATTTTCTAAGCAAGAATACTGGAGTGGGTTGCCATTTTCTCCTCTTGGGGGTCTTCCTGGCTCAGGAATTGAACCCACATCTCCTGCACTGGCAGGCAGATTCTTATCACTGAGCCACTTGGGAAGCTCTTTCTCATCTTAGCCATCATTAAATAAAATCTCCTTATATACATTTTTCTCTCTGTAAAATTGAGAGCTATTTCTATCTTGAAAATGGGAATTCAATGGTAAAAATTCAGTAAATGTTTATTGCCCCTATCATGTGCCAATAATAATAGCACAGACATGCAATTGGAATTAATCTTTGTCATTAATTGATAGAATTATTAGCCTCAATTTACAGATTAGGAAACTAAGGGACAGAGAGAATAAGTAACTTGTCTAAGATGTTACTTATAGTACTAGAGCAGGGATTTGAACTCAAGCAGCCTGGTTGCAGATTCCAAGCACCCAGCCACTTATAGATTACTATAAAATAGCATTTGGGGCAGCAGTTCCTATTATAGCAGTTATTTGATATGATTAGAGAATAGTATATTCTGATGAACTTGTTCCTGAGAGACATGTATAGAAAAAATGAATTCTTTAACATTCCAACTGCATTAAATGACTTAATCTTTGATGCTTTAGTGATACAACAGGATGGAACTATGACAATTTATTATCATGTCTGTATAGATTTGGAAAAGTAGCAGGTAGCACAGTGTTTTGGTTAATTGGATGCCAGACGACAGAGTTTATGGCAGACATGTCTAAGGGTTTATTATACAAGACCATCAAATTTCCCAAAGAAACAGCCTGGACTCCATCCTTCTGGTAGTATTTTCATTTTCCATTGCTCAAGAGTACATAAATAAAGGGAGGTGTCCTTTAGCTTCTCAATATTATTCAGCTCAGATAGTGCAGAAGAAGAATTTGCTGCCTGAGGCGACCAAAGTGTGTAAAATTCCTTAGTGGTATAGATTCTTCCCAACGAAGTAGAAAAGGGAGGAGGGAGCCCTGTGTTCTATTCAGATTTCAGTGATTTTGGCTTTTAATAAAATTTCCCACCTATAATGAAAAGAATAAATACATTGCATCAGTGCCTCAAAGGCATCTCATATTAGCTTGACAATTGACCAAGAGCCCAAGGAGTTCATGTTATTGATATATACAACAAGATGCATTATTTGCAGGATTTCCACTTGCATTGAGTTCTTTCTACAGGCAGAATAAAGAAGAACATGTTATAAAACCCCAAGTGAGGGGTACCCTGCTGGGAAAGTCTGTTTCGAAAGTTGGAGGGTATTGATACATATCTCCATCAAGACGATGCTGATGCTGATGACGACAGCAGAGTCAAGAAGAAATCAGAAAGAGGAGGAGCAGGGGAAGGAGGAGAAAGGGTTTGATGTGAGGGACCATCAGTATGGGTTTTGTCCTCAGCGCTAGATTTGAATGAATCCCAACTTAACCACTCCCGGGTCAAGTAACTGAAATTTTTTTGCTCTTTTTTTTTTTTTTTTAATGAAAAAGATGCTGGCATCTTTATTTTTAATATTTATTTATTTGGTCTTATTTGTGGCACTCAAGATCTTTGATCTTTGTTATGGCATGAGAACTCTTAGTTACAGCATGCAGGATCAAGTTCCCTGACCAGGGATTAAACCTAACTGCCTGCATTGGGAGCATGGAGTCTTAGCTATTGGACCACTCTCTTAACTTTCTTTATTTTTAGTGTCTCCAGTTGTTAGGTGGGAATAATCCTTTCAATGCAGTTGGCAAAAATGGAGATAAAGTAGGTAACAGTACCTAGCCCACCCAGGAACTAACATGGAGTAAAGAATAAATGCTTTGTCAAAGTGAGCACCATCATTCTGCCAGATACTGGATGTGGAATAAATGGGTCAAAGACGACCTCCGTACACTGGCCCCATGTGACTTCCTCCTTTAAGCAGGCTGAAAACTCCGCCAATGTCAAATTCAAATTCTTTCACACCGAGTTGTTTTAAAGAAAGAACGAACGAAAGAAAGAAGTCACTCAGTTGTGTCCGACTCTTTGTGATCCCATGGACTGTAGCCTGCCAGGCTACTCCGTCCATGGAATTTTCCATACAAGAGTATTGGAGTGGGTTGCCATTTCCTTCTCCAGGGGATCCTCCTGACTCTGGGATGGAACCCAGGTCTCCCACATTGCAGCCAGACACTTTACCATCTGAGCTACCAGGGAAGCACCACCCCCACTCCTGCACCACCCACAAGCATATTTATTTAACCTTTTAGAGACTATCTGCTTTACACACCCTACAAAAACGCATTTAACATCTGATAGCCATAGATCAGATCAGCCTGGAGGACTCAGAGCCATTACCACCCTGCAAAGCTCTCTGACCCAGAATCTACCCACTGGGATGCTGAGTGACTCATTATGGGAGGGACATAGAAGCTACCTCTCTGATCTCTCTCTCCCCTAGAAGTTCTTTGCCCTCCTTCTCTTCTGGGTGGCGGTCTCTGATTGATGCTTCTGGAAGGTCTCCAGCTGGTACATTTCCCCACCTATGGAACCTGTCAAAGCACCATCTCTATAAATCTTGTTCTGAGCTCCGGCCACCTTGTGATCATGTCTTCCCCGTCAGCCCTGAGGTTTTTGTATTCACTACACTGAGGCTTCAGGCCTGACAGTAGGAATGAGGTTGGAAGACAGAAAGAAGTAAAGAAGATGTGGAACAGGGAAGAAAATGAAGCTAGCTTTCTTCGGCTTCAGCCACAGAACCATCTTTAACTTGGCCTCTTTCCGTACAGTCTTTACCACATGTATCCACATGTACCTGGAATTCTAGGAAGTCACCCCATTCTCTTTCCTTCTCTCCAAGTCACTGGGTGATTAAATGAGAAATTGCTACAAAGCGCAAAGCTTTGGGTAAAACTGAAGTGTTTAGGATCAAATAGTAAATCCTTGACTCTCTATCAGTCCCTGTTGGGATTTATCTTTCAAATTGAATTTCAGGCACCGTCTTGCCCACAGGGCCTTTGTTGATATTCAGATGGTGGCTCTGATTTGAACAATGCCGTGCCTAACTTCCGCCTCTTTATGGCTTGTCTTGTTCTGAAGCTTTTTCGGCACCTGTTTTTATTAACTTTGGAGGTTCTTTGAGGGCAAGGGCCATATTTAACTTATTTTGTGCCTCTGTGGCATATTCTTCTTTATACTCAAGAAATATTTGAGATAAAATGAAGTGTATTCATTTTATTCATGTATAATGAATGCTCATAGTATACATGGCATTTTAGTAGAGTTGCTAATAAATTAAAAAGGCATTGAGATATTTACAAGACTGAGTTCAGGCCCTCACATTTCCATTAATTATCTCTGAGACCTAGCATTTTAGTAGAGTTGCTAATAAATTAAAAAGGCATTGAGATATCTACAAGACTGAGTTCAGGCCCTCACATTTCCATTAATCATCTCTGAGACCTAGACTTCTGAGCCTTGGTTTCCTCAAAAGCAAAATGCTGGTCCTGCTCACTGTCCGAATACTGTTATTAGGACACTGTGAGGGTCAAATGGGATAGTATAGGTGAAAGGACTCCATCATTGTGAATTGTTGCTGTTCAATCACTCAGTTGTGTCTGACCCTTTGCAACCCCATGGACCGCAGCATGCCAGGCTTCCCTGTGAATGACTGAATGCATATATAGCATTGCTGTGGGGATCAGGCATACTGGAGACAGAGTTTCAGATTTTCATCTTCAGAGAAGTGGAGGCTAAACAAGAGGTCATGAGGTGTTACTTTCTGGTTATGAAGACCATCATAACTACTTGATTTGCCTTGACCCTGAGATGTACTAGTGCTTCTTGAATATAATCATTCTGACAATTTTGCTTTCTGTGTCCTTGAGGTTATAGGCTGTAGCTCCCTTAAAAGAGTTGTAAGTTTCATGAAAAAAAAATTAGGTTGACAGTAAAATTCTTGATTAGAGTATTATGCACAGTGCTGACCATGTGTTTAATCCGGAAAGATAGTTTTATGATTGAATACGTGATTGAAGCACTAATCCACTTCACAGGGGCTAATGGATTTTCTTCAACACAGGAGGTGAGATCCTTTCCATTGGAATGGTGCTGCCAGTGAATCACACCGATCTGGATGCTGAAGTCCGCATTGGGGACACCAGGGCTTGGGTCCAAGCGCAGACAGCTCAGGGCCTGGAGGTGGTGCTCCCCCCACTGCCTGCCGGGCTCCATGGAATCTCAGTCTCCATCAATGGAGTCCACATTCACGCACAAGGGTGAGGTGGACTCCTGCCATTCATTATAGCTCTCCTGATGGTCTAATGATTCAGTTGAAGAATTCTAGCTTTGAGTTAGGTCATTGTTTTTTTCTTCTTCCTCTGAAGTTAAGAGATAAACACACTAGAATCCTAAAATTTGAACAAATCTTAGAGATCCTACAGGACAGTTTACTCTCAAGTCCAATTTTTGGCTTACTAGTTGGGGAAAGGAGAACTTTCTGGAGCTAAGATGTCATGTCTCTTGATTGGGCTGGGGTGGGGTGGGCACCTCAATGTCAGGAGGAAGAATCTGTGCTTAATAAGAGACTGCTTTCACTAAGACCTTTAATTAGACTGTATCTTGGGCTTTGAATAAATGCTGTCAATTACTGCACAAGCTGCTCTCAGTCCTGTTCGCCCTGAAGTCCCTCTGCCCAGCATTTCTCTGGAAGTTCCCTCGCTTCATTCAGAAAGTAGCTAAACTCAGGGAGACTGAGGCGCCCACCTGATGCCCGTGCAGGAAAATGTCCCCTACAGATTCTTTTCTACACTATTTCCCTCCTTCTCTGGTGGGCAGTGCTGGTCTCAAATGCTTTCCATCACAGCCCTCTTTCTCTTTTCTTCTCTAATATATACATCTCTGCTGTTTCGTGCCTTCTTTCCTCCCGACTTTCAGTTATTTCGTGACCATCTCCTCATTTTCTGTAGGGTGGATCTTCACATCCAGTACATCACAGAAGTCTTCAACATCCAGCCTTGCTGTGGGTCCCTTGTGGGTGAGTGGCTCTGACCTGACTGGTTTCATTTATTCTGCAAGGCTACTGGTTATTCAGAATTTGTTCCTGGATTAATAAACTAGTGAGACTAGAGGTGGGGCTGCAGGGAGAGGCACTTTGCCCTGCCCTAGGAACTGAGTGGTATACTTTGGAGAGTGTGAAACTCAGGATTCCTTAGCCCAGAGAGTTCAGAAAATTAAAGACTTTTTATGAAAAAGAGATGTGTCTAGTTTCCTTTTTTTTTTTTAATGGAAAGAGGCTGAAATATCTAAAGAGTGGCCCATCTTGAGTACCTATCACCAAATCACTTTGCTATAAACCAGAAATGAGTGGAAGTGAGTATGATGTTGTAGACCAATTATAGTTCAATTGAAAAAAATACAGAAAACAAGTGAAGAGCTTCCTGAGTTTGCCACTTCGATACTGCTTATGCAAGGAGAGGAGACATGAGTCTCTGATGTCTTTACTTGCTCTGGGATGTGGATGAAGGACCAGACAGAGTCAAGAGATGGATGGGAAGGGGTGGGTGGAAGGGAGGTCCAAGAGAGAGGGGATGTATTTATACGAATAGCTGATTCACTTTGCTGTTCAGCAGAAACTAACATAACAGTGTAAAGCAACTATACCTCACTAAAAAAAAAAAAAAAAACAAAAAACCACAAATGCCAATATGGGTGATGTCAGGATTGGACAAATAGAGAAATATAGAAAACATTCATCTTCAGAAAAAAAAATGAAAGCTATGTATTTGCATGTGATAATCATTGTGACAGTGTATGAAACAGCACATTATTCATTAGAATTTTCTTATTGAAGTATAGTTGATTTACAATGTTGTGTTAGTTTCAGGTATACAGTAAAGTGAATATATATACGTATATCCATTCTTTTTCCGTGTAGGCCGTTACAGAGTATTGACGTGTTCCCTGCATTCTATAGTAGGTACATTATCCTTTTTGAACATAGTATAATCCTTTTAAAAGCTGCTTTACTTTACCACTGATTCGGTGATGATAAGGGGTACGTGGCTCCCATCCCTGTCCTGTAGAGAGGGTTTGATTGGCCCTCAACTAGAAAGTGAGACAATATGACTATAGCAGCAAAGTCACAAGCATGTTTCAGTGGCTCTTGGTATGTCACATACAAATACACATATGACTATACAATATATGGATGACTGAAACATTATATAGACTAATATAGAAGGTAAGTAGAAGAATTCAACAAATTTAATTTTTCATCAGTGTGTAAGTTGAATATCAGTTCAGTTGCTCAGCTGTGTCCAATTCTGTGACCCCATGAACTGCAGCATGCCAGGCTTCCCTGTCCATCACCAACTCCCAGAGCTTGGTCAAACTCATGTTCATTGAGTTGGTGATGCCATCCAACCATCTCATCCTCTGTCATCCCCTTCTCCTCCTGCCTTCAATCTTTCCCAGCATCAGGGTCTTTTCCAGTGAGTCAGTTCTTCGCATCAGGGGGCCAGAGTATTGGGGTTTCAGCTTCAGCATCAGTCTTTCCAATGAATATTCAGGACTGATTTCCTTTAGGATTGAGTGGTTTGATCTCCTTACAGTCCAAGAGACTCTCAAGAATCTTCTCTAACACCACAGTTCAAATCCATCAATTTGAACCGGTGCTCAGCTTTCTTTTTGGTCCAGTTCTCACATGCATACATGACTACTGACAAAACCATAGCTTTGACTAGACGGACCTTTGTTGGCAAAGTAATGTCCTGCTTTTTAATATGCTGTCAGTTTGGTCATATATAGAACAATATACACATACTCTGCATAATAATACAGAGAATAATATGGAATAATAGGGCAGTTATAAAACAGATGATAAGAAGACTAGATTTTTTATTTTTATTAATGTATATGTTGTATACATGTATATATGAATTATACATATACTCTTTCTACATGGTAATGTATAGAATAATGTAGAATATCATGTATGACAATACAGCAGAGGGTGAGAGCACATCAATAAATTTCATTTTTCATTGGTGTCAAAGTTGTCTAGGATCTATAAATATACTTGAAAATATATTCTGTCTTAAATTTTATAAACATTCTTCTTATAGAATAATTTGTGGTGTTTTACTGCCATGTGAATTTCAGCCTATCTGACTCCTGCCAAAATGGTCATACATTTTAACACTGGTGGGGTGAGGCGAAAGAATTTCAGTAACACTTAACCCCGCCTTTCACTTAGTTGTGCTGGGGCTCACGCAGCTGCTGTGAGTTCCTAGTTCTGAAATACCAGCTTCTCAGTTCTTTTTCTTAATATTTGTGCTTCAGGTGGAACCATCCTCAGCATCTCAGGAAGAGGGTTCAGCAGGGACCGAGCTTTGCTTTGGGTGCTGGTGGGCAATCGGTCCTGTGACATTGTGAACTCAACGGAGACCAGCGTCTGGTGTGAGACCCCGCCGCCAGCCCCCCTGCCGCTGAGCGCCCCAGTCCCGGTGGAGGTCTGGGCTGGCAGCAAGCCCTTCCCCCACCGACCTTCGCCTCGCCTGGTGGGGCAGGGCTTCACCTTCATGTATGAAGTGGCAGCAACACCAGTGGCCACCGCCATGCGAGGAGAAGTCACGAATCACAGCCTGAGGCTCTACGTGGAGGGACGAAATCTCTCCAACTCAGTGGTCCTTCTGGGTAACTTGAGCTGTGATCTCCAGACCCCGTCTCCTGGGAGCAACTTGAGCCTGGCTGGGTGCGCTTTTCCTCTTGACACTTTGGAGGCCGGCCTGTACCTCTCCAAGTACACCAGAGGCAGATGGGGTTTGCTGACATGTCTGCGGTGCCCCGGCAGTGGGTGGTGATGCCTCAGATAACCGCTGTTTTCCCAACACGTGGGTCCACTTGCGGAGGGACTGTTCTCACAGTCAGGGGCTTGGCTCTCCGCTCCAGCAGGGGGTCAGTGGAGGTTGACCTCTCGGGTCCCTTTACCTGTGTGATTTTGAGTTTTGGGGATCAGACCGTCCTCTGCCGGATTACCCCCGTGGGTGATCCCTTGCCTGGTGCTTCCTTCACCCTGAATGTCACTGTCCTGGTGAATGGACTTCCCAGTACATGTCAGGGGAATTGTACTCTTTTCTTGCGTGAAGAGACAACTCCTATCATGGATGATTGGACCACAAACATCAGTGGGTCTCTGACGACAGTGCTGGTCAGGGGTCAGAGGTTAGGTATCACAGCTGATGAGCCAGTGGTGTTTGTGGATGGTCGTCTTGCTTGCACCGTGACTTTCTATAATGCAAGCCACGTGGCATGCTGGATAAGTGACTTGTCCCCTGGACCTCACTACCTGTCTGTTTTACATGCAAGATATGGGTATGCCTGTTCTGGTAACTTTTCCAGACACTTCCATGTTTGGCCTCAAGTGTTCCATTATTTCCCCAAGAATTTCAGCCTCCATGGTGGAAGCCTCTTGACCTTGGAGGGCACAGCCCTGAAGGGACTGAACTCCACGTTAGTCTACGTTGGCCAGCAGGCCTGCCTGACCGTGAGCCTCGGCTCTGAGCTCATCCAATGTGCTGTTCCTGCAGGGAATGGCTCTGCTGCCCTGGACATAGAGGTTGATGGAGTTTCCTATCAGATGGGTGTCATTGGTTACAGCAGTGCCTTCACTCCTGAATTGCTCTCTGTTTCTCAGACTGATGATGTTTTAACCTTTTCGGTAGCCCGGATCTCAGGAGCTGCAAACATAGACATTTTTATTGGGATGTCCCCTTGTGTGGGTGTCTCTGGCAACCATACCCTTCTCCACTGTGTGTCCCATCCCTTCCTACCGGGAAGTACCAAGTCAGAGGTTATGACCGCATGAGAGGGTGGGCCTCGTCCGTCCTGGTGTTCACTTCCCGAGTGACCATTACAGCAGTGACCGAGAATTTTGGTAAGTCAGACAGATGAGGCAGAGAGCTTTCTTTATGTAAGTGAATTAATAGCTCCTCTCAGCACTCTACAAGGTAGGAAATCAGCATCAGTTTGAACAACAGAAGAAGAGAGAAGCCGGTTGGCCTCTTACAGTCCCAGCTTCCTCCTAAAACTTTGTCATGCTCCAGTTATGAGGCTTTTTTTTTGTTGAGGAGATTGTGCATATTCTCTAAGTGTTTGATTGTCTTTTAATTTGATGCATTAACCCACTTTAATTTGTGTTTTAAATTAAATAATACCATTTGTAAGAGCTCATAATTTGATCATTTAAGTAGAGCATAAATGCTTTCATCTAGTTTTAGACCTATTTGCCAATTTGAATTGTTTTAAACATATTAAATATGATTAATTTTTATCATTTTGTACTATTTCACAGATGAATTCATACTCCATCAGTAACAGGCCAACTGTGCAGTACAACTGCATTGGTTGAACTTTCTCTCCTTCTAGATATACTGCAGTGTGCTTTGCCTTTTTTTACAGTGAAGGTTTGGGTTTCTGTTCCCTTAATGTCTTCCTACACTTAAGGTGGGGCTTCCCAGGTGGTGCTAGTGATAAAGAACCCACCTCCCAGTGCAGGAGACATAAGAGATGTGGGTTCCATCCCTGGGTGGGGAAGAGCCCCTGGAGGAGGCATGGCAACCCACTCCAGTATTTTTGCATGCATCACCCTATGGGCAGAGGAGCCTGGTGGGTTACAGTCCATGGGGTTATAAAGAGTCAGACACAACCGAAGTGACTTAGCAAATAAACACACTTAAGATAGTTTGAATGTGATTGTGATGCAGAAAGTTTAGAAGTCATGGAGCAGGGTCTTAGACTGATGAAGTACCAATCCATTTTTTGGAACAAATGTGTCGACCTCAGCTGGGTGAGATACTATAGTCTGTTACTATCTTAGCTGGGTAACTTTTTTAAGCCTCAGCATTCTTATTTGATAAAAGATTGGGGCTGGTTTTTCCTCCCTAGTTCCCCTTTCAACTCTCTAAGAATCTATGATTTTTAGGCAAGAGAGCAGGGGTAAGAATGTACCCAGACAAAAACTTGGTCAGGTGGCTGTGTAAGTACCGCCTAGACTTGACATGAAGGTGGGAGAAGCTGGAGTCTCAGCATGGACTAGAGATTTCAACTGGCATTTTCCTTTATTGGTTCTCATACTGAAGCAAAACATTGTCTTGACTTTACGCATTGGGTAGGCATACTTCCTACACAGCAGATAGGAGCATTAACCAGGGCAACATTATTCTGGAGAGAAATATGGCCTTATCCTTCCAAACTGAAAATTTACTTTTCTGTTGACCTAGTAATTCCACGTCTAAGAGTTTGCATCATTTTTACTCATATAAGTCATTGCAGCATTTTTAATTGCAGCAAAAGGGGAGAAATTATGGAACTATTCCTGACAGCTCAGTTGGTAAAGAATCTGCCTGCAATGCAGGAGACCCAGGTTTGATTCCTGGGTTGGGAAGATCCCTTAGAGAAGGGATAGGCCACCCATTTCAGTATCCTTGGGCTTCCCTGATGGCTCAGCTGGTAAAGAATCCTCCTGCAATGTGGGAGACCTGGGTTCAATCTCTGAGTTGGGAAGATCCCCTGGAGAAGGGAAAGGCTACCCACTCCAGTATTCTGGAGAATTCCATGGACTGTATCGGGTCGCAAAGAGTCAGACACGACTAAGTGACTTTCACTTTTACTTTCAGCAATCAACAGGAAAATTGCTCAGTAAATTAGGGCATAGTCATATAATGGAATTCTAAGTGTCTATTAAAATGAAGAGCTGGATCTTTCTTTCTCTCTCTCTCTCTATATATATATATATAGACTTGGAAAGATGTTTATGCTGCATTTCTAGTTAAAAAAACAAATTGTAGAATACTATGTAGGAATGATCAGTTTGTAGTAAAATAGTCTATATGCTTTAGAAAATCCTAAAGGCTTCACAAGAAACTAGACGTGTCTTTTTCTGGGGAGTGAGATAAGTAGGTAAGGGAACTTTTACTTTCATTTTTGTACTCTCCTGTATAAAAAGTTTATAAACTATAAACAAGCATTATTTTCATACGTAAGCATCATGACACTTTTCATAGATTGTTGAGTATGACGGGTTTGACAGAACGGGCTTCAGAGCTCAGAGCTTAGTGAGAGGAAACTGAGAAAATCGGGGCTCTCAGGCCAATTGTGTGGACTCCGGTGGGCATGGAAAGAAGGGTGGACAGCAAGAAAGCATGGGCTTGAATTTTGAGGGAAAAAAAAAGATTTGCCTCTGTGATGGTAAA
Source organism: Aepyceros melampus (assembly GCA_006408695.1). Classification (NCBI taxonomy): domain Eukaryota; kingdom Metazoa; phylum Chordata; class Mammalia; order Artiodactyla; family Bovidae; genus Aepyceros; species Aepyceros melampus. The sequence goes on from SJXQ01008752.1 coordinate 184,507, forward strand.
CTCCTCATTTTGTCTTTAAAGGCCACCTAGGCGGGAGGCTCGTGCATGTGTTCGGAGCAGGATTTTCTCCTGGGAACATCTCAGCTGCCGTGTGTGGTGCTCCCTGCCAAGTCTTGGCTAATGCGACGGTGTCTGCCTTCAGCTGCTTGGTTCTACCCCTCGATGGTCAGTAAAAACACCAGATTTGTTTTATAAAGAGTAGGTGTAAAATTAGCATACTTTGGTTAACTCCATTATTTTCGTAATTCATGCTCTATTGACTCAATTTTTCTGTTTGTTTCTATGGAAAAAGATTTCTCTGATCCCCATGTAAAGTGGTAGTACTGAGGACCGCCTATTAAGATGACTCATAATAGCTTTTTTGTCATATTAATAACAGCAAAAAATTTATCACATATTTTTGACAGCAATTCTGTGATGATGGGGAAAGTGATTCTGAGTTGTAAATACTAGTTTCAATGGCAGCATAGCATCAGGGAGAAAATAGTCTCTTGGTCTCCTGAGGCAGGGCTGCTGGAAATGTGTGCCTACTGGAAGTACTAGCGAAGGGATTACATCATCCGGCTGGAAATGTCTTGCACATTAGTGTGCTCAGGTCCTGAATCTTATTATAGGCAAAAGGGTCAATTTGACATTATCCTTTTATTCTGTAAAGTCCAGGTGATTATCTGAGCCATAACTCAGTAAAATAACCACGATCTCTCATTGCTTTAAGCTTTGTTGTAGTTTGTTCCTGTTTAGCCGCTAAGTCATGTTCAATTCTTTGCGACCCCGTGGACTGTGGCCTGCCAGGCTCCTCTGTGGGATATTCCAGGAAAGAGTACTAGGATGGGCTGCTGTTTCCTTCTTCCGGTGATTTCCCTATCCCACTGACTGAACCTGCATTTCCTGCATTGGCAGGCAGATTCTTTACCCACGAACCACCTGGGAAGTCCTCTAAGGTGTGCAGTCATCATGTAAAATATGGCATGGAAAGCTATGTCTTTGTGGGATTGGGGGGGTGGTTAGAATGCAAAGTGCAAGGCTTGATTTTCCCATGAAGCTCACAACACATACTAACTACCCACTGAGCTTCAGAAAAAGAATGTTTCAGGGATGAAATTGCCATTAATCACTACAGGGTCAGCTAAACCACGTGATTATCTTGTTTGCATAGTCATACATCTTGTACCTGTGCACTTAAAAACCATTTGCCCTCATATTTTCTGTGTAATGCTTTAAGTTATATTCCTAATTTATGTGTTAGCAACTTGACTGTGGGTAAAAGACACAGTGATAAAAGCATCACTTCATCTGAGCTTGGACAAAAATTCCATCATGTATAATAGTATTCTGATGGCAGTTTACATTGGATCGTCTTAGACCAGAGGGAGGAAGGAGAGGAGGGGGAAAAGTTGGGGGAGGAGAAACAACCCTTGTTTAAAATACCAGAATCTGAGGGTCTTATTATCATCATGTGTATAAGCAGAACATTATAGAAGAGAGTATTATTCTACTTAAGATTCTGGAGTAGGAAATTTAGAATATGGTAGAAATTTTAAGTTAATATATCTGTTTCTCTGCTCTCACTCCTATGCATAGAACTTTCCTGGCTTAGGGGATGTGCAAAATCCATGTTTGATGAAAGAATAAGTAAGGGAATTGGGAAATGTGGAAACATAAAATGTTAGTTGCTCAGACGTGTTTCGCTCATTGCGACCCCATGGGCTGTAGCCTGCTAGTCTCCTCTGTCTATGGGACTCACCAGACAAGAATACTGGAGTGGATAGCCACTCCCTTCTCCAGGGGATCTTCCCGAACTAGGGATCAAACCCGGATCTCCTACACTGCTGGAGCATTCTTTACCCTCCGAGTCACCAGGAAAACACAGAATCAACCATTTCTAGGTTCTAATATTTAAGAAATGCTGCTACAGTTTTTTCCCCCCCTGGGGGAAGGTGCAGCTTTCACATATACACTGTATCAGTCAATCCCTTGCTATTGTTTCAAGACCACCAGAAGTACGAACTTAAAAACCATGAAGTCTGGGTTAGAGAAGTTGTGTTTTATTGGGAGTTTCATAACTCATAGGAGGAGAATAAAATAAATTATAATATTTAGTGATATTTGGTTAAATTTATTAAAAGACTTCAAAATTTCTTGATTTTAAGAGGAAAACATGAGTGAGAAGCTGTGACTCTTACTCTTCCCACTAGGTGGCAGCAAACACTCGTTGATTGCGCAAGCGTTGCTCATTTATTCCAGAGAAATGGATAATTTGACTTTTCCTTTTTCATTAAAAAATAAGTCTTTTAAAAGATGTCTGAAGATGGGCAGGAACTTGTGAAATCCTACTCCATCGGTTTCTTACTTAATATCCAAGACGGAAGTTGGGGATTATCTAGGAATCTCTGAAATTGAATAAAATATTTTGTGACTATGATTATGTATTTTTTCCCCTAAGAAATAGGTCTATAATGGACATCAAATTGTCTGAGGGATGTATCTCAGAAATTGCTAAAAACTACTAATAATTCCCCTTCCTTCAGAAAGGACTGCATAGAATCAAGTTAGTTAAGAATCTGTTATACTTTAAAAGATTTTTTTAGGGGGCACTTTCACAGCAGTAACCCCCTCAAGTGTTTCACAGTTACTCTTTCCAGAGAAATCTGCCCTTTTACCTAATGCTCCCCCTCTATTTTTTTCACCTTAATCAGTTGGAAGCCCTTGGGAAAGCTGAATAATTTCAATTCTTCTAACATAGTGCTTCTCAACGGTATTATTATTGAGGATTATATTATTATGGAAGGATTATTGAAAAAAATTATTATTACTGGAGCAGCAACAGTAGCAGCACCTGGGAGTTTGTTAGAAATGCACAACCTTGGGAACTGCTGTATCAGTAAACATTTTGGCATTTCTCTTCTGAGACTCTGTAGAAATATGGAATCACTATGCTGTATCCTTGAAACGAATATAGTATTGTAAATCAACTGTACTTCAATAAATTTTTTTTAAAAGATGAAGCTTTTTAAAAGGTCCTTTTGCTGCTTTGGGGTCATTCATCTTTACTCTGGGGCTTCTCCAGTGGCTCAGCAGTAAAGAATGCAGGAGATGGCAGGAGGCCTGGGTTCGATCCCTGGATTGGGAAGATCCCCTGGCAGAGGGCATGGCAACCCACTCTAGGATTCTTGATTGAAGAATCTTATGGTCAGAGGAGCCTGGCGGGTTACAGTCCATAGGGTTGCAAAGAGTAGGACATGACTGAAGATACTGAGCCCTCACACACGCATCGTTACTTTTCCCTTAGATTACACTTCTAACGAAAGAAGAATTTTACTTTTTCATATGATAGGTTGTTATAGCACCTTGTCAGTTTACACTCTATTTGTTTAAAATCAGCAAGATATCTGATCTTTTGGTTTCCTGAATTTATATCTTGAATTATATGATATGACTTCTTCATGGAAACTGATTTTTTTCTGTGAGGTGCAAAAACTTAAAGTGATTAAGGTTGCACAGCTATTTCGAGGCAGAACCTTGAGTAAAATTGAGTAAAATTCCTGGATTCTGATCCCCAGGGCTGGGTTTTATCATAATCCACCTTGTCAATTTGCATCCACCTAATCACCCATAATGAGTTCATTATTTTATAGGTGTTAAGCCTATTTTTATTTGCCCTAGGGCTTCCTAACCTGGAAGTTCTCATGGTCCCCTGTCCATGTGAGAGTCTTACTTTCCAGGTGTTTTAACTGCTGTAATTCTCTGGGAACACAGTCACAGAACCTACTGTGTGTCAGGTGCTTCAGAATGTACCAGCAAAAATAGTAAGTACTTTTGTGTGAATGAGTAACGGCAAATCCTCTTGTGTACTTGCCTTATCCCTTGCTGCATGCAGTCATGTGATATGGGCAGGTGTCTTAGCTTCAAACTCATAGTCCTTAATACCACGTGTTCTGTACCTGAATGAACAGGCTAGCTCCTGAGATAGAAGGCTAGAGAAAATTTGTTTGTTTTTTTTTTTTCTATTTGATTAAGGCTTTCAGGCAAAGGTACTCCCAAACCATCTCACGTAGAGACTTGTTCATGCTTAGTCGCTCTATCATGTCCAACTCTTTGCAATCCCATAGGCTCTAGCCTGCCAGGCTCCTCTGTCCATAGGGTTCTCCAGGCAAGAATACTGGAGTGGGTTGTCATTTCCTACTCCAAAGAAAGTAGGAAATGGCAGACTTGTTCATCCTCCTGTTAAAGGTTATTGCCAGTCTGCCTTGGTGATGCTTTTTACATTGTGTCTTGTGACCTGGAAAGAAATGGTCTCAGGGTCAGAGAGCTTCAGATCATTGCTTTTTTTCTTTATGAAATGTTAATAGAACTCTCTATATGAAAATCAAGAACTTCAGTTAATCAAGAGATCCCATAAAGATAATGAGAAGTCTAGCCACAAACATGGAGAAGGTGTTAATAAGCATATAACTTCTTTAGGATTAGTACTCAGAATATAAAATGGCACAAATCAATAAGGAAAAGATAAGCATTCCAGTAGAACAAAGGGGCAAGTGACCTACATGAGAAGTTCATAGAAGAGAAAATAGGAGTTATTATTAAATATACAAAAAGCTGTTCAACCTAAAAAATAATGATGAAAATGCAAACTAAGGTCACAATGAAATGCTTCTTTATACTCACTGGACTGACCAAAATTCAGTCTGATAATCTTAAGTGCTGGCAATTATGTGGTTACTGGGAACCCATGAAGATAGGAAAGTAAAATGGCACAAACAGTTTTCTTAGAGACATATCCTCTAGAGAAAATGCATTACATACTTGTAGTGGCAAAAGCTGGGAAATTCCCCAAAGTCCATTGGTGACAGAATAGGCAGATATATTGTAGTACTTTCACACAAAGCAGTGTTGGAGAGCAATGAAAACATTTGAACAGCAGTTATGTGTGATAATATGGCTAAATCTTGGAAATAATGTGGAGTGAAGAAAGCAGGTCTAAGAGTATTATGCCATGTATAACTTTCTAAAGTTCAAAAGGAAGTAAAAGCCAGCCACCTTCTGTCTAGTGGTTGTTTCCGAGAATGAGGAGGAAGTGGTAGGGTTGGCCAGGAACGTGTCGATTGGCGAGCATTGTGCCGGTGTTAGACTTTATGTTGCTGATCCTGTGGTACATTCACATGAGTTTTGTTTTTTCTTTAACTTGGATGATTCATATTTTACAAAAACATGATTTATATCCTTCTGTATATATTATGTATATCTAATACATTAAAAATTAATGTATTTTATTGGAGGATAATTACAATATTTTGGTATTTTTTTTTCATACATGGACATGTGTTATTTATTATTGGGGGTATAGTTGCTTTGGGCTTCCCTGGTAGCTCAGCTGGTAAAAAATCTGCCTGTAATGCAGGAGACTCCACTTCAATTCCCGAGTTGGGAAATCCCCCTGGAGAAGAGAGAGGCTACCCATTCCAGTATTCATGGGCTTCCCTGGTGGCTCAGATGGTAAAGAATCCACCTGCAATGTGGGAGACCTGGGTTTGATCCCGGGTAGGGAAGATCCCCTAGAGGAGGGCATGGCAACCCACTCCAGTATTCTTGCCTGGAGAATCCACATGGATAGAGGAGCCTGGTGGGCTACAGTCCACGGGGTTGCAACGAGTCAGACATGACTGAGCAACTAAGCACAGCACAGCACATGGTTGCGTTACAACGCTGTGTGAGTTTCTGCTGTATAATAACAAATCAGCAGGCGTGTTAAGTTGCTTCTGTCATGTCTGACTTTTTGTCCACGCTGTGGACATAGCCCACCAGGCTCCTCTATCCGTGGGATTTTCCAGGCAAGAATGCTGGAGTGGGTTGCCATTTCCTACTCCAGGGGATCTTCTTGACCCAGGGATCGAACCTGCATCTCTTGTGTCTCCTGCATTGGCAGGTGGGTTCTTTACCGCTAGTGCCACCTGGGAATCAGCTATATGTATATGCATATCCCTTCCCTCTTGAACCTCCGTCCCACTGCCCCTCCTTCCCATCCCATCTGTCTAGGTAATCACAGAGCACAGAACTGAGCTCCCTGTGTTATATGACAGGTTCCAACTAGCTGTCTATTTTACACGTGGTGGTGTATATATGTCAATCCTGATCTCTCAGTTCAAGCCGCCCTCCGCTCCCCCACCCTTATGTCCACATGTCCATTGTGTCCATTCTCTACATCTGTGTCTCTATTCCTGTCCTCCTAATAGGCTCACCTGTATCATTTTTCAAGATTCCACATATACGTTAGTATATAATGTTTGTTTTTCTGATTTTTAATGAGTAAGTTATTTTCCTGCTGGTCAAAGTACAGCACAAGGGCTTGGTTGATGAAACAACGTGAGGCCTTCCGTTCTCTCTGCGGTTCACACCTACACCAGCGGTGCCTGTTTCCCTGCAGTGTCCTTAGCTTCCCTGTGTGACCTGAGGCCTGCGGAGGAGGACTGCGAGACCTCTAGCTGCAGCTCCGTGCACTGTGATTTGACCATCACTGTGGGGACAGAGAGCCTGCCGGAATCATGGCCTTACTTCTACATCTGCGAAGAAAGTTCCCGATGCCTCTTGGCACGAGATCATTGGACAGAGTCTACCCTGCCGTCGTTCTCAGGCCTCTTCATCAGGTAACTCAGTCCTCTCCCTCCCTGACTTTGCACACAAATGCGTGGCCAGTGGATGGGTGGAATCATCAGGAATTCCATGTTGGGTGGACATGGCCCTGGGGCCAGTGCTGTTGTCGGAGGACTGTTCCATTGTGGATTCCAGCCAGCCTGCATATCAAAGCGTCTCCTGTCTTTTCAAGTGTTCAAGAGAACATCTGAAAAATCTGCCCAGTAAACAGCCCGCTTTGTTCTTGCTTAGATTTTAATATTTATCTTCCGATCCGAAGCAACATCTGGTGAATGCCAATGGGGAAAAAGATTAGACATTATGAAAAACAGAAGGCTCTTTTCCCCTCTCCTTTTTCTTTTCTTTCCAAACAGATTCACAAGTATGAGAAAAAGTCGTAGAGAAATCCAGCAGATTGTACAATGTTTATTCAAAAGAAGTGGGGGTGCACAGGCAGGACTGTAGATTTCGGATTTAGAAGTTATAAGCTTATAAGGATTTTTTTTTTTGAACTTAAAAAACAAATACCACAACTTTCCGGGTAAAAATCACCTTTTCTAAACAAATTTTTAAAACTGTGTGGCCATGTCAGTTGCTCTAGATGGATTTCATTTTCACAAGCAGCTCCTGTTTTATGAAGTGTGATGTTTTAGCACTGAACGTGGCCCAGTGTCCTTCTTTATTTCTTATCAAGAGTGATTACATCCAATTATTTAATGAAGGCCTATTTCCTCATTAAAAAATAAAACTAAGACCGACTACCCAGAGGAAAAGCAAGAACCAGCCTTTTTCACAGCAGTTGGACTTTCTGATGTCCTGGGACAGTCTGTGTTTAGAGTAAATTTGCCACCAGGAGTTTGGATTTAGTGAGAGGAAAAAAGGGCCTCCTTGAGGTTGTTATCTGGACTAGCGGGGAAAAGCTTGCTTAGGGCTCATCGGAAATGGGGCTGCAGCTGGTGCTCCGGGGAGACTGGATCTCAGCACGCTGACGCTGGGCACCAAGTGTATGTCAGCTGGTCCTGGCTCCCCAGAATTCGACAACTTTATTTCAGTCCCTAAGCTATTCTTTGGAGTTCTTCTATGCTCTTCTCTCTAGGAGGTGGCAGAGGGCAGCTGAGCCCTGTGCTCGTTCACGCAGTTGTGTCCGACTCTTTGAATCCCACAGGCTGTAGTCCTTCAGCTCCACTGTCCATGGGATTCCCAGGCAAGAGTGCTGCAGTGGGTTGCCATTTTCTTCTCCAGGGGATCTTCCCGACCCAGGGGTCAAACCCATGTCTCCTACACTGGCAGGCAGGTTCTTTACCACTGAGCTTCAGACCCTACTAAAAACTATGCCCTTATCTATGAATATCATATGCAATATACACTAATAACCTTATAATTCTTCATACTCTAATTCAGCAATTTCACTTTCAAGATTTTAAGAAAGCAATTAGAAATATGTAATATTTATGAAAAACTATAGTCTTTAAAGTTTTAGGTATAATAACAATAACAAAAAAGCTGAAATGAAGTAAGTGTTTATACTAAGAAACCTTGAAAAATCATGATGGACATATTTAACCAGATAGAGAAATGCTTACAATATATTAAGAAGTGAAATGTGCAGGTCATAAAATATTACATCAATGTAATCCTGACAATGTTTATAGTACCTGTGTCTGTAGGCATATATGACAAGTATTTGGGAAAAGACTAGAAGGAAGTATTCCAAAACACTGAGGGTGCCTATATCCCTATGGGGCTGGAGGACTGATCATATTTTCTTTCATCACTGAGTTTTTATGTAATTTTTTCAGTGAATATGTATTAATTTCTTAATCAGAAAACATTATAAATTATACAAGGGGAGTTAGGAAAATCATATGCTAAATGGCTTACCTAATTCCTCTTAAGATTCTGCTTGTGAACCCAGGAAACTATTTTCCAGGATCTTTACAAGGGATCCATTTCATCAAATGGTTTACTCCTCAGCCAGCCACTACCACTATAAATTTGATGTCATTTGGCAAAGGCAGATATTCATATCTGTGGCAAAAATATGCCCAATTTGTCCATCTACCCATTCATCTATCCAATATTTATCTAATGTTTACTATGTTCTAGTTACTATATCAGCAGCTGGTGATTCAATGATGAATAGGATGCAAAGTGCCTACTTTTAAGGGTCAGGAGGGGCTAGACAATAAACAAGGGGGTCATGTGTTGTGATAAGGGCTATAAGAGTGATAAGTAAGTAAGTAAGTAAGTTAAGTCATTCAGTCGTGTCCGACTCTTTGTGAGCCCATGGACTGCAGCCCACCAGGCTCCTCAGTCCAAGAGTGATAGAAAACAGTAAAGGCTATTTTTTAAAAATTACTTTTTATAATTGAAATATATTTGATTCACAATATTGTGTTACTTTCAGGAACAGCAAAGTGATTCATATATATATAATATATTCTTTTCAGATTCTTTTCTCTTTTCAGATTCTTTTCTCTTTTAGATTATTTTAAGGTATTGAGTAAAGTTCCCTGTGCTATACAGGAGGTCCTTGTTGGTCATCTATTTTGTATATAGTTGTGTTTATATGTTAATCCTAAACTCCTGATTTGTCTCTCTTCTCTTTCCCCTTTGGTAATAGTAAGTTCGTTTTCTATGTCTGTGGGTCTATTTCTGTTTTGTCAGTAAGTTCTTTCGTATCACTTTTTTTTTAGATTCCACATATAAGAAATATGATTATGATATTTGTCTTTTGGCTTACCTCATTTAGTATGATAATTTCTAGGTCCATCTAAGTTGTTGTAAATGGCTTTATTTCATTATTTTTTATGGCTAAGTAATATTCCATTGTATGTATCTACCACATCTTCTTTATCCACTCATTTGTTGATAGATGTTGAGTTTGCTTCCATGTCTTGGCTATTGTAAATAGTGCTTCAGTGAACATTGGGAAATGTGTATCTTTTAGAATTATAGGTATTTTTCCATATATATGCTCAGGGTTGGGATTCCTGGCTTGGCTCAGAGGAGACGTTTCAGAAGAGGTGTCTTTTAAGCTGAGCTAAAGACAAGTGTCATTATGGAGAGTCAGACAGTGGGTGCAGCAAGCACAAATGACTCATCAAGTTTCATGAACTGTTAGAGGTCAGAAGGGCAGGAATAGGGTAGGAAGAAGGTAAAGTGACTAAAGATGAGCTTGGGGAGGCAGGAAGACCTTAAGGCCCTAGTAAGGAGTTTGGATTATATTCTAAGAACAGATTAAGTATCTTTCTAAAATCACACTGTCATGCCCTGGTGATATCAGGGCTAGAACCCAAGGCTTCTGGCTAACGGTGTACTTAGCATGATGCTATGTTGTCAGCATCAGCAGCAAGAGGCTTGGCTGGGCTGTGCAGGTCCAAGAGATGAGACAGAAGAAGCAATTTCAGGCTAAGTGAGGGAGACAGAATGACAGCCTGTGTTTTTATTGCCTCCCCTAGAGAGCGAGATTACCTGCTTACCTTTGGGTCTGATCAGACCAACTGAAAGAGAAATAGGTCAGGAGTCAGGAAACTTAGGCTCTAGAACTCTCTACCACCATGTGGACCAAATGTTCTTTCCACATTCTATCAGAATAAATATTTGTGTGCAGGTGTATATGTATGCCCACTGTATAATTTACCTGTGTGTTTCTCTACATATGCACATGTCTATATTTAAATCTAGCTAGTTGCATTCCTTAATTCATAGGATGATTGTGGAAGAAAACATGGCATAGTAATTATCAAGAAACTTTGGAATTTTGCAAATGTTAGTCTGTTGTTGATATCCTGGTGTCTCTGCTCATCTTGGTGATGGCTTTTTAATGAAAAATATTCTAGTCAGATAATCAGAAAAGAAAAGAGAAAAGACATGATGAGCTAAAAGTTGTGAAAAAGTCTAAGGAGCAGAAAGGGGTTTTAACTCTTTTAGAGCAAGAAGAACATGATATTTTTCACTTGATTCTTTTATTGGGAAGCACATGCAGGCACACAGAGTGGGAAGCAGCCTGGAGACTCAGGATGGTGGGAGGCAGAGTCAGGGGTGCTGTGGTGGGCAGGCCTAAGCCCGACTTCACAGAGGCGGGGAGGAGGTGGGCCCTTCCACACTACGATCACTGGTCTTTCCCAGGAAGATCAGTGGCCCCAACATGACATCTGCTTCTTCTGTTGTGTATCTGAGACTGTGGGGAGCAGGCTGTCTCTTCCTGGAATGGCCTGGAAGCCACAGCAATCCTTGCTACAACATCGAGAGATACCAGCCAGACCTTCTGCTGGGGGATGAGCTGTTGGAGGACTTGCTGAAGGAACAGGCTTTGTTTAGTTGGTCTAGGACTCTGTCAGCCGGAGTGACCTTCCGATGGCAGGTGATACATATCATGCTTCTGGAGTCACACTAGTGAAATGGAACAATCCACTGTGAACTGGAGGGCATTGCTACAGGCAGGTGGAAGGAGGGCAGGGCAACTTACACCATTTTACTCTGACATTTGCTTTTGAAGAAACTAGAAAGGGTAGACAAAGGCTCATTAGGAGGTGGAAGCGCGTAACCAAGAAAGGTTGTGAAGGAAGTTGGTTGCTTCTTCCCTCAGTATCCAAGATCATCCTATAATGAGTGCAAAAAACCTGCTCATACGAGTGAAGATCCACAGGGGGAAATGAATGTGAGGGGAGAGCACAGAACAGGCAGCTGCTGCTGCTGCTAAGTCGCTTCAGTTGTGTCCGACTCTGTGCGACCCCAGAGATGGCAGTCCACCAGGCTCCCCCGTCCCTGGGATTCTCCAGGCAAGAACACTGGAGTGGCTTGCCATTTCCTTCTCTAATGCATGAAAGTGAAAAGGGAAAGTGAAGTCGCTCAGTCGTGTCCGACTCTTCGCGACTCCATGGACTGCAGCCTACCAGGCAGAGGTGACGGCAAATATTCTTTCTCTTGCCTAAAAAGCAAAACAAGAGGAATTCTGGAAATGTAGAAAGCTAGGCTTGTATTATCCCTGACAAAATTCCAGAATGAATTATTAATCAGATGGTTTGTGAGTCTTCAGAAATGGAAGTAACAACCTGGGAACCGATTCGCAAGGAACAGGATGGTGTGGGAAACCAAGTTCGTTCCCTCTCTGGTGACATTAGAAGAGATTTATGATGGCAGTGGTGAAACTACTATTCTATTAAACTATTCTACCCACTCCTCTACTCCCACCTCCAGTAGCAAAAGAAAGGGTCTCGCTGCAAAGCCTGAAATGCCCTGCACAAACATAGAGTTGCTTTGAAGTCAGGTGTTTCACTTGGAAGGTGAATTTTGCATTCTGCTTCCTCATATTTCCATAGGTATCTAAACATCACATCATATTTTAATTAAGAAGTTAAATTGATTTTCTTTTCTTTACTGAGTCTTTGAGTGCAGCCAACACTCCAGGAGCAAATGCTGTGGCTATGTCTACCCACTGGATGATGGCTCATCTAAATGGATGTGTAGCTACGTTACAGGCTCAGATTCCAAATGTATCTGAGCATTGGGTCCACATCAGTGAGATGACCTGGAACATCAATGAATGTAAATTCCCACATTGACATTTCAACAATAATACCACCAACATCCCTACCACCCAAAACTAACAACGGCTGACTTTATCAGCCAGTTCCAAGTGCCAGATTCTATACAGATCTGTTTGCTGGCTTCATTTTGCTCCATCCCCCAATACCTTGTTTTATTTAAATATATTCAGCTTTAATTGGAGGGTAATTGCTTTACAATATTGTCTTGGTTTCTGCCCCAATACCTCTTGAAAACATGTTCTTAATGATTAGTAATTTCATTTTCTAAACATGCTTTATAAACCAAAGCTTAGAGAGTCATGTTTTCACAATGTCAGATGGATGGTAGATATCTGTTTAAGGATTTGAATCTAGTTGGTCAGCTTCCAAGCCTCAACTCTGCATGCTAATACTCCTCAGAAAATTGTCATGGCTCTGAGACTTCACGTTCACTGTCATCTTAATTTAATCCTGAAAGTGAAAGTTAGTCACTTAGTTGTGTCTGACTCTGCGACCCCCTGGACTGTAGCCCACCAGACTCCTCTGTCCATGGAATTCTCCAGGCAAGAGTACTGGAGTGGGTTGCCATTTCCTTCTCCAATTTAAGCTTGGGGGGGCTATAGAATGAATACAGTATTAAGTGCCATGGTGGGGAGGGCTTAGGTAAGGGGAGACCACAGCCTCAAAGGTCAGCCACACTGGGCTGCACAGTGTTAAAATATTGACACTGTACATAGCTGCAGAAGATAGTGGGTATGGGAGTCATGTCTTGGATGGATATGGAGCTGAGAATATTCTAGCCTGAAGACAAGGAGATTAAACAGGTGTAATAGTTATCCTGCTCATTACTTCTAACAAAGTGTGGGAGAAACCATTTTTGACATTGATTTGAAAAAAAATATAGTTCGACATGATAGTTTCTCAAGCAGTGACCCTTTGCCCTTTTCATCACCAGTCCTGGTCTTCCCATGGGATCGGCCATCTTGGCCCTGAAGCTCCATCTCAAAACTTAGGAGTACTGCTCTAGGAGTTGGGACCCCTGGAGCCTCATCTTGGAGCTGTCATGCTTTTCGTGTTTGACTTTATGCAAATCCTCAGGTCTCTTTGGGTTACACTTTTCCTATGCCTCTACCTACTTTACTGGCTGAAATGAGATCATACATATGAAATTGTTAAAAAGCGTAAAACATCATGCATTATTATAACTAATCATCTAGGAGCTACTTGCAACAATGCCTAAAGCCAGGATTATTCTCGAGCAAATATCACACCTGTTGGGGGCCATACCCTGCAAACTCCATGGTCTCGTTTCCTCTGGACCACATATTTTTAGACTTTCTGTAATGCTACACTGCTGTTTTTCATTTTGAACCCACTCTGGTTTCTCTCCTTAAAGCAAGAGGACTTTTAAAGCAAGTGGCTGGTAATATAACTGGCACATATATCGAATCTCCTTAGTCTGGGCTGTTAAGTAAGTTTAATTAATTTACTAAGTTAATGTTCCACTGCTAGCAACAGAGACTCATTGCCATCAGCTGGGGAGAGGGAATTGAAAGCCTAAATGAGCTCATTTTTTCACAGTTGGAATTAGGGACCAGTTAGCCAGTTGTGTGGGTTTTCCAATTTCTCCATCTGCCCTGGGGGCATTTCGCAATTCACTCCCCAAACAGAGTGTAAGAACAGGAAGAGAGAAGGGGTAAAGAAAAAAAGAAAAATTTTCCCCAACATTTGCTTCCAGTTTTGGAACTGGAAGTATATCTGTGTATTGCTTGTTCGGTTGGGCTTGGAGAAGCTTTTGCTAAATGTGCCTGATAGATCTGGAAAAGAGAAAGGCCTCAGTGAAAGATATTTACCATGTGCATTTTCATTGCAGGGTGTGCAGATAAAGGGAAAACAAATAAACAATAAAAGAATGGAAACAAAATTACAGAAATTTGCAAAATTTGACAAATGGTGGCCTGTAGTTGCCACAAGCTAATGGCTTGCAATGATTAATAAGAGTAAAAATAATTGCATTTCATTAAGATTGATGACACCCCATTTAACCTCCCCTCTCGTTTCAGCCCTAAAGTGGAAAGAGATGAAGTTCTCATCTATAATAGCTCCTGTACCATTACCATGGAAACTGAGGCAAAGATGGAGTGTGAGACGCCTAATCAGCCAATTACCGCCAAGATTACTGAGATACGGAAAAGCCGGGGCCAGAACACTCAGGTATAATCAAATCTTTTTTACAGACTGATTCAAACAGCTCAAATTAAATTTGTAATATTGTGTACATTAAAAAAACAATTTAGCCCAAATGGCAGCGATATATAATATTAAATGCTCTCAAACTTTGAGGAGCTGGTCTAATGCACAGCATCTGAATTCATAGTTAGCTATGGTTAATCATATATTTTCTCAAAAATAAATGAGTGCTGCCTGGGCTTTTTTAAAGCAAATTCTGAGCAGATAATCTCAGCATTTTGTCCTGCTTTCCATGAGCACGTTTGAAAGAAGCTCTCTGTGGTTTATTTCTCCATGAAATAAATGGCCTACAATTTAACCAGGCCCTTCTGGAAGGTTTCCAAATCACTCAGCCATCTTCATTTGGTGGGATAACAGTGTCTGCTGCCTGTCCCGTTCATGTGTGTGCCGCACAGAACAAACAGAGTGGAAACTTCCACTTCTGAGAGGATGACATGGAGATTAGGACTGAAGAGGGAAAGGGTCTGCAGGGTCGTCCGGCCCCGCCTCCCTCCTTCATCTATCCGTTTCACATCATCTTAGCCACCCTCCAAGGGGCTCTTGTAAGAAGGTCTTCTTAAAAGTCCCCAGAGAGAAATTCCACAGCCTCCCAGGGAATTTTTGAAAATTGAAATCAGAGGCGAAGCGCTCTTTGGAAATGTATCAGATAATCTTTTACGACTCTCCGGCTGCTCATGGTACACAGATAAAAAATAATATTTATTGAGCACCTACTCCCTTAGGTGTCTTTCTCTTTCTGAAAGCGATCCTCAGATCTTCCTCTTTTGTCTCTTTTATTGAGACAAACCTTCACTGAGTGCCTATTAAGTGCCACACAGGGTCGTAGATCTTGTAAATGTTGCTCAGATGAAGGCTTTGCAATCCCAAACTGTACTTCCTGGGTTCGTGAGGCGTGGTTTTCTCTAACTTCTGGGCTGGTGCTGAAAATGCATGCTATAAGTAACGTGATTTTTCTGTTCCCTGTCTGCCTTCCCAACTCCCCCTCACCCAGCCCCCCAGGATCTCCCTGTCCACCCTCCCTCTGCCCAGGCTTCTCCTGCCCCTTTCCTGAGCCTTCAGGTGGTTGTAGGGCTGTCACTTCTTCCTTCATTGTGTCTGCCCGCCGCCCCGCCTCCTCCGCCAAATGCACCTCTTCCTTTCAATGCTTCAGTGCATCAACAGCTTTAATTCTTCATCTGCAGCACTACGGCCCCCTAATAACAGCCTCCTCTTCACGCCAGTGCCCCTTCTCAGCAGTTGGCTGGGCAGTGACGTCTCAAAGGTTTACGGTAGTGAGCGAGGCTGCTAAGTCTCGAAATGTAGAAAGAGAATTGTGGGCTGAAGACTAGCTCTGGGACACTGAACAGTCCTTAAGACCTTCTGGGCCTCTCTGTTTCTGCCTCGGGAAATAAGCTGGGTTGTTGCTCTGCTCATCTGAACAAATGTGGTGACAGAGAGAAAGAGGCAGGTAGCACAGGAGTGAGGAGTGGGCTTTGAGCTGGACTGCTGGGGCTGGTACACATCCCTTGCTCCCTGGGGGACTTCTGGCAACTTAGCCCCTCTGTGCATCATGTTCTCATCTGTAAACTGGGGATAATCATGGTCCCTGCCTGATAGGGCTGATGTGAGGATTCTAGTGTGTGAGCTGCTGTGGATTGCATCTCACACACAGTCAATGTCCAGTGTTGGCTGTTCTTGGCCGTGCTGTTTGCTAGTTTCAGTGCAAGAAAATGAAGCAGGACCATTTCTCTGTGGTGTTCCTGCTTTGACCAGATCATTTCACTTAGATTTCTCTGAATTTTCTATCATCTCAAAGATTAACTTTGAATTGGTTTTGAGGACCAGATGTCTGTCATCTTTAAATATTTATCTTCCTCCATCCTGCTTTGGTAACTGTAAGTTTGTTTTCAATGTCCATGAGTCTGTTTCTGTTTTATAAATAAGGTCATTTGATCATTTTAGATTCTACATGTAAGTGATATCATAAAATATTTGGCTTTCCTGTCTGACTAACTTCACTTAGTGTGATCATTTCTAGTTCCATCCATGTTGCTGTGAATGGCATTATTTCATTCCATTTTATGGTTAATATTCCATTATGTGTTTGTATATATATATATACATATATATACACACACCACATTTTCTTTATTTGTTCATCTGTTGATGGACATTCAGGTTGCCTCCATGCCTTGGCTATTATAAATAGTGCTGGTATGCACATTGGGCTGCATGTATCTTTTTGAATTAGAGTTTTCATTTTTTTCTGGATTTATCTGGAGTGGGATTGCTGGATTATGTGGCAATTCAATTTCTAGTTTTTTAAAGAACTTCCGTACTGTTATCCATAGTGGCTACGCCAATTTCTCAATACATTCCCACTAACAGTGTAGGAGAGTTCTCTTTTCTATCTACCCTCGCCAGTGTTTATTATTTGTAGATTTTCTGATGGCCATTCTGACCAGTGTGGGGTGACACCTCATTGTACTTTTGATTTACGTTTCTCTAATAATTGGTGGCGTTGAGCGTCCTTCTCCTTCCCCTTTTCCCACTCCGCTTGAATATTTTGCTGAAATGCTACTTCCTGGATGAATCTGTCCTTCCCACCCTATTTAAAGTTACAACCCAATGCTGCTTACTCCATGTGTCATACTGGCAATTGTCCTTAATCTGTTCCATTTTTTCCCCCAGACCTTGTCACCTGCTAACATATTATGTAAGGTAATATGTTATTATTACATAAGATAAACAAATAAATTATGTTTACTTATTGTTTAGTGTCTGACTTTTCTTGCTAGAATGTGATCACCAAGGAGGCAGAGTGTTTGTCTGCTTTGCTCACTGGTTTGTCCCAAGTATCTAGAACAAAGCCTGAATCAATTGTACAAATGGACACTATATAAATAAAAATAAAAACAGTTAAAAGAAACCTTCTCACATGTTCCTTCTCTAATTGCATCCCCTGAAGATTCTGTCTGAAAGAAGGCACACAAACACACACACAGACACACACAACACACAGGTATAGATGATACCCATTTGCACACAAAGGTGTTATTGTGTCTTTAATATTGTTCTTCAACTTGTATTTTTAAAAAACCTATTGACAGTCTACGATATCAGCTCCTGAAAAGAGGCACTTTATTTTGTTGCTTCTGTTTCCCAAAGCTTAGAACGATGTCTAATACACAGCACATCCTCTTAAAGTTTATTGAAAGGACAAATAGATTTATAAATGAATGAATGCGTCATGGTCATCTTCCCATTTTAGCATAGGTACATTTTTCTCTTCTTCAGAAAATGTTGTATTGCTGTGGTACATCAAAATAAGAGAAAAGATATTAGGATAAAAAAATATCTAAAATATTGCTGTAAAACGCAATAAGGTGCCGTAACAACCAGCAGTTTTGAAGAATTCCTAAAGGACAAAGAGTGGGTTGCATTGGATGGATAGAGAAATCGTAGCAGAATAAACATAATGCAAAGTCAGTTTAGAGAAAACTGATGAAAAGAGTCCACTATACTTGTCAATGGAGTTCCCAGAGAAATTCCAAACTTGAGAGTCTGGCAGGACAGGTATCAGAGTGACTAATGAAAGAATTGCTTTGGAGAACTCTTTTCCCTCTCTCTCTTTTTCTCTGTCCCTGTGGTAGCTCTGTGGCTCTCAAGATGAAGTCTTAAGAGTGATTCACAAAGCAAAAAAGGGATTATTTTCTGGGGGACAGGAGATGAGTATGGTCCTTTGTGGGTATCAGTATCTTTTTTAAACTTGGCCCAACCCAAGGCAACTCTGAGATTCCAGGACAGACTCAGGGAGAGAAGGAAGAAAAGGGTGGGGAAAATCACGGTCTTCTCATTTCTGCCTCTGAGGAATCCCTTCACTTTCCCTCCACTCATCCAGATGTTTCACCCAGCAATTTCCGTTGTGCTAACTTGAAGAGGTTTCTGTGAACATCTGATCTGCTACATCAGTGGAAAAAGAAGTCAGAAACAGTGCTGTTAAAGTTATCTGGCAGGTGATTTTAAACCTAGAATCCTACACCCTGTACAACACTATTTGGAATAGTAACAAAATAAAGACATATACGCTATACAAAATTTAGAAAGTTTATCACCCTTGTGCACGCTCTGAAAAATGACATGCTCTGGCAAACCATAAAATGAATCCAAGAAGATGGAATGAGAAACAAGAAACTAATGAACAAAGAACCTGAAAATAGCAAAACCAGAGAAAAACGGCTGAAAATATGACTGTGAAGCTAAATATAGTAAAGAGTGGACTCTTAACCAAACAGAGGAAGGGACCTCCCATGTCAAGGAGATAAAATAAAAGGAGGACAAAAACTAGAGGCATAAGCACCCTTCTTGATAAAGTAAGGAGATTTTTGTAACACAAGGACAACATGTCAAGATGGAAAGTATATGGAAAATGTGGATGAATTCATGGGGAATAGGAACATAAAAATTAAGTTCCTGCAAAGGGACATTAAGATAAAAAACAGGACAGTTTGCCCCACTGGACCCTAGAAGAGCTTTGGATTTAGATAAATTTAGGTACCAGGAAGGAGCTTCCCTAGCAACTCAGCTTGTAAAGAATCCACCCGCAATGCGGGAAACCCCAGTTCATTTCCTGGGTCGGAAGATCCCTTGAAGAAGGGATAGGCTACCCACTCCAGTAGTCATGGGCTTCCCTGATGGCTCAGATGATAAAGAATCTGCCTGCCACGTGGGAGACTTGGGTATGATCCCTGGGTTAGGAAGATTCCCTGGAGGAGGGCATAGCAACCTATTCCAATATTCTTGCCTGGAGAATCTCATCGACAGAGGAGCCTGGCAGGCTGCAGTTCATGGGGTGGCAATGAGTCGGACACGACTGAGCGACAGCACGTGTGCATCCGCGTGCGCGCGCGCGCACACACACACACACACACAGAGGTATCAGGAAATGGACAAGAGTCTGGAGGGGTTTTTTGAAATCTCTAAAGAGTAGCTAGAGCCCAGGACATTACTGCTGGCAGACCTAGTCTTACATCTCCTTACCACTCCTTCCTCCAGGAAGCAGAGACATAATTGATGGACATACTGAATTAGTGAGGGATTAATTAGGTGCTTGATGGAGCCTATTAGGTTCCAAATAGGAAAAGGAGTACATCAAGGCTGTATATTGTCACCCTGCTTATTTAACTTATATGCAGAGTACATCATGAGAAATGCTGGGCTGGATGAAGCACAAGCTTGAATCAAGATTGCTGGGAGAAATATCAATAACGTCAGATATGCAGATGACACCACCCTTATGGCAGAAAGTGAATAAGAACTAAAGAGCCTTTTGATGAAAGTGAAAGAGGAAAGTGAAAAAGCTGGATTAAAGCTCAACATTCAGAAAACTAGGATCATGGCATCCGGTCCCATCACGTCATGGCAAATAGATGGGGAAACATTGGAAACAGTGGCTGACTTTATTTTTGGGGGTGCTCCAGAATCACTGCAGATGGTGACTGCAGCCATGAAATTAAAAGACGCTTTACTCATTGGAGGGAAAGTTTTGATCAATCTAGACAGCATATTGAAAAGCAGAGACTTTACTTTGCCAACAGAGGTCTGTCTAGGAAAGGATATGGTTTTTCCAGTAGTCATGTATGGATGTGAGAGTTGGACTTAAAGAAAGCTGAACACTGAAGAATTGATGCTTTTGAACTGTGGTGTTGGAGAAGACTCTTGAGAGTCCCTTGGACTGCAAGGAGATCCAACCAGTCCATCCTAAAGGAGATCAGTCCTGAGTGTTCATTGGAAGGACTGATGTTGAAGCTGAAATTGCAATACTTAGGCCATCTGATGTGAAGAGCTGACTCATTTGAAAAGACCCTGATGCTGGGAAAGATTGAAGGTGGGAGGAGAAAGCGATGACAGAGGATGAGATTGTTGGATGGCACCACCGACTCAATGGACATGAGTTTGAGTAAACTCCGGAAGTTGGTGATGGACAGGGAGGCCTGGTGTGCTGTGGTCCATGGGGTCGCAAAGAGTCGGACACAACTGAGCGACTGAACTGAATGGAATTGTCCAGCACAGGGAAGGAGGGAATGGAGAATATACTATTTCCAAGTTGGAAAATTATTTATCTCCCCCGACCCCCTACAAAATACTTTTTTGTTTTTTTTTTTTTTCCCCCAGCTCCAGTATCCTGGTAAATAAAATTATATTCTTTCCAGAAAGGAGATTGGAAGATACTTTTTTTTGGAGTTAAAGACCCATGGATTTGGATATTTGAAAGCCTTATGATGTCCCACTTACACAGATTGTCCAATTCAATTTTTAATGCATTGCTCTTAAATGTGAACAGACAGACTTCTGGTTTTGGCCACAAGAGAGTGATGTTTTAGACTTACCCACCTACTGGATTTCCCTGGTGGCTCAATTGGTAAAGAATCTGCCTGCAATGTGGGAGACCTGTGTTCGATCCCTGGGGTGGGAAGATCCCCTGGGGAAGGGAATAGCTCCCACTCCAGTATTCAGGCCTGGAGAATTCCATGGACTGTATAGTCCATGAGGTCGCAAAGAGTCGGACACGAGTGAGAGGTTTTCACTTCCACTTCACTTTCATCTGCTGTACGTGATTGTAAAACTAGTTAGAATATATTTCAGGCTTTGGATAATAGACACAAGGCCGTGATCCTTGAGGAAGGGAAACACACAAGGAGAGCAAGCAGCTTTCTGTCTGAGGACACTATTCTAGACACAGCATAGGGAGAGAGACCTCAAGCAGAGAGAGACAGCATCCCTGGGGGGCCATCGGAAGCTGGAGCTCAGGGCTGCTTTTGTAGGTAGGAGGCGTGGAAATGGAAGTGGAGGTGAGAGGGAGAGAAAAATATTTAATGAGATAATGGCCAAATTTTACCCAAATTTGATAAAATACAGTCCCACAGATCCAAAAAACTTGAAAGTCACTCAGTTGTGTCCGACTCTTTGCGACCCCATGGACTATACAGTGCATGGAATTCTCCAGACCAGAATACTGGAGCGGGTAGCCTTTCCCTTCTGCAGGGAATCTTCCCAACCTAGGGATCTAACCCTGGTCTCCCGCATTGCAGGTGGATTCTTTACCAGCTGAGCCACAAAGGAAGCCCAAGAATACTGGAATGAGTAGCCTATCCCTTTTCCAGCAGATCTTCCTGACCTAGGAATCGAACCAGGGTCCCTACACTGCAGGCATATTCTTTACCAACGGAAGCTGAAAAGCATAATGAATCTGAATCAGAAGAAACATGAAGAGATCCATTACTGGATTTTTCAATAATGTTAAGATATTAATGTTATAATGCTAAGATGTCAGTTCTAAGTTAATATTCAGAATCAATGCAATTCCAATAAAACAACCCAACTTTATATTTTGGCAGCAGTTTCCAAGCTCATTAAAATTTTCTATGGAAATGTGATGAATAACCAAATATACCTTTGAAAAAAACAAACTTTGATGAGTTACCCTGCCTGATTTCAAGTCTATTGTAAAGCTATGGTAATCAATCAGAGTTCTAGGCAAGATTTCATTTGAAAGCAGTGCTCTATTGCCAGAAGTATGTTTGAAAACTCTTACTGCAGTGTTGTGGAAACCAGGGAAGGGGAGAGACTGAATGAAGGGGTGATAAGGTGTGAGGTGCTTCAGAAGATAATATGATTAGAAGGTCTTTAGGAGGAGCCTGGTGGCTGCAGTCCATGGGGTTGCGAAGAGTTGGACATGACTGAGCGACTTCATCACTTTTCACTTTTATGCATTGGAGAAGGAAATGGCAACCCACTCCAGTGTTCTTGCCTGGAGAATCCCAGGGATGGGGGGAGCCTGGTGGGCTGCCGTCTATGGGGTCGCACAGAGTTGGACACGACTGAAGCGACTTAGCAGCAGCAGCAGCAGGAGTGATGCTTGAGGCTGCAGGATAGTATTGATGGGGAGGAAAACCAGATTTTGTGGGGATAAAGAGTAAGTGAGTGGTGAGTAAACACAGCAGCTGGTGCAGATCACAGGTAGGAAGAGAAAGGACAGAGGAAGATTGAGGGTGGGCAGCCAGCCCCTTCCTCATGCCAGTACTCAGTACCTCAATATCATTGGCACTAGGGATGGTTTCTTTCTTTCTTTTTTGGTATTTTAATGTACTTTATGTATAATGTCATTAAAAAATAGTTTTCATTGGAGCATAGTTGCTTTACAATGTAGTGTTAGTTTCTGCTGTACAGCAAAATGAATCAGCCATATGTATACATGTATACCCTCCCCTTTGGCCTTCCTTGGGAACATGCTGTATAAAAATTGATGCTGTATAATAGCACAGGGAGTTCTACTTAAGGCAGCTGTGGTGACCTGAAAGGGATGGGTTCTTATGTTCAAGGCACTTTGATTCAAGCGGGGATCTTTAAGGATGTTACTTGATTTGACTAGACAGAATCTCTGCAGGTGTCTCATCCTATTCATTCTCCTGTGTGTGTGTGTGTGTGTGTGTGTGCTCAGTCGCTTGGTCGTACTCATTCTTCTACTACTACTACTACTACTAAGTCACTTCAGTCGTGTCCGACTCTGTGTGACCCCATAGACGGCAGCCTATCAGGCTCCCCCGTCCCTGGGATTCTCCAGGCAAG
The DNA here is from genome assembly GCA_006408695.1 of Aepyceros melampus. NCBI lineage: Eukaryota > Metazoa > Chordata > Mammalia > Artiodactyla > Bovidae > Aepyceros > Aepyceros melampus. The sequence continues at coordinate 207,522 of SJXQ01008752.1, forward strand.
AACACTGGAGTGGGTTGCCATTTCCTTCTCCAATGCATGAGAGTGAAAAGTGAAAGTGAAAGTCGCTCAGTCGTGCCCGACCCTTAGTCACCCCATGACTGCAGCCCAGCAGGCTCCTCCATCCATGGGAGTTTCCAGGCAAGAGTACTGGAGTGGGGTGCCATTGCCTTCTCTGGACAATATTTATATATGTATCTATAACTATGTATGTATGTGTGTGTGTGTGCGTGTGTGTGTGCTGTGGCTTCAGTCTTGTCTAACTCTTTGAGACCCTATGGACTGTAGCCCACCAGGCTCCCCCGTCCATGGGATTCTCCAGAGTCCCTGGGATTCTCCAGGCAAGAACACTGGAGTGGGTTGCCATTTCCTTCTCCAATGCATGAGAGTGAAAAGTGAAAGTGAAAGTCGCTCAGTCGTGCCCGACCCTTAGCGACCCCATGGACTGCAGCCCAGCAGGCTCCTCCATCCATGGGAGTTTCCAGGCAAGAGTACTGGAGTGGGGTGCCATTGCCTTCTCTAAATTCAGCCACAAATAACTCCTTTTAGTTTGCAGAAAGGGAAGAATCTTTCTCGCACCTCTCGATCTATGCCCGAGCAGGCTCTTCGAACTAGAACACTTTCATCCACTCTCCCTCCTGCCAGAATTAGGGATTAAAATTCTAAAATTTCTCTTGTTCGTGCTCTGTTCACTCTGAAAAGCGTTCTTGGCCCTACCATCCCAGACTCTCGGTTTCCCTCACGATAACCCTGATCGCTCAGGCCAACGGTTTTCACTCAACAGTCCTTACTATTCTGGGTTGTCAGTTTGGTGAATGCCCTTTTTCGTAGCATGAAAGTGCTTGTGTGATCTGTGTGTTGGTCTTAGAGAAGCTGCCCCCGACCCCACCCGCCACCAAGCGCCAGGCACAGCACCCTGCACCGTGCTAGCTAGCTACTCGGCAAAGGCGAGCAGTTACGGTGTTCTAAGTGTTTGACGGGCCTCATTTCCTCTGGGACGGGTAGGGCTACCCACGCAGAGAACACCCACCCAGTCTCTAGGGTCCAACGACGGCCAACGCCTGGAGCGTGGGGGAGGGGTCCGGGGTTGACCCTAGGATCCGGCCCAAAGAACTGTATAACCTTA